>JAVSCE010021166.1:0-507658 GCA_032199065.1 Smutsia gigantea
TGGAAAAATGCTCCTACAGGGTAAGAATGTAGTGAGGACATGCGTGGCAGATGGAATAATGGCCCCCAAAAGAAGATCACATCCTAATCGCTGAAACCTATGAATATGTCACTTTTATGGCAAAAGGGACTTCACACATGTGATTAAATTAAGGATCTTGAGATGGGTAGATTATCCTGGATTCTAAGGTGAACCCAGTGTAATCACAAGAGTCCTTATAAGAAGGAGGAGAGTCAGTTAGAGAAGAAAGTATAATCATGGAAGCAGAGGTCAGGTACAGAGAGATTTACAGGTGCTACACCACTAGCTTTGAAACTGGAGGAAAACAGTGGCCTCTAGGCACAGAAAAGGCAAGGGAATAAATTATTTCTTATATGTAAGATTAAATGAAATTGACAGTGTAAAAATGTATAAATCATTACAGAGGAGTTGTTTTCCAGTGACTAGTGTATTAACATATTCCTAGTGAATATGTTAATAAATCCTACTTTGATAAAGTGAGTTCTGGAAGTTGTTCTTGCAGATTTTGTTTAGTGACTATCCTGGGGTTCCTTTCCCATGAACCTGCAGTGATTCTGCCAATGGGTGAAAATGCTAACAAGGATGGGGAGCCATGCAAGCCCCATGCTGGACCTAAAATCCAGTGGTTTAACTTGGAATGATCACCTTTACTCCCTTCAATGTATACATTTACTTATTTAAATCTCCATTTAATCAGCATTATTGATTTGACAAGGTAAATAAGTATTACATGTATTACAATAAATACCTTTTCCCCCAATGGATAGACCGTTGCAGTGTGGATGGTTATTACCTCCTTTGGGTGGGGGTGCTCCCCAGGATTTGTCAGGGAAGGTTAGGAACTAGCCCCACTGTTTCTCTGGTTCTCCTGTGACTCCTCTCTAAACTTTAGCATGTTTGGATCATAGGATATGGGAAGAAACGTTCACTGCTTTTAACAAAGTGCTGTGTGGATCCTTCTTGGCTTTTAGCTCAGGTCAAAGCTTGCCTGTTTCTTAAGGACCTTATGGCAATAGCATGAAGTATACAATATACTGTAACCCCCTGAATTTCCCTGGAAATTTCCCAAAATTCCAACATTGGTAGGCTCAAGATACAATCCCCAGAGCCCCTAACAGGTGATGGTTTTCAGTACCACTTACCTGTATCACCAGCTTCTGAGTTATGGTTCAGTGGCTTCTCCAGACAGCCTTCCCTTCTGCTTCATGATCAGGTCTGACTTGAGAAAACCAACATCAAGGTATTAGCAATTTTTATTGTTATGGGAAAGATTAAAAACTGAGTAAAAGAGGCTCAAGCAAAAAATGGTATAAGCTTGCAAATTTCTGAGATACATATTTGGAATTTTTCTCTTTCTTGAATTCTCTACCTTTCCCCTTGTCCCTCTTGCATTGAGGGTTTTGTTAACCCCAGCTGGGTCATAAAAATATTATTCGGTTTGTTTGAATAAAAATAGTGTTGCTGCATAACAGCCACCTTCTCCTCCTTGATATAGGGCATGCCAAGAGCTGGATACTGTTCTAAGTGCTTTGCCTGTCTGCCTATTTAAACCCCCCAGAACCCTGCAATATGATGCTCTTGTTTTTTGTTATCACCATTTTACAGATGAGTAAATTAGGGCCCTTAGAGGTTAAGGAGCTAGCCAGGCACTCACAGTCCATAAGTGGTGTGACTCAGACAAAGCAGCCTGGCCCCTGTCTGTCCCCGACCACCTCAGGGTGCCGCCTCAGCTGCATGGGAAGCGGGGGCTGCCATGGGGTGGGTGGGAAGGGGTTAGGGCATCCACAGATCCATCCAGTCCTCCTGGGGGTCATCGCTCTCCTGTCCTGATTGTGCCTGATCTCCATCCACTCCCACCTTCATGGTCCAGACCTAACTAGATTTTGTAACTCAACACCCTCGGGACCAATCTCCTAGGGTGATCTCAGCCCAGGCAATAAAAGAAAATCTTATGCTTTGGGGTGTGAATTTTGAGATATGAACTTGTAATTCTGCATTATCCAAGGCCCCTGGAGTCATTTGCATCTTTGTAAGCAGCAATCCTACCCTGTGGCTTAAGTCTTCCTCTGTCCCTCACACTGGTCTGTGGAACCAGATCCCGGCCCCCTACAGCGCTCATCTTCTGTGACACCAGCTAATTGGTTGTCGCACCTCCATGCCTCATGGGCTCTGAACCCCCAGCCTACACATGAATCAGTTTCATGGCTTTTTGCCTCTCCTAGGCCGAATTCTCAGCACTTGCTTTTTCCCTGAAAGTCTGACTCCGGACAGTTTAAAAGGCTATTCATTTTAAGGGTACTACTTCTCTCTGAAGGAGGAATTGAGCAACCGTGTCTCAGACATTGGACCCAAGATAGTCCTGTGGAATCTCAGTAGCAGACACTCCAGGACAGTCGGGATGTCCATTCCCATCAGGATGTCCACTCCATCTGCCGTCAGTCCTTGAGTGACACTGTTTTATGTGGAAGGATCAAATTGGGAGGTTGGCATGGTTTATACTCATGTTGCTCTTTGCAACTTTGAAGCCTGGAACAGAATAATCCTTTGAAGGAGGGATATTATTGTTATTTTAAATTACATCTTGCTTACTTTCAAAAGGTCATTGAGTGAATCAGTTTTTTTTGTCATCTGATATGTGCTAATTGTGTAATCTAGACAGTATTTACTATGTGTGACTTAGATTATCTTCCATCTTGGTGGTATTTTCTTAGTGCAGAACTAATTTTTGCAGCATTTTCTATTTTATCACTAGGCCTGCTATTGAGATTTAATGACCCTAATCTGGTACCTCACAGACTATCTGCATTTAAGGGGTGTGCTCTTGGTTTTCACTATATCTAATTAAGATCATGAATGTAGCTATTTTTATATTTAACTTTTGGGCCTAATAGTCTGTGAAAAACACTTAGGACTAAAATTATGTGTTATATATAAATGATTTTATTGTAGAATTGCCTTAATGCCTTTCCGGATAACTTAAGGAAAGAATGTAGTGATAATTATAAGTTAAACCCCATCACCTTCCCAAAAGAAATGAATCTATGTAAATGTTGACAACAAAATGCACCTCACATCTAACTGTGACTCATTTGTATGCATATTTGTTTCACTGTGGCAGTGCCTAAATCTGAGACCAAAATCTAGTTGGTGTTAATATCAAGCACTAAGTATGATCCCTGAGTCAGATGCTCTTGGGCGTGAATGTGCTAAGGGCGTAAATGCGCTCGGGGTGCCTTGTAATATAGGAGGAGCTCTGTGCTGTCATCTATGACTAAATCAGATCCACCAGGTAGCGTACAGAACCCAAGCTTTCCCTTACCTCTTTCTGTCCTCATAATACTTTCTAAAAAATCTTTTACTTTAGTCTTTAATTTACTCTTAGGTGAATTAGTCAGAGGAATCATATAATTAATTGTTTTTTTAAAACCAATATGAGAATCATTTACCACTTCTTTCTTGCAATACCTGAGATGACCAACTGTTTCTGTTCTGTTTTGCCCTATCCTTCCTCATTTGTTGACCTTTGCTCCATGGCTGAAGGGCTTTGCTGTACATTTGTGTGACCTGGCTGTTCATATGAGTGGCTGGCTTAGGACTCTGGACATTGCTCCAATGTCTTTTCACATTGAGTAGTAAGAGGTTAGGAGACTAAACCTTTGTCATCCTTTGCAAATGACTTACTGTTGTCTTGATTTCTGGTCAATTGCTTAAAATATTCTATCCTTAAAATACAGAAATTTCACTGAGATATATGTGAATGCTTCTCTTTTTGTATTATTTGTTTCTTTTAGATACTCAGTCTTTTTAGTTTCTATACTCTTCTTTTTCAGCCTAAAAAATACTTAAAAATGTTCTACTATATTCCCACTTTGCTATTAGTTTATTTTATACCACTATATCTTTATATTTGTACATTTTTCCTGTCTATATATTAGATCTGTACCTTCCATCCTCCCTCATTATGGCCTCTCTCTCTGCATAAACTGGTGGCAATGCCTCCAAACACCAACGGGGATATAGGGATTACTGACAACGTCAGCACGCTCAGCAGCTGATGGGCGTCCCAGCAGTGTGGGTGAATTGGCCTCGAAGTCTGCTTCTGCCCCCTCATAATCCAGTTAGGTTTAGGGTACTGGCTATTTATATCCCATCTAGAAAATCCCCCTCCCCCGCCCCCCCTGCCGCCGCACCCACCCCTACCAGATTTCTTTCTCATCTAGCTACATGGGCAACCTAGGAGCTTCCAAATACTGCTGCTTTGCAGTGATACGGGATGCATTCTCTCCTTTTATCCTTCTAAATCCTCATCTTCTCAGTTTAGAAGCAAGCATGAGATTCTTTCAGAGGCATCTTCATTTATTTCCTGTGATGCTGCATTTTCTCAGGATAGGCAGTCAAAGGATGGTGCCCTAGCTTGCCTCAATCCTCTCCCCATCCATGTTGTTTCCAGCTTCTGACTGTGCTGCCAGGGTTCCAGTCCTCCTCCTGTTTTATTTGATGGTAGAAGAAAGATGAGGTTAGGTATTATGGTTTACATTGTTGGCTTAACCAAAGTGTATGACCTTTATTTTTTTTAAATGCATGTATACATGCACACACACACGTACATATCTGTATCTATATATATCTAGAAAGAGGGAGAAGGAGCTAGAGAATCAGGTAGGAGAGGTTTACCGCCTAAAGAGGTAAAAGGAATCAATCAGTGGCTCCTCTGCACTTTGCTTTGGCCCACTTGCAGGCCTATCACTCATTTTCTCCTTTGTTTCATCGCTCTGATCTCAGTGCTCAGGGCACACCTTTCTCAGAATTCACTAACTCTCAGATGCAGTGTCAAGTCCCTTCTTTCTCAGAGGAAACTGAAATAACACAGGGTTGGATTTTCAAATAGGGCTCCGAAGAATCGGTGATCTCCCCCAGTACTGAGCATTACTTCTCAGCCCCAGGGCACAGGCAAGTGTCCAGGACCGCTAGCACGCCCCCCAGGTTCCTTCCAACTGCGTGCTCGTGTGCTGTGACCCTGGGTAAGAGAGGACAGCTGGTTTGGTCATAGGATGGCTCATAACTTCAGTGAAGTTTTTCTGAAGTCCTGTCCTATAAATCCATAGATTCCAGGATTTGGATTCCCAAAGCCCCCCATATCAAACAATGTATAATCTGCTGAAGGTATTCCACAGCAAGATCTCTAGGAGATCTGCCATTTGCACATTTAGAGGGAGCTCTGACTGGATCTCCCTGTAGAGGACAAGGAGTTCCAGGCTTGCTGGGGAGCATTTCCATCCCGCAAACATATGAACTTTGTCTATTTGATCACGCTTCTGCTTCTGTTTGTCATTAGATTTGACCATATCATTGGTATGTGTAGTTCATTAGGCAAGTAGTTAGAAAAGTAGTAGAACCTGAGTTAATGAGATGTAGTTTCTTGTTTAAGTGCTGAATGATTGATCCTAGAAATGACATGCTGATAATATCAAGTAAAATATCTGTAGATCCTTTACAAATATCTACAGTTATAATTTGTGCTGTTATTTAAATAAAAGGATACGAGGAGTACATTCTCCTGTCCTATGCACTATTAAATGTCTTTCAATCAAATGCTAAAGACATTGAAATCAACTTATGTCTTGGTCCATTTGGGCTGCTGTAACACAGTAACAGACTGCGTGGCTCATAACTGACAAACATTTATTCTCACAGTTCTGGAGGTGGGGAAGTTCAAGATCAAGGCACCAGAAGATTTGGCTTCTGTTACGGTCCTCTTCCTGGTTAATAGATGGCTGCCTTGCATTTTCCCAACATGACGGAGAAGGAAGGGAATTCACTAGGGTCTTCTTTTATAAGGACACTAATCCCCTCATGGGGAATCCATCCTCATCTCCCAAAGGTCCATCTCCAAATACCATCACATTGGAAATTACGCTGCAACATATGAATTTGGGGGAGATAAAAAGCATACAGTCTATAGCAGTTTCTTTTAAACTGAGTCTTTTAATCTACTTTTTTGACATTGACTTACAATTTTGTCTAACGTAACTTTTACAGTAACTGTTTAGGTGATGTACTTTGATGTATCCTCTGCCGAGTAAAATATCTCTTCTGAGGTTTGTGCTGTACACGTTAGACTGGTAAAAAGCAGGAAATGTTGGTATGTGTAATACACATACCTGTTAGATAAAACTTCCTAGAGTTTAAAAGGGAGGTCCGTGGACATGGAGCTTTAGGGCAAACGTGGCCCAGCCCACAACCTAATCATCCTTGTTTCTACTTCCTTTAAGTCCAGAGACATCAGCGTCCACACGTGAACCTCTGTGTGTGTTTGCTCTGTGTCGCCCCTAGGGAGGACGAGCACGTCCTCATCCAGCAGTACTGCCAGACGCTTGGTGGGGAGTCCCCAGTGAGCCAGCCTCAGAGTCCAGCTCAGATCCTGAAGTCGGTAGAAAGGGAAGAACGCGGAGAACTGGAGCGGATCATTGCTGACTTGGAGGAGGAGCAAAGGTGTGCTTGACGTGGTGGAAGACCTGCCTCCCCGGGAAATTCATGGGAGGGAACTCTTTAATGATGACTTCAATATGGTCCCTACCCACCCTCTTTTCGTAATCATTGTCTAAGAAGTCATGGTGAGGTCAGGGTTTTATAGGACATTAGCAAGCTGGGCCTGGCTGCACATGACACCTGCATTTGGGGGTTCAGGGATGATGACTAGTGGAGCTCTTGCTTAAAGCTCCAATCTCACTCCCCCTTGCTCATCCCACGGTGAATGTTTTTACCCTAGAGGAAATAACTAGCAAGAGCTAAATTGGGAGCTCATGGACAGTTGTGGAGAGAAGATGATCGCCACAATAGTAATCCCAGCTGTTCCTTTTCTATATTAGAAATCTGCAGGTGGAATATGAGCAGCTGAAAGAGCAGCGCCTGAGAAGGGGTCTCCCTGTTGGTTCGCCTCCAGACTCAGTTATATCTCCTCACCACACGCCAGAGGACTCAGAACTTATAGCAGAAGCAAAACTCCTCAGGCAGCACAAAGGTCGGCTGGAGGCTAGGATGCAGATTTTAGAAGATCATAATAAGCAGCTGGAGTCTCAGCTCCACCGACTTCGACAGCTCCTGGAGCAGGTAGTGTGCAGAACTCAGCAAGGCCCTCCCACACCACCCATACCTGTCCCCTCTCCCAGGCATGGGGCAGTTCCCAGTGTGGGTGGAGAGGTTCACTCTCAATTTCTCGCCTCCACAATTAATTCCGATCCGTTTAGAAATCCCTCTTCAAAGGTAAGCATTAAATCGTCACTGACATAGAAAGTGTGCTTGCCCACCTTAAGATAGAATTTCCCTTTCTTCTTGAACACTGAAGAATCTCAGCTAGGACTAGGTTAAGGGAAAACTTCCTATAACAAACATCTGCATAAATTACATATGGGAAACATCTGTAGCGATTAAAGGACAGGAAGTGACCTGAACTCTTCAAGCGAAAGCCTTCCTTCCAATAAGCTATTTTCAAGAAATTAAGGAACAGATGTTTACTCATTTGCAGCTCTTATTTCCAAACACTGGGCCATGTTTTATGACAGTTGATTGCAAGCTTTCTTGACAATAAGAAATACATTATGATGAATGGATTCATGGATGGTGAGTACAAAATAATAATTGCCATCACAAAGAAATGCTGTCTCTTATTTTCTATTTTTTTCTTTCCTTCCTTTCTCCCTTCCTTTCATCTTTCCTTGTTCCTTCCCTCTGTTCTCTTCCTCCCTACCTCTCTTCTACTTTTCTCCTCTGTTTCTTTCTTAGTGCCGGTCAGGACCTAACCAAATCAATTTTATACCTCATCAATGGGTAATAGCCTGCAATTTTGAAAAATACAGTTGTTTGGGATATAAAAGAAGCATTAGTCACAGTTTCTGCCTTTTTGGTGTCAGAAGTCTTGTTACAGAGAATAAAAAGATAGTGTATATGACTGGACACTGTGACATCTGATGACACAACACACTGTAGAGAATCATGTGCTTGATTACATCTAGCAGTAAAAGAAGAGAAGTCAGGTCTCAGAACTAGTAATGAAGACACCTTTGTAGCCAGTAACTAATTGTGTAGAATCCTAGCAAATGGGCCTGGAACCTCTCTCTCTCTCTTCTCAAAAGAATCCCTGATCTTTGATTCTCAAAGAATCAACATTTATGTGATCTTTTGCTTTTGTCCCTGGTCTGTGCAGGGTGGGGTCCCTGGGCAACACAGAGGAATGCCTTTCTCCAGAAATGATTTATTGAATCAAAGGCAGCAACAACTTTCTCTCCCGTGATTTTTCTCAGATTTTGGAAAATTGCTCTCAGAGTTGCCATCAGTATCTTTTAACTTGTCAGAATCATTCAAACAGTATAATTTCTTCATTATGCCCAGTGGGCCAGACATCACCCCTTATATCTTGATCATATACTTTTCTGTCTGTCACTGTTTCAGAATCTGTGCAAGATTGTTTGGAGCATCCAAATTGTGCATCATTAGGAAAATAATAGTTCTCTAAGAGGGACCCAAGGCCCAGCTTTCTCTAAGTTCTCTGGAATGTCTGGTTTGCCTTGGTGCCAGTCACATACATTGGAACAATTACATTGTTAGTATGGTGAATGTGAAGTTTCTGAGTGGTGCCTGTGGAAGGGATGAATTTTCACATAAAATCCCTTATTTGGAATATGAAGTGTTAGTGTTAACCTAGTGCATAGACTCACTGCAGAAAGAAGCTGTGCTCAAGACCTTTCTGTGCCTCGGGCTGTTGAAACTCTTAGCAGAGCTAATGGCTCTTCAGCCTACCCTTACCCCCCACCCCCATCTCTCCATCCCATTAGACTGAGCTGCCTAATGGCTCACATGCCTTCAGAATTTCACAGTAATGCTTTTAGAGATAGCTGATATCTAAATAGCTCTGTCTATCCTAGACTGTAGGGCTCTTATCTCTTCTTAATGATTTAGCATGAATGCCAGAAGTAGATGGAAAATTCAACTCCGACAGTAAAAACTGGCAAAACAACCAGACTTCAACTAGTATAGATTTAATGGAAAAACTGGCCTCTGAAACATTGTAACTTCTGCATTCCTCGTACAATGGATCCTTTCTGATTTGACCACTACTTGTCATGTATCAAGGCTTTGCATCGAGTTCATTCACAAAGGGTTTACCGGGTGTCAGGTACTGCTCCAATTGCTTTAAAAATACTAATTGATCTCCAAACCCTGTGACACAGGCACTCTTATTGCCATCCCTGGTTTATGAATAAAGAATCTGAGGCACAGAGGGTTACAAATTTTGTTCAGAATTACATAGCTACTGGTGGAGTTTGAACTCAATCATCTGAATCCAAAATCGTGCTAACCGCTCTTCACTCTTACCTTTAAATATTGATTTGCATGTGAAAAATGAGCTGATTTTGGATTTGGATAGGTTTACTGTATGAGAAGCAGTGCCCATTTTTTAAAGATGAATGAAACACATTTCCAAATCCACTTGGTTGACAGAAAGATAATAGAGGGAAAAATTGAGAGATGAAACTGACATTGATAAATAAATGTTGCAGTATCACCAGAGTTTTTCAAGGAGCCCAGACCAAAAGGGAAGAACCACTTGGTACTCAGATGGTGCTCTAGTAAACCTACCCAGCTGATGATAACAGGTATTTAAAAATGTCTGAAGGCAAAGAACTCCACACAATTTAATTAGCCATGGTTGGGGAGAGGAAGCTAGAGCCAGATATGTTTTCCCTAATAGTCATTTGAATGCTTCCTCTGCTCTAACCTCTGAATGTTATTCCAGCCTGAATCTGATTCCCGGATCAATGGCGTCTCCCCCTGGGCCTCACCTCAGCGATCCGCACTGAACTACTCACCTGACACGGACCCTGGACCACAGTGCCACCAAGCAGGTTGGTGTCCCCAGGAAGACTGGCTACTTCCCCACCCATCACTTTGCCATTTGTTTTTCATGTGAATAGCATTCTTACACATGAGTGTCTTAGGGCATATAAGCTGAGTACAAAGCCATTTTAACAACACCAAGAAAGCAAACATTTTAGAAAAGGAAAGTACAATTTCTTACATAATATGTAGTCGTAGTTTGACTTTTGGTGGAAGATGAAAAGAAGTGTGCTTTCCTTTTGGGTTGAGCAACAATTTTTCTTTGCATTAGGAATTTTTTTTTTTAGTAAATTTCCTGTTTCTAAAATTTCATATTTCTGTATATTCAGAATATAATACTAGAGTATATTATACCAAACATGGTTTTCTCTCCCAGGTCTGGGAACTCAGTGTTCTGCCTTCTCCATCCTGGTCCCTGTAGACATTGCCACCCTCCTGCCCCCATCCAAGGTCCCAACCAGCCTGACACTATCACAAAGGGACCTGTCACTGCTGCTAGGAAGGACTCTGTCACCCAGCATTCAGGAATGACGTTTTTTTATTGATGAAACTTAAGTTCTAAAATTCTACTCAAGACCACATGTGTTAACCAAATAAATTTGTTTATGGGATATCTTTTGCTACATTAATTAGAAAAAAACTTAAAAGATTAATGGTATTTAAATTTTTAAAAATAGGGTTACTTTTTATATTGGCTTTAGAACAAAAAACATCAAAGTAAAAAACATCTGATAATATACCTCAGTTTTGTGGCACATAAGCTAGCCAATGCTCGTCTCCAAAAAGAAACGAATGATAAATTGGTACAATATTTTTTTCATATAAAAAAAATATTTGCAATGCAAAATACTGGAATTTCAACTAATAAATTGAAATAATATGACTACATTATTTTCCACTGATGAATTTTCCCCTGGCACATGGATTCTTTCTACAGACAAATCTAATGTACTTTCTTTATATAAAGTTATATTACCGACAGTCAACACAAAAAATGGTTTTGGTATAGTTTCCCCTAAAATTGACCTTTTCAAGAAGAAATATTTTCATGTTGATATTTAGAGCCCAGGACTAGTATTTTCTCCTGAAGGTGGTTTTTGATGGAAGGCCGGACATTAATTTCAGAATGTCTGTTTTTTTTATCTGCTGTCACAGCAGCAGAGGACCTGCTGGCCCCCCCTCATGACACCAGCACGGACCTCACAGAGGTCATGGAGCAGATCAACAGTACATTTCCGTCTTGCTGCCGTGAGTATGAGCGGTCATAACACTGCCACTACAGTTTTTCTTTCCATTGCTTTGGCCTGCATGGGGCGCTTTGTCTTCCGTGATAAGATTAAAAAAAAAAAGACATAAGAAACAGGATTGAATATTCTTTGAAAATAAATCAAACATTCTATATGTCAACAAAGCAAATGAAGCTTAACCTAGATACCATCACATCACTCAGGGGCGTTGGCCGTGCAATACAGCCCTATTGAGATTTTTCTGCATGTCTTACGAGTGATAACATGAAGGCAAATAAAACAAGCTGTTTTTAAGAAGAAATTATCCTCTTCAATGCAAGCTATAGTTAAGAAACGTGTATTACTTCAGGAAAGAGCTTTCAGCGGTATGCCAAACAAAGCACGCTTTTTTCTAACGTCATTCCCTCTTTTCTTTAGACATTATCCCCTGATGTCATTGGATTTGGGTACAGAAAGGGATTATTTTCAGATATTACCCTTTTTTCTTCTTTCTTTCCTTCTGGTTTCTTTTCTCATGGAATGAAACAGTCACTGCATAAAAGCCAAACAATCGAAGGCATCAGATTATGACCCTGTGAATTTTCTGTATGAACAACCAAGAATCAAAAAATAACCAAATAAAAAGTCCAAACCCCAGAAGAAATCATATAATGATTCTTTATTCATTTCTTCCAAACGTTTCATCTTCAGCACCTTGCACCTTGCAGTTTCTGCTGAACTCGCCCACCAAAAACCTTCTGCTGGTTCAACCAAAAACAGTGTATGTGCATATTCATGCATTGCTACTTAATACCTCAATTATATTTTAAATAATCTTTTAAAGAAATATGAATATATTTATAATTTTTAGGGCGATAGCCTCTCAAATTTATTTTTCAATCTTGACAGCCACTGAACTAAGACTGTAGTGTGTATATATGCTATCACATCATATTTACATAGTGTATATATGTATTTATATAAGACAGCCTCTCATGTCATGCTTTTTCATTCTCTCCTCGGAAAATACCATTCTAAACAAAAAAAGAGACATTGTCAGGAGTAAAGTATAGCTAAATAAGATATGTTGACTTCATTAAAAAAATGTTTCAGTTTATAGCACTCTACAGCTTGCAACATTCCATCATAGTGGAAAGTAGAAACAGCTATTTGAAATAGTCTTCTGTGAATTTTCAGATATATGCCTAAAGGACCTATTATAGTTTCCACAAACACCTAAATATATTGATATTTGAGACTGTCATTTTCCAGGTTATCATTGATAATTCTACTTCTCAAGTTTGCTGAGTCATAGTCACTGTATGTCACTCTCCACTCTTAACCCCTCAGTAAGTATGTGAACACACGCATCACGCTTACTCCGTGCCCCCACACACACTTTTTTGGCCTTCTACAGTCTCCCAAAAGCTTAAGAGGATCAGTTGAAGCCCATGTGCTGTCAGATTGTTGCTTATTTTTAGGCTATATAACTACCATAATAGATGAGCAGATTAAAACTTTTATATTAGTTATAATTCAAAGTTGAATTTTTTAGAGATTTTGGTTCTGAGTTGCATGTTAATTAATGGCTAGATAAAATCTCATCATAGTTTTTATGGAAGTTCAAAATTAAATTTTAACTGAAATTATTTTTTAGTTCAGCTTAAATCCAAATATATTAATAATTAGTTAACGAATTCTGTAAATAAATCCCATTTAGAAGCTTTTATTTAAATGTCATCTTGGACATGTTCAACTTAAAAGTAGTTGGCAGTAAGAGCTAGGATGGAAAATATGTTTAAGAATATGGTTTATAGTGGATATAAGATTTATAATTTCCCTATTAAATTTTTTATACTAAAAATTCATGATGTGTCTTTTTAAAATTTTCTAAAGTAGTTACTCTTAAATCTTTTTCTTAAGTACATTTTTATATCTAAACTCTATCTATGTAAAAGATCTGTGTCATATTTTAGAAGAGAATGTAACTAAACATAAATGTTATTCAAAATTATATGGCAAAATTAATCTTAGGAGGTGAATGTGGTCATCTTATTTTATGGCCCCCCCTTAAAGACACATATAAACTTCCTATCTGTCAGAATCATTATCTATTAATAGATATTATTGGTGCCCAAGAAGGGTATGTATCCTCAGTGGGTCCACATTGCACTGGTGCCCTCTCCAGCTGTGTCTTATTCTGAGGGTAGGTTCTAGAGCCCCAGGATTCCTTAATGGGATGCTGGCCCTGTTGTATTCTCATAGTCTTCAGTTTGTATATTCACAAATATTTATCATATTTATAGTTTTATGTGGATGAGCATTACTAGTCATGTGTTACTTTGAAGAGCTCAAGTACGTCCCATGTAAGAAATGACGAAGAGTGTATTTTAGAATCCTTTGAAATTTCGAGCTTATTTTTGATTTCTGAAGTTCTGTTAATAGTTTGGATTTGATCTGCTCTTCTTGGTAGTTCTATTCAATATTTTGCTTATATACTATTAAAAAAACTCCAAGATTGAAACAGCTTTCCATAAAAATAAAGGATTGATTAACTCATTTGTAAACTTGATACATTTTTTAAAATTCTTTGCAAAGTTATCAAACCTTTTAAAAATCGATGCAGAACAGCAGTGAGCACCTGATTTAGACTTGGTGCCCAATACATGATTCTTAATCAAATGAATGAATGATTACATTTTCTTACTGGGAAGGTTTAGTTGGTGGTTTCCCCAGATACTCAGAAGGTTCTGTAGGATTCATTTGCTTTGTTGCCCCTTTCAGATTGCTCAGCTAGTAAATATTTTAATAAACGTTTGCCTTCCCAATATCCATCTTTGGAGGATTTTTCTAAGCATATTGGATTGGCACCCTCCCAATGCCAAGCCAATCCCTGGAGCCCCTCTAACTAATGAGAACTTTAAAATTGCTTGTCACCGGCATACAATGAATTGATCTGCATGTTAATCTTGACTTTTGATCCTTTGTGGTTTAAAAATTAGCATGGTCACAAGTGAATTTCCACTCTGGCAATCTTGGAATTAAAATGAAACTGTATTCATAAATCCTAATTGCATGAATGGCCTACTTAAACATGAGACTTTTTTTTAACTGTGTCTGTATATTGTTGTGCAGAACACTTTAGAATTCCTCTGTCTTAAATTAATCTCCCAGTTGGTCCTGATAGCATCCTTGAATTATGGCCTTTTAAAAGCTCCTTTTCATTATTTATTGTTTTTCAGAATAGAGGGGAAGGCATTTCCATGTCTTCCTGGCAAAGCGTTAATGAAGGGAATTTGTGTTGCCTTTTAACCAACATACATACTAAAATTTCCCTGATTTCTGTAACTTATTTTTTTTACTGTAAAATTTTTTGTCAGTTTTTTCATTTATGCCATGCAAATATACAGGCTGCTAATAGTAAGCTGAGTTTTGTTTTGTTTTGTTTTTTTTGCTGATAGAAAAACAAATGCTTTTAAAATTACTTTTTACCTACAGGCATATTTTCACTGTGAACTGCCTGTGTTTGTTAAACTTGAGTGACATTCATTAAAAACTCAAATCTTACTATATAATGCAATGATTTCCTTTTAATATATTTGTGTGATTTGTTCAGGGAATAACCCAGAGTCTTTTATTTGATAAAAAGCTGTGGGGTTAAAAATGTTGATTTGGAGCAAAATGGATTCAATTTCTGTTTGAGTTTAGCTGGTTGTTACTTAGAAGAGAAGCTTCTCTCTCTGCCTGTAGTGCAGTATTCATGCAACTAAACTCTTAAGCTTCGCTTAGGTGCAAGATGTAAGGTGGCCCCTGTAAGGAGTTCCACTCTCTTCTTCCTGATGTAACTTACATGTCTGTGAGTATACTAGGCTGTTTTTACCCCGATTCTTCCCCTCAGCACTACTGGGGCTCACCCTTTCCCTCCAGCCATCGTAAGAAGTTTGCCCTTCTCACTTTCTCGTTTTTTTCTCTCGAAGCAACCACTGTGCAGTCACAGATACCTTTCTTTTCCCTCAGCACAGACATGTAAGAGATGGAAGGAATGCAACATGCTAGATGATTAGGGACAATTTTTGTTTGCCTTAGAACAGATGTTACTATCACTGGAGGGACAGCGCTTCCCTCCACGCAGCTGTGCCCTTGTAAGCAGGAAGGAATTGAACTGCTCAGACGCAGAGAATTAGACACTGTATTCTGATTTCTCTGATGCTCTTACCTGGGCCCCTCAAAGGCACAATTATTAGCCCAAGTGCCTAGAAGACTGTCAGGGAGCAGGCCAGCCCTTTCTCTGATGCAGGACGTTGGCCACCATCCTTCTAAGGCCTTTGGGATAAGGGTGAGCCAGCGATGGCAGACACTAAAGACTCGTGGCCCTTCATTTCCCTGATGATCTCTTGGTCAAAATTTTTACTGTTCAGCAAAACATAAGATCTCGATCTGCTCTGATACATCCATGGCATGACTTCTATAGGAAATTTTGAGATCTTTTTTCTTTTTTTGAAAAACTAATTACTCACTGAATGCTTTAGTGTATAGTTGAGAGAGCCAGCGTATATTGTGCATATTTTGGTGGAATTTTTGTATCTTAAAGCACATAGGATATAAGAAATTAACCGGGGAAACCAGCCCTTGTTAAAACATCTAGCCAAACCCCCCACCCCTCCAAAGAAAACCCCCAAAACCTGTTTCTTATTTTCTTATTAGCATCCATTTAACAGCTGGGAGTGGTACCTTGCCCACTTTCGCCAGCCTGAGAGGGGGAAGCGGCAGAGCACCTGCCCCCACTTCAACTGATTTCTTTTGTTTTCTCTTTCAGCAAATCTCCCCAGCAGGCCACAGGTAAGAGTAACTGGGATGCTGGGCTCAGGTGTTGTTGATTACAGCCTAGCATAATTAGCTACCATCGATTTTTGTGCTACTTTTTTCCCCATGTAAATAAGTAAACTTGCTTGACATTTAAATGTTGGTCGATCAGTACAGCAGTTTGTCAGTCTGAGGAGGGGGCGCCCCCCTCCCCAAAACCAGGTCTTCCCAAAATACCAAGTGCTTGATCCTTTGTGTTGTAACAGCTTTTAATGGCCTCATATGTGTCCTGTAAAGCCTCCCTGGATAGATTTGGCTGACCACCGTTCTCCCAGGAATCTACTTAGGGTGGCTGTACCTTGACGTAAAGATGGTAACTGGAGTGGGACACAAAGTGGTTTTGTTTTGATTTTTCATTTAAAAAGTTGCTGAGAACTGTCATCAGCTTTAGCCTTATGCTTTTTGGTATCTTCGTTCTTGGGCACTCTGAGTAATAGTGTGCCACAGACCACCGTAAATCTTTGGAAAACATTTTCTTTCATGAAATTGTTTATTAATCTTTTTGAGCAGGGAGCCCTCTGAGTGTGTGATTGTCCCGATGGCAAGGGGAGTTGGGTCTTAGTGAGAAGCATGGTTAGTGCATCGTTAGGAACTGGAGGGAGGATCAGTAGATCACTGAAGTACAGCGGATGCTGTGTGAGGGCTCTTGAGACCTAAGGATCAGTAGATCACTGAAGTACAGCGGATGCTGTGTGAGGGCTCTTGAGACCTAAGGATCAGTAGATCACTGAAGTACAGCGGATGCTGTGTGAGAGCTCAGTAGATCACTGAAGTACAGCGGATGCTGTGTGAGAGGATCAGTAGATCACTGAAGTACAGCGGATGCTGTGTGAGGGCTCTTGAGACCTAAGGATCAGTAGATCACTGAAGTACAGCGGATGCTGTGTGAGAGCTCTTGAGACCTAAGGATCAGTAGATCACTGAAGTACAGCGGATGCTGTGTGAGAGCTCTTGAGACCTAAGGATCCTAACCGGATCTGAAGTCACCTACAGTAGATCACTGCTGCTGTGTGAGAGCTCTTGAGACCTAAGGATCTCACTGAAGTACCTAGGGCTGAGGGATCAGTAGATCACTGAAGTACAGCGGATGCTGTGTGAGAGCTCTTGAGACCTAAGGATCAGTAGATCACTGAAGTACAGCGGATGCTGTGTGAGAGCTCTTGAGACCTAAGGATCAGTAGATCACTGAAGTACAGCGGATGCTGTGTGAGGCTCTTGAGACCTAAGGATCAGTAGATCACTGAAGTACAGCGGATGCTGTGTGAGAGCGAGACCTAAGGAGGAGATTGCTTCTGTTGTCCTACTGAATCAGAAGCCAAGCCTTCTGCAGAGATTGCGGGCGGGCGTGAGGAGACACTGGAGGATATGCTGCCGCTGCTTAGAGGTCAGGAGAGCAAGTGGACAGGGAGATAGAGTGTGACTGCCAGGGAGCATTCAAGGCCACCACTGACCCTGCCTGTGCATGAATTTAGCATGAAGTGTATTTGTTGCCTTCTGGCCACATTCAAGTTCATGAGCACAGGCACCAGAGTAGGCTGAGTGTTGCATTTAACCAAAGTTGGAGTTCTGGTTTGACCAAGAAAGTATAACAATTCAAGGGGAGAAGCAAAGGAGTGATGGTAATGATTGATCCAGGTGCCAAAGCTTGGCAAAGAAAGAAGAGAGGACGCATTAGGCATGGGAGACAGAAAGAATTGGCAGAATCAGTGGATTGTGTACCAAAGGATGGATGAAGTTGCAGTCCGAGAGGAAGCAAGCTTGAAAGGTCATGGTGGCTGTCAGGAGGTGGGATGACTGCAGTTGAAATGCTGAGGGCTGCAGGTATTGGTAAAGGAACTTAGAGTGAGTGGCTGAGAAAGGTGAAGGGCAGGTTCACTGGAAGAGAGGAACTCAAGACTGAGAGGCTAAAGTTTGGGAAGAATCATCTACATGGCTATTGAAATAACTAAGATTCAAAAATAGCTTTAAAGCGGGTGACCAGGAGCAAGGTCTTCTTCAAGCAGTAGAGGAACACGACCCAAGGGATCAGAAGATGGCTGCATTGTAGGAGGTGATGTCTGGTGGCATGAGAGTCAAAGCTGCGTGTTTTTAGGGGAGAGAGAAAAGGTGCTGGAAAACACAGTGAGCACCTAGAAAGGACTTGTCCAATATATGACAGGTGGGAGTTGAGAAACAGTCGAATGTGAGAGGGTACTGGAGGAAGCCGTGTCTTCAGGGGCTATCCGGATATTGAGGAGAGCAAGCAAGCAAAGGATGCATTCAGAAGAGTTTGAGGACATGGGTTTTAGCGATGATGGACCCAGTGTTTGACCTTTCATCCCAAGGGTTGACGCTACTCCCCTGAGTGTGGCTGAGATATGTACCCTCGCTTGCCTATGTACACTGACCCTGAGCCTTTAACTGGCACCGCTGCACACCCTTGGACTGTGATTCCTATCTTGCCTTCTGCTTGTCTGGATCCCAGCTTGGGATGAGACTGGTTGGAATTGTCAAGTGCACCCCTTCTGTGGGAGAGCTCCCGCAATTCCTGAGGGAGAGACAGGACAGGCTTGCACCACCTTCATTCACCCACCATTGATACTTCCAGCAAGAAAAAGCCAAGTCCTCTCAGTTTTAACTTGTTTTCCAGCCTGGGCAAGAGAAGAATCTTCCAGACTTTATCTATCAGCTGCAGGATAAAAAGCAGACTAGGTAACTTCAGGATGAGAGAAGATTAATTCCAGGGAGCAAAAGTCACATGAGTGTAAAAGGTTCCCTTTGAACACAGCAAAATAGGGTTCGACTAGTTCTGAAAGAAGCAGTTTTATTTCCTGGAAGAGTTGACTGCCCTACCTGTAATGTTGTTCTGACAGTACTCTTCCCTGCCCACAGGCAATGTGAAGTATTCATCTAGCCAACCAACATTTCCTGACTTACAGTATTGCCCTTTTCAGCAAATGCCAATTTCAAGTTCCATTTTATCAGAAGGTCCGCGGCTCCTTGAAACGTGCTGTTGAGCGCTGACTGTGTTCTACTGAAGGAGTGAAACACTGACTATCCAAAGAGAAAAGGATATTTTGTTTTTATAATAATCATATATTATTGTTTCCTTCTTCCTTTTCTATGCAACTGTAAATTAATGAACAGAGTGGTATTCGGAAATGGTAACACATTTGTCATTGATTTGTATACTGTATACAGCGTTGGGAATGCGGGTGGGGGCTTTCTAATACAATACCTTCTTTTTAATAACCATGACAACAATTGCATAAGAATTAGAAGATAATTTTACATTTTTACATTCCTTCATATTAACCTTGTACAATAGCTTCATTTATTTCTTTGA
Source organism: Smutsia gigantea (assembly GCA_032199065.1). Taxonomy (NCBI): domain Eukaryota; kingdom Metazoa; phylum Chordata; class Mammalia; order Pholidota; family Manidae; genus Smutsia; species Smutsia gigantea. The sequence continues at coordinate 19,330 of JAVSCE010021166.1, forward strand.
CTCTTTTACCTATATGTTTAGGTTATTTATAATTTATCAGCCACATGACCAAGTAGATTTCCTGTATTTGTTTCCATGATTTGGCCAAATTAATAAATTCACATATTTCAATCAAATATTATATGTATATGGATTAGGCTACAGCTCTGTTATACTGTTTAACTTTATTTGACATCATATACTTAGTTCTTTAGCGACCACTTGAATAACCACAATAAAATCCCGTGGGCTGAACTAGCATTCCTATTGGGATTTTTTTCCCCTGCTGCATTTTACTTCCCTGCTCTGTAGAAGTAAGTCTTTATTTCTTTATTTATTTTGTACCCAATCTATATGATAGAGGAGACTTACAGCAGGATTATAATAATCTCAAAGATTATTTTACCAAAGGTTACCCATTTAAGCATATTTTCATTTTGACACAGAAACAAAACTTACTGCATTTCCTATTTCCCAAGTCTTGGTTTTCATCATTACACAGCAGACCTTTACCTAATTGTGCTACCAGAACACATCTTTTTCTCAAATTGCCTTTGAAGAGAAAATGTTATTGCTATTTATGTATACTCAAGCTATTTATAATTCTTAAAACTCCCTGTTATTATCTTTCTGACAGCAGACACAAATATAATGCGTGTCTCATTTTACCTTTTGGGCAAATGAATACATGTTTTATTACCCTTCATTTGATCAATACATTCGGGAAGGATGCTTCTCAAAAGCCTATGTTAATGCTTCTGTAGAAGAATGAAATTAATGCTTAGATGGTGTTACCCCTGCCTGTACCATTAAGTACATTCAGTTAGGTATTTGGTTCAGCTTCTGATTTAACATTTGATTGATTCAATTTCAACATGTTCTATAATTACCAAATGTAGAGAAACAAAAAAAAAGTGAAAATAATGTGTTTTGATTCAAGCATATGTGTATTTAAAACATCAAGACATTGTAACTTTGGGTTTTCTTGAACTGGGATTAGGCCAGAAGGAGGCTTAAAGTTAGAAATCACTATTCTTTTAGAATAGGTTGGGTGGGTTGGGGGATAAGGGTGTCTATTTGCAGCATAGATATTTTGAGAAGAAAATTGTTTTATATAAGAGGAAAGCCATGACCACCTTTCTACCTCAGAATCCACCTTCATCCATCGCGTTGGAAATAGCTTTATGCCACTACAGTCTGAAAAATCTAGAGCTTTTATCAGGCTACATCATATCCAAGGAAAGCACCTATTTAAAAAAAAATCCCCTGAACTCTGGACTATAAGATGTAGATTTGGTGTCTTTCTTGTTCTTACTTTGAAAAGTTATGTATTACTTAATTTTTTCCTGCCTGTAATTGTGTGCAACATGCCCTCTATTGGCTATTAAGGAAAAGCTACATAAAACACTACATTGTAACCTAAGTAATAATAAATAAAAAGAAATATATTGCCGTAACAACTGAGGGGAAATATGTATGTAGTTCTTTTGAAATATGTGTTAAAGAACTAATCATAGACTGTCATCTAATACATACTGTATTTTTCATCCTGAATAAAAGTAATTTTAACACAAGATGACTTTGATATTCTTCAGCTGTGTTCAATAATGGAATCTGAGCTTTGAATGTACGTTTATGAAAATAAAATATAAAGAGAACCCATATCCTGATAAGTCTACGTATTTTCATGCAGTTTCTCTCCCCACACTAATACATTTCTCTCTCTTGCTCTCATTGTCTCACTCTCTCCTCTCTGTGTCCCTGTCTTCTCTCTTTTGTGTGTAATTCTTGATTTCCTTCACAAATAGGCTTATTGACAGGGAAAAAATAATGTTGGGTGTTTAGAAACATGTACACAAAGCCTATTGAGATTTTTTTTTAATAACTTAGATGCTATTGGTATTTAGCCAATTACTCTTTCAAATCCACTTTTAGCCTCATGCTCTTACATCATGTGCTTCTTACTTATACACTGGGTAGTAGTTTTAACTGTTCTTATAGCAGGTTTGATCCATTTCTGAAGCCATCTCATTGGAAACAGTGCTGAGAATTTTTATTTTATTAAAGAAAACTGATACATTCTAATGAAAATACAATTTAAACATCTTGTATACTCCCAAGCAATGTTCACCTGAAGCATTACTAAGGAAACAATTGCTGGTTTCCAGCAACCTGTTGAGTAGAAAACGCAAGTGGGAACAAATGAAAAAATGTTTCTGTTTTTATACTTAGCCTTCAGCTTGGTACTTCTCCCTGTCATTGAGACTATAGATATATAGTTAAAGAAGGTAGTTTGCCCTTGGCTCTCTCCCCAGCCAGCACCATCATTCTGCTGTTTCAGTAGACTGAGGTTTTCAGAGGCCTTTCTTAATTCATTATTGGGAATTCAGTGAAAGTACTGTGAAAGAGCGCTAGCACCACGCCACCTAGCCCTGTAAGCAGAGTCCCCAAACTTCATTGGCATCCCAGGTCTGCTTGTGTTTTGTGAGGTTAGGGGACAGGAGCCAATCCCAATCACATTATATCCGCTATCTGTGGAATTAGTTACCCTGTGCCACAATAATGGCGTGGCAGCCATAAACCCTTCATAATAAGCACGTATTTAGCTCTTGGGATGTGAGGGTCAACGGATCTGGCTGGGGAGGGCTCTTCTGACTCCAGCTGTACTTGCTTACGTGTCTGGGGTTGACTGGCTATTGAATGGTGTGTGATGGTGAGTCTGGGTGACTATAGCAACTCTGCTGGGTTCTTTCATCCACTACGATGCTAACCAGGGATGTTCTCGTGCAATGGCAACAGTGTGGGCATGCCAGTGGAAGGCTTTGCTGTGAATTGGCACACCATCACTTCTACTGAATGCTGTTACAAGGCTAGGTATGCAGCACAGATTCCACCTCTTGTGAGGAACTGCAGAGTCATAGGATATATGGTGTAGCTACAAAGAGGGGCCGTCAGGTTTCACACACACTGAGACAGGCCACCCAGAGAACGTAGGCCAGAATAAAATGTCCATTTCCTTGAGCATCATGCCCACTGTCTCAACAGAATGCAAAGGAAGTAGCATTTTAACAAGACTTTCTTTTTTCTTTTTTATAATTTATTTTGGTATCATTAATCTACAATTACACGTGCAATATGCTTATTAAACTACCCCTTCATCAGTTATCCCCCACCAACCCGATTACAGTCACTGTCCATCAGAATAGTGAGATGCCTTAGAATCACTACTTGTTTTCTCTGAGTTGTACAGCCCTCCCCGTGCCCCCCCAACATTACATCTGCTAATCATAATGCCCCTTTTCCCTCTTATCCCTCCCTTCCCACCCATCTTCCCCAGTCCCTTTCCCTTTGGTAACTATTAGTCCATTCTTGGGTTCTGTGAGTCTGTGGCTGTTTTGTTCCTTCAGTTTCTTTTTCTTTGTTCTTATACTCCACATATGAGTGAAATCATTTGATACTTGTCCTTTTCGGCTTGGCTTATTTCACTGAGCATAATACCCTCTAGCTCCATCCATGTTGTTGCAAATGGTAGGATTTGTTTTCTTCTTATGGCTGAATAATATTCCATTGTGTATATGTACCACCTCTTCTTTATCCATTCATCTACTGATGGACACTTAGGTTGCTTCCATTTCTTGGCTATTGTAAATAGTGCTGCAATAAACATAGGGGTGCATATGTCTTTTTCAAACTGGGCTGCTGCATTCTTACGGTAAATTCCTAGGAGTGGAATTCCTGGGTCAAATGGTATTTCTATTTTGAGTTTTTTGAGGAACCTCCATGCTGCTTTCCACAATGGTTGAACTAATTTGCATTCCCACCAGCAGTGTAGGAGAGTTCCCTTTTCTCCACATCCTCGCCAACATTTGTTGTTGTTTGTGTTTTGAATGTTGGCCATTCTCACTGTTGTGAGGTGATATCTCATTGTGGTTTTAACCTGCATTTCTCTGATGATTAGTGATGTGGGGCATCTTTTCATGGGCCTGTTGGCCATCTGAATTTCTTCTTTAGAGAATTGTCTATTCATGTCCTCTGCCCATTTCTTAATTGGATTATTTGCTTTTTGTTTGTTAAGGTGCGTGAGTTCTTTATGTATTTTGGATGTCAACCCTTTATCAGATACGTCATTTATGAATATATTCTCCCACACTGTAGGATGTCTTTTTGTTCTACTGATGGTGTCCTTTACTGTACAGAAGCTTTTCAGCTTAATATAGTCCCACTTGTTCATTTTTGCTTTTGTTTCCCTTGCCCGGGGAGATATGTTCATGAAGAAGTCGCTCATGTTTATGTTCAAGAGATGTTTGCCTATGTTTTTTTCTAAGAGTTCTATGGTTTCATGACTTACATTCAGGTCTTTGATCCACCTTGAGTTTACCTTTGTGTATGGGGCTAGACAGTAGTCCAGTTTCATTCTCTTACATGTAGCTGTCCAGTTTTCCCAACACCAGCTGCTGAAGAGGCTGTCATCTCCCCATTGTATATCCAAGGCTCCTTTATCAAATATTAATTGACTGTATATGTTTGGGTTAATGTTTGGATTTTCTATTCTGTTCCACTGGTCTGTGGGTCTGTTTTTGTGCCAATACCAAATTGTCTTGATTACTGTGGCTTTGTAGTAGAGCTTGAAGTCAGGGAGCGTAATTGCCCCTGTTTTATTCCTCCTTCTCAGGATTGCTTTGGCTATTCGGGGTCTTTTGTGGTTCCGTGTGAATTTTAGAATTATTTGTTCCAGTTCATTGAAGAAAGCTGTTGGTAGTTTGATAGGGATGGCGCTGAATCTGTAGATTGCTTTAGGTAGTATAGTCATCTTGACAATATTTATTCTTCCTAGCCAAGAGCATGGAATGCATTTCCATTTGTTAGTGTCCTCTTTAATTTCTCTTAGGAGTGTCTTGTAGTTTTCAGAGTACAGGTCTTTCACTTCCTTCGTTAGGTTTATTCCTAGGTATTTTATTCTTTTGATGCAATTGTGAATGGAATTGTTTTTCTGATTTCTCTTTCTGTTAGTTCATCGTTAGTGTATAGGAAAGCAACAGATTTCTGTGTGTTAATTTCGTATCGTGCAACTTTGCTGAATTCAGATATTAGTTCTAGTAGTTTTGGAGTGGAGTCTTTAGGGTTTTTTATGTACTGTATCATGTCATCTGCAAATAGTGAAAATTTGACTAATTCTTTACCAGTCTGGATGCCTTGTATGTCTTTGTTTTGTCTGATTGCGGTGCTAGGACCTCCAGTACTATACTGAATAACAGTGGAGAGAGTGGGCATCCCTGTCTTGTTCCCGATCTTAGATGAAAAGCTTTCAGCGTCTCGCCATTAAGTATGATGTTAGCTGTGGGTTTGTCATATATTTTTATGATGTTGAGGACTTGCCCTCTATACCCATTTTGTTGAGAGTTTTAATCAGGAATGGATGCTGAATTTTGTCAAATGCTTTTTCAGCATCTATGGAGATGATCATGTGGTTTTTGTTCTTCTTTTTGTTGATGTGGTGGATGATGTTGATGGATTTTCGAATGTTGTACCATCCTTGTATCCCTGGGATGAATCCCACTTGATCATGGTGTATGATCCTCTTGATGTATTTTTGAATTCGGTTTGCTAATATTTTTTGAGTATTTTTGCATCTACATTCATCAGGGATATTGGTCTGTAATTTACTTTTTTGGTGAGGTCTTTGCCCGGTTTTGGTATTAGAGTGATGCTGGCTTCATAAAATGAGTTTGGAAGTATTCCCTCCTCTTCTATTTTTTGGAAAACTTTAATGAGAATGGGTGTTATTTCTTCTCTATATGTCCGGTAGAATTCAGAGGTGAATCCATCTGGTCGGGGAGTTTTGTTCTTCGGTAGTTTTTTGATTACCCATTCAATTTTGTTGCTGGTGATTGGTCTGTTTAGTTTTTCTCTTTCTTGCTTGGTCAGTCTTGGGAGGTTGTATTTTTCTAAGAAGTTGGCCATTTCTTCTATGTTTTCCAGCTTGTTAGCATATAAAGTCTCATAATATTCTCTTATAATTCTTTGTATTTCTGTGGGGTCCTTTGTTATTTTTCTTTTCTCATTTCTGATTCTGTTTATATGTGTAGATTCTCTTTCTCTTAATGAGTCTGGTAGGGCTTTATCTATTTTGTTTATTTTTTCAAAGAACCAGCTCTTGGTTTCATTGATTTTTTTCTATTGTTTTGTTCTTCTCAATTTTATTTATTTCCTCTCTGATCTTTATTATGTCTCTCCTTCTGGTGACTTTGGGCCTCATTTGTTCTTCTTTTTCCAATTTCAGTAATTGTGTCTTTAGACAATTCATTTGGGAATGTTCTTCCTTCTTTAAATAGGCCTGGATTGCAGTATACTTTCCTCTTAGAACTGCCTTTGCTGCATCCCACAGAAGTTGTGGCTTTGTGTTGTTGTTGTCATTAGTCTCCATATATTCTTTGATTTCTGTTTTGATTTGGTCGTTAACCCATTGATTAATTAGGAGAGTGTTGTTAAGTCTCCATGTATTTGTGAGCCTTTTTGATTTCTTTCTAAAATTTATTTCTAGTTTTATACCTTGGTGATCTGAGAAGTTGGTTGGTAGGATTTCAATATTTTTGAAATTACTGAGGTTCTTTTTGTGGCCTAGTATGTGGTCTATTCTGGAAAATGTTCCATGTGCACTTGAGAAGAATGTGTATCCTGTTGCTTTTGGGTGCAGAGTTCTGTAGATGTCTGTTAGGTCCATCTGTTCCAGTGTGTTGTCCAGTGCCCCTGTGTCTTTACTTATTTTCTGTCTGGTTGATCTGTCCTTTGGAGTGAGTGGTGTGTTGAAGTCTCCTAAAATGAATGCATTGCTGCCTGTTTCCTCCTTTAATTCTGTTAGTATTTGTTTCACATATGCCGGCACTCCTGTGTTGGGTGCATATATATTTATAATGGTTATATCTTCTTGTTGGACTGACCCCTTTATCATTATGTAATGTCCTTCTTTATCTCTTGCTACTTTGTTTTGAAGTCTATTTTGTCTGATACAAGTACTGCAACACCTGCTTTTTTCTCTTTGTTGTTTGCATGAAATATCTTTTTCCATCCCTTCACTTTTAGTCTGTGTATATCTTTGGGTTTGAGGTGAGTCTCTTGTAAGCAGCATATAGATGGGCCTTGATTTTTTATCCATATTCTGTTATCTGTGTCTTTTGATTGGTGCATTCAGTCCATTTATATTTAGGGTGATTATTGATAGCTATATACTTATTGCCATTGCTGGCTTTAGATTCGTGGTTACCAAAGGTTCAAGGGTTGCTTCTTTACTATCTAACAATCTAACTTAACTTTCTTGTTAAGTTATTGTAAACACCGTCTGATGTTTCTTTATTTCTCTCCCTTCTTATTCTTCCTCCTCCATTCTTTATATACTAGGTGTTTTATTCTTTGCATTTAGTTAGTATTTGGATGGTCTGCTTTCTTTGCTATGATTTTATCTTCTCTGGTGACATCTTTTTAGCCTTGGGGGTGCTTCCCTCTAGAGCAGTCCGTTTAAGATATCCTGTAGTGGTGGTTTATGAGAGGCAAACTCTCTCAACTTTCATTTGTCTGGAAATTGTTTAATCCCTCCATCATATTTAAATGATAATCGTGCTGGATACAATATTCTTGGTTCGAGGCCCTTCTGTTTCATTATGTTAAATATACCATGCCATTCTCTTCTGCCCTGTAAGGTTTCTGTTGAGAAGTCTGATGATAGTCTGATGGGTTTTCCTTTGTAGGTTATCTTTTTGTCTCTCTAGTTGCCTTTATACTCTGTCTTTATCTTTGATCTTTGCCATTTTAATTATTATGTGTCTTGGTGTTGTCTTCCTTGGGTCCCTTGTGCTGGGAGATCTGTGGGCTTCCGTGGACTGTGAGACTATTTCCTTCCCCAGCGAGGGACGGTTTTCAGCAATTATTTCTTCAAAGACACTTTCTATCCCTTTTTCTCTGTTTTCTTCATTTGGTACTCCTATAATGCGAATATTGTTCCATTTGGATTGGTCACACAGTTCTCTGAATATTCTTTCATTCCTAGGGATCCTTTTATCTCTCTCTGCCTCAGCTTCTCTGTATTCCTGTTCTCTGATTTCTATTCCATTAATAGTCTCTTGCATCTCATCCAGTCTGCTGTTAAGCCCATTGATCGCTTGTCTGATTTCTGCATTGTCTTTCCTCACTTCCCTCACTTCCTCCCTCAGCTCTTGCACATTTCTCTGTAGGTCCATCAGCGTGGTTATGACTTTTATTCTGAATTATTTTTCAGGAAGACTGTGCATTTCCATCCCTTCAGTCTCCCTCTCTGGGGTCGTCTCGTTGATTTTAGTGTGGACCATATTCCTTTGTCTTTTCATGGCTATAGAAGTGGTCCCTGGTAGTTGCCAGGTATGTCTCCTGGGCTCCTTAAGACTTTAAAAAGAGAAAAAAGAAAGAAAGAAAGAAAGAATAAAAAAAAAGAAAAGAAAAAAGAACGAAAAAAACCCCAAAATGAAAACAAACCAACAAACAAACAAAAAAATGCCCACTGGGAGTAGAATCTGTGGGGATGCTGTAGGTGGCGCTGTTGCCCCACTATTCCGCAGCCGTGGCCACTCCGCTCCGCAGGGCCCTTTATAGCTCTGACCAGTGTACGAAACTCCCCAGGACTCCCTGCCTGCTGGGCTGAGTGTGCTGGGGCGATTCGACTCCTCTGCTGGGATCCTGTCTCTTTAAGACCGCTGAAGAAAGCCCACGCTTTTCTTTTTTTTTTTTTTCTTCCAGGGAGCCATCTGCAAGCACCCTGGCACCCTGGCGCGTTCCCCGCTCAGATCCTGCCCCTCTGTCTCTCCAATCTCCGCTACACTGCACTCTGTGTGTCAGCGCTCCCCGCGCAGATCACCGGGGCTGGTTATTTCACAGGGTGTACTTCCACTCTCTCCCGGCTCTGAATCCTCTCCTCCTGCTGGTGCGCTGGGGTGGGTGAGTGCTCGGGTTCCGCTGGGTGGCAGCTCCGTATCTTACCCGCCTCTTCAGGTGCGGAGTCCTCTCGGGTGTAGCTTCACCCTGTGCGCTTTCCTGTGTATTCTGGTCTCTCTTTTAGGAATAGTTGTATTTGCTGTATTTTCGTAGATAAATACAGTGTTGGGAGGAGATTTCTGCTGCCCTGCTCATGCCGCCATCTTCCCGGAAATCTGCCCTTTCTTTTAAAACAATGGTTAAGAAGATGAGCCCTAGTGGAGACAGGCATAGCAGCCGGGAAGGAGGAAACAGCCCTTTCCTCCCCCTAGGCAATAGTACCAGTTTCTTGCGACCCCCGAGATTGCTTCTGGGTTGAGCAGCTCCAGGGAGTAGAAATTCTGGGCACCAGAGGGCGCCATATACAAATATGAAATGCCAAAGGAACCTGGCTCAGAGTAAAATTATTAATACAACTCCTGAGAAAGATTTAAATGGCATCAATCTCATTACTCTTCCTGAAAGGGAGTTCAAAATAAAAATCACTAACATGCTCATGAAAGTACGGAAAAATATTCAAGAACTCAGGAATGAATTCTGGTCGGAGATGCAATCATTGAAGAGCACAATGAAGGGTATTAAAAGCAGATAGGATATGGTGGAGGAGAGATAAATGAAATAGAAACTAGAAATGAGGAATACAAAGAAGCTGAGGCACACAGAGAAAAAAGGATCTCTAAGAATGAAAGAATATTGAGAGAACTGTGTGACCAATCCAAACGGAATAATATTTGCATTATAGGAGTACCAGAAGAAGAAGAAGACAGAGAAAAAGGGATAGAAAGTGTCTTTGAGAAGGTGATTGCTGAAAAATTCCCCAATCTGGGGAAGGAGATGGTCTCTCAGGCCATGGAGATGCACAGATCTCCCAAAATAAGGGACCCAAGAAGGATAACACCAAGACATATAGTAATTAAAATGGCAAAGATCAAGGAAAAGGACAGACTATTAAAAGAAGCCAGAGAGAAATAAGATCACATAAAAAGGAAAGCCGGGGCTCTCTTGTCCCCTCCTGGCATAAGCCAGGAGCTCTTTCCTCTCACTTTATCTCTAAATAAAAGCCTGTACCTTGGTCTCCTACCTTGGGTGTTTGCTAAGCTCATTTTTCAGCTTCATGAACAAGAATTCCGGCATCAACATGAGTCAGGGAGTTGTAATAATAAAGGACTAGTCTGGATGGAAATCTCCTCAAAAAAAAAGGAAAGCCCATCAGGCTATCATCAGACTTCTCAACAGAAACCTTACAGGCCAGAAGGGAGTGGCATGGTGTATTTAATGCAATGAAGTAGAAGGGCCATGAACCAAGAATACTTTATCTGGCAAGATTATCATTTAAAATTGAAGGAGAGATTAAACAATTTCCTGATAAACAAAAGCTGAGAGAATTTACCTCCCACAAGCCATCTCTACTGGAGTGTATTTTGGAGGGACTCCTATAGATGGAAGTGTTCCTAAGGTTTAATAGCTATCACCAGAGGTAATAAAACCACAATAAAGAAAGTAGAACAGCTAATTACTAAGCAAATGCAAAATTAAATTAACTATCCCCAAAGTCAATCAAGGGATAGACAAAGAGTACAGAATATGATATCTAATATATAAAGAATGGAAAGGGAAGAAAAAGGAGGAAGAAAAAAAACCTTTAGATTGTGTTTGTACTAGCATATTAAGTGAGTTAAGTTAGACTCTTAGTAAGGAATTTAACCTTGAACCTTTGGTAACCATGAATCTAAAGCCTACAATGCCAAAAAGTACATACCTATCAATAATCACCCTAAATGTAAATGGAGTGAATGCACCAATCAAAAGACATAGAGTCACTGAATAGATAAAAAACAAGACCCAGCTACATGCTGCCTACAAGAGACTTGCTTTAAACCAAAAAACATACACAGATTAAAAGTGAAGGTATGGAAAAAGATATTTCATGCAATTAACAGGAGAAAAAAGCAAGAGTTGCAGTACTTGTATCAGACAAAATAGACTTCAAAACAAAGAAAGTCGCAAGAGACAAAGAAGGACATTACATAATGATAAAAGGGTCAATCCAACAAGAGGATATAACCATTATAAATATCTATGCATCCAACACAGGAGCACCTACATATGTGAAACAAATACGAACAGAATTAAAAGGAGAAATAGAATGCAATGCATTCATTCTAGGAGACTTCAACACTCCACTCACTCTGAAGGACATCAACCAGACAGAAAATAAGTAAGGAGACAGAGGCACTGAACAACACAATACAACAGATGGACCTAACAGACATCTACAGAACTCTACACCCAAAAGCAGCAGAATACGTGTTCTTCTCAAGTGCACATGGAACATTTTCAAGAAGAGATCATATACTAGGCTACAAAAAGAGCCTCGGTAAATTCAAAAAGATTGAAATTGTACCGACCAGTTTCTCAGGCCACAAAGGCATGAAACTAGAAATAAATTACGCAAAGAAAATGAAAAATCCCACAAAAACATGGAGGCTTCACAACATAGTCGTAAATAACCAATGGCTCGATGACCAAGTAAAAACAGAGATCAAGCAATATATGGAGACAAATGACAACAGTAATTCAACACCACAAAATCTGTGGGATGCAGTGAAGACCATGCTAATAGGAAAGTATACTGCAATATAGGCCTACCTCAGTAAAGAAGTACAATCCCATATGAGCAGTCTAAACTCACAATTAACGAAACTAGAAAAAGAAGAACAAATGAGGTCCAAAGGCAGTAGAAGGAGGGACATAATAAAGATTAGAGCAGAAATAAATAAAATTGAGAAGAATAAAACAATAGAAAGAATCAATGAAAGCAAGAGCTGGTTCTTTGAGAAAATTAAAAAAATACATAAACCCCTAGCCAGACTTATCAAAAAAAAGAGTCTACTCACATAAACAGAATGAGAAATGAGAAAGGAAAAATCACTACAGATACCACAGAAATACAAAGAATATGAGAGAATACTATGAAAAATTACATGCTCACAAACTAGAAATGGACAACTTTCTAGAAAAATACAACCTTCCAAGGCTGACCCAGAAAGAAACAGAATATCTGAACAGACCAATAACCAGCAATGAAATTGAACTGGTAATCAAAAACCTACATAAGAACAATATTCCTGAACCAGATGGCTTCACTGCTGAATTTTATCAAACATTTAGTGAAGAACTAATACCCATCCTCCTTAAAGTTTTCCAGAGTAGAAGAAGAGGGAATACTTCCAAACACATTCTGTGAGGCCAGCATCACTCTAATAGCAAAACCAGGCAAAGACACCCCCAAAACAGAAAATTACAGACCAATATCCCTGATGAACATAGATGCAAAAATACTCAACAAAATATTAGCAAACTGAATTCAAAAATAACATCAAAAAGATCATTCATCATGATCAAATAAGATTGATTCCAGGGATGCAAGGATGGTACATTTGAAAATCTATCAACATCATCCACCACATCAACAAAAAGAAGGACAAAAAACCACATGATCATCTCCATAGATGCTGAAAAAGCATTTGACAAAATTCAACATCTATTCATGATAAAAACTCCCAACAAAATGGGTATAGAGGGCAAGTACCTCAACATAATAAAGGCTATACATGACAAACCCACAGCCAACATTATACTTAACAGCGAGAAGCTAAAAGCTTTTCCTTTAAGATCGGGAACAGGACAAAGATGCCCACTTTCCCCACTTCTATTCAACATAGTTCTGGAGGTCCTAGCATGACACTCAGACAACACAAAGAAATAAAAGGCATCCAGATTGTCAAGGAAGAAGTTAAACTGTCCGTTTGCAGATAAAATGATATTGTACATAAAAAACCCTAAAGAATCCACTCCAAAACTACTAGATCTAATATCTGAATTCAGCAAAGTTGCAGGATACAAAACTAATAAGCAGAAATCTGTGGCATTCCCACACACTAACAATGAACTAGCAGAGAGAGAAATCAGGAAAACAATTCCATTCACAGTTGCATCAAAAAGAATAAAATACCTAGGAATAAACCTAACCAAGGAAATGAAAGACCTATACTCTGAAAACTACAAGACACTCATAACAGAAATTAAAGAAGATACCAATAAATGGAAATATATCCTGTGCTCATGGATAGGAAGAATTAATATTGTCAAAATGGCCATCCTGCCCAAAGCAATCCAAAGATTCAATGCAATTCCTATCAAAATACCAACAGCATTCTTCAACAAACTAGAGAAAATCGTTCTAAAATTCATATGGAAGCACAAAAGACGCCGAATAGCCAAAGCAATCCTGAGAAGGAAGAATAAAGCTGGGGGGATTATGCTCCCCAAGTTCAAGCTCTACTACAAAGCCACAGTACTCAAGACAATTTGGTACTGGCACAAGAACAGACCCATAGACCAATGGAACAGAGTAGAGAGCCACGAGGACATACAATGGGGAAATGAGAGCCTCTTCAGCAGCTGGTGTTGGCAAAACTGGACAGCTACATGCAAGAGAATGAAACTGGATTATTGTTTAACCCTATACACAAAAGTAATCTCAAAATGGATCAAAGACCTGAATGTAAGTCATGAAACCATAAAACTCTTAGAAGACAACATAGGCAAAAATCTTCTGAATATAACCATGAGCGACTTCTTCCTGAACGCATCCCCTCGAGCACGGAAACAAAAGTAAAAATGAACTCATGGGTCTACATTAAACTAAAAAGTTTCTGTACAGCAAAGGACACGATCAACAGAACAAAAAGGCATCCTACAGTATGGGAGAATATATTTGTAAATGACATATCTGACAAGGGGTTAACATCCAAAATATACAGAGAACTTACATGCCTCAACACCCAAAAAGCAAATAACCCAATTCAAAAATGGGCAGAGGATATGAAGAGATAGTTCTCTAAAGAAGAAATTCAGATGGCCAACAGGCACATGAAGAGTTGCTCCACATCACTAATCATCAGGGAAATGCAAATTAAAAACACAATGAGATATCACCTCACATCAGGAAGGATGGCCACCATCCAAAAGACTAAGAACAACAAATGCTGGTGAGGATGTGGAGAAAGGGGAACCCTCCTACATTGCTGGCGGGAATTTAAGCTAGTTCAACCATTGTGGAAAGCAATATGGAGGTTCCTCCAAAAACTAAAAATACAAATACCATTTGACCCGGGAATCCCACTCCTTGGAATTTATCCAAAGAATACAACTTCTCAGATTCAAAAAGACGTATCCACCCCTATGTTTATTGCAGCACTTTTTACAATAGCCAAGATATGGCAGCAACCTAAGTGTCCATCAGTAGATGAGTGGATAATGAAGAGGTGGTACATATACACAATGGAATATTATTCAGCCATAAGAAAGAAACAAATCCTCCCATTTGCAACAACATGGATAGAGCTGGAGGATATTATGCTCAGTGAAATAAGCCAGGAGGAGAAAGGTAAGTGCCAAATGATTTCCCTCATTTGTGGAGTATAACAACGAAGCAAAATTGAAGGAACAAAATAGTAGCAGACTTAGAGACCCAAGAAGGAACTAGCGGTTACCAAAGGGAAGGGGTGTGGGAGGCTGTGTGGGGAGCATAGGAGAAGGGGATTGAGGGGTATTATGTTTAGTACCCATGGTGTGGGGCATCAGGGGAAAACAGTGTAGCACAGAGAAGGCCAACAGTGAATCTGTGGCATCTTACTACACCAAAGGACAGTGATTGCATTGGGGTATGGGTGGGGTCTTGATAATATGGGTAAATGTAGTAACCACATTGTTTTTTCATGTGAAACCTTCATAAGAGTGGATATCAATAATACCTTAATTAAAAAAAAAAAGAAGAGAGCCCTTCCTCTCAAGGCCACCAATCCTAGTTCAGGAAGAAAAGTAAGTAGGGAAACCTAGCATGTCTCTTCCAGAAATCATATGAGTAGACCTCAGGACTGACAGTAGAGTTAGAAAAAATAAAAAAGAAGTAAGAAAAACACTCAGTGAGAAATGGAGTGAACAGGATATTATAAACTGCTCAGGTTTTTTCAAGCAATTGTTTATTTTTAGCTGGAAGAGCACGCAATACATAGGAGGTTTTTCACTTTCACCAAATGAGTAGGCACATGTGATATTGTGCCCCTGCCAAGCATTTGTTTAGAAACATTTAATTTATTTGCACTTTGTATAAATTTACCAACTTGGCACTAATCTTTCATTTGGAAGGCATTCGTTGCAAATGGTAACATACTTTTCATATCTTAGAATGTTTGCAGTGTATGCTGCTTGGGTTCAGATATGCTTTTACAGACTCCTTATTTTCTGGTACTGTTTTGAATTTCATGTCAGTAATTAGGAAAAATTGACAGTTTTCCCTCAGCCAGCTCTGTTCTCTCAGTCCAGAAACCACAAATGTCAAATGTCTCATTAAATGAGAAGGGTTCCCAGGCTGCTATGTAATTACAGTTGGTTCCTAATATTACTTTTTTAGACCATTTTTCAGAAGCATTAAATATTGAATTTAAAATTTTTCCATCTAATCAATTATTTTTTCTTTTAATTTAGACAAAAGAAAATTACATAAAGCTGTTGGAGAGAATTGAATCATTCTAGTGTAAATCTGATTGGGTGAACCTATCAAATTCTAGAACAGTCTCATTTATTATACTCTGTGAATCCCATGAGGCTTGTTGACCCATTGATAGACAGGACAACCACACGTGCTACTCAGGATGTCTGAGTATAGTTTCAGAAGCTCACCCCTGCCCTACATAAGCCTTCTGTATCCTGTTCTGTCCCCACTTCCACACCTACCAAGCAGGTTTACGTTGTCAATGAGGTCTAATATAAGATGCTGCTGAGTACAAAACAAAGTGCATGTTAGATATTATATCTCCAAAATGTCAATGATGAATTTGTAAAATTAAAAAGGTAAAGAGGAATCTTACCATTAACTGGAGGATGTTAACCATGGTTAAAATTCTGCCTTGACTTGAAATTCAGAGACTATAACTGCATCAAAAACCAAATATCCAATTGCCTGGAGGTGCAAGGCACTTTTCAAGTCGTCGAAAACAGAGTGAGTGATCAGATCCCTGCTTCAGGAAGTTCTTAATCTAATGCATAAACCCAGTGGTAAGTAAGCAGTACAATAGTAGTAATGGGGGCTGGAAGGAGGATTAACAGGTCTCTATAAAACATGTAGTGCACTCCAGACTGCACAGATGTGTGTCCAAATATAAGCAGATAGCTCAGGAAAGAAAAGGTGAGGAATTCACCACCACCGCACAATCATATCCCAGTAACTTCACTGTGATGTTTCCATATGCTTATTTGTGACATTAAGAGTCCTGAGGAGACATCATACTGAGCACTAAGAATGCAGTGGATATAGCAGTATTTGCCTCAAGATTCCCTCATTAATAATTTTGAGAAACAGTGCATGCTCTAATGCCCATTGGAGATTCACAATGCGATAAACATGTTAAAAGCTTTGACAAATCCTGAAGTAAAGAAACCTGCCCAACTGTGTATGACTGCATTTCTAAAGCATTTAACAACAGAACCCTTTTGCCACTTGTCTCTTAGCATCCTGGAGCATACACTTTGATTGCTAAATTAATATCATAAGGTTTAATCGTACGTATTTATACAGGTGGTGATCCCATGAAGTCTAGAAAAGTGGCAAGTGAATACTAAAACAATTATTAGTATTAATTCAAGATTTTAAAATAGAAAGTAACCTTGTGTCACACCACTATATTCTTACCATTAAAGAGATATGCTAAAGCATGGGAAAGTTTGCCCTCAGCTTAGCTCCATCCTCAGTTCAGAAAGCATCTATATTTCTAGAGGCAAATGATTTCTGTTTCTAAAATCCATGTCTTTTTAGATGAGCCATGCATAGCAGGCACAACCAAACCAGTCATGAATTACAAAATCAACAGGGTCTAGAATGGCTGGGTATCCAAATAGTTTCCTGAGATCCCACTTTTTGTTTATTTCTTTGCTTAATTAATAATTGGAATTCCTGGGTTTTGCCAAACTGTCCAAAACATTATCCAGTCACTACATGACTGCCATGTAATAAATGGCGTTACAAATACTATTTATTTTCTCTCCTCCAAAAATCCCTTTCTTTTGAGGCCTGACTCATTTGCATACAGATAAAAACTCTGCCATATTTTCCCCAAGATCTATCCATGAGTTTGTTTTTATAGCAAAACAATGCTCTAGATTGTCACAACCTGTTTGAAATATGTTCTAAATCAATGCTTTTAATGTATTGAGCAAATATGTACTTATTGTTAAACTCATTTCCCACATTTTATTGACAGATAACAAAAAGAAGAGTCCCAGATAACAATTATTGGAATGTGCACTGTGAATGTGAATGGATCCTCCAGAGAAGTTATCAAGTTTCAAAGCTCTTAGGTTTTATCTCCCATAAATAAATCATTTAAGCAGAGTTCCTGAATCAAAACAGTTTAGACCCAAACCTATGAACAAAGAGGACAAGAGAATGTGCCACAGCGATCATCCTAGCCTCAAAGACTAGTTAAATTAATCTTAACCAGTTTTTGAAAGGATAAACATAGCTAGACATTACAGCATTAAACCGTAGTCCTTGTTTGTATTGTGGATCTCGTTAGTAATATTTTAGATACCAGAAAGGTCTAGAGAGATGTAATCCCAACATTCTTCCTCTAAAACAGCACCTGTTCCCTTTAGAACTCCATATTATATGGCAGGTCTAGCCTGAACCAGCTGACCTTTTCCTGTTTCAGCCTTAAGACATGTCCCATCAATAAACAAAACTAAGTCTTGACTTCCTAAAGTAGTTTCTAGCATATCTATTCAAGGGTCTAGGTAGTAAGACAGCTTAGAGATTAGACAGTCATACGCCCACTTCTTAAAGAAAATGGAAGAAGGGTAGCAGGATGTAAGCACGACAAGGATGCAAAGAAATATGTGAGGGAGAAAAGAATAGGATGTCCTAGGAGGTAAGCCTGCTTGTAGAGAGGTGTTACTTTCAGTGAGCAATGAAAAATGTGCAAAGAACACCCTGAACACAAGTGCACAGACTGTCCACTAACTTAGCTACTGTGGCCAGTGCCCTTACCAAGGTGAGTAGGCCTTTGCCACTGAGGCAAGAGAGAAACTGTAGTAAGCTGTTGGTCTCAGGTGATTCACAGAACTGTAGTCAGAAACCCCCGGGCTTGTTCAAATCTCTCATATTATATATAATTAGACAAGCTTTTGATAATTAGATGGGCCCTGAGTGGGAGGTCTTTGAAGAGTTAACTTTAACTCATGAAGGGAGCATTTGTGCTTAGATTCCAGAAGAGGTTTGTACCTGAACATTTGGTTGAGTTGTGAAGTGATGTGGAAATTCAAAAGATAGGAATGACAGTAGCCAGTGAAACACAGGAATCCTCCTAATTGTCTCTCCGTTACTGGCCTGGGAAAGTTTGGAAAGACCAAGCCTATTACGAGAAAGGAATTTGCCTCCTTGGGATAAGTCATATTCTAGCTAATGAATGTTACTTTGACAAAATTGTGGCTTTTCTTCAGAAAACTTAGGCCCTTTCTAACTAAAACAGTAAGCAGATAGGTGGAATCAATCTTAGAGCTCACCCCATCTTAAGAACACAACAAAAGGTCATCCACATATTGGATAAGAATAGAATCACAAGGAAATTTAGGTCCTTAAATTGAAATCTTGTGAAAATAAGGTGCTCCAATAATACCTTTGGCCATAGCAGTCCGGGTACATTGTTGATTTTTCCAGGAGAAGGCATACAACTGTTGATTATTTTGGCCTGAAGGGACACCGAAACAAGCAGAACACAGATTTAATACTATAAAATTGTAGCCTCAGGAGCCACCAAAAAGAAAATAGTATT
Source organism: Smutsia gigantea (assembly GCA_032199065.1). Classification (NCBI taxonomy): domain Eukaryota; kingdom Metazoa; phylum Chordata; class Mammalia; order Pholidota; family Manidae; genus Smutsia; species Smutsia gigantea. The sequence continues at coordinate 38,199 of JAVSCE010021166.1, forward strand.
TGGGATTAGAATTACAGGGAAGTAGGAAATAACTCTCCCCTTGTCCTAATTATATATTCCATTCCCTGGGTTATTAACAGGGATGACAGGAGTGTTATAGGGAATGCTACAAGGTGTGATGAGTCCTTTATTAGACTTTTGGCTTTTGGTTGTAGTTCATCTTCAAGAAGCTATTGTGCAAGTTTGAATCAGCATTTAGATGGGGCGATCTGAAGCTTGATGGGCCCAGCCCCAGCTATGCTATTTAGATGAGCAGAATATTTTGCCCACAAGAAGTCTGGGACCTCCTTGAGACTTGCAATGTGTGCTTGATTTAGAGACACAAACATTGGTAAGTCACCATCCAAATTATGCCATTATGGTGACTAGGGAGAACAAGAAAGGGAGTTCTAGAAAGGAACTATTAACATATTTAGTCTGGCAATTCAATTTGCACCGTGAATCACTCCCTATGAAGTTAAGCAGCTGTGTGTGTTCATGAAGGAGGAAATTAAATTCCTTGGCTAAAGGGTGACAGTTACGGACTGGGACACAGGGAGGGTCTGAAGATTATTAGAGACACCCGCCATGTGAGTATTCTCATAGTTCTGTGTTCTAATATATTCTAATAGTTCACACCCAAAGCGAGGTTGTATAACAGTGGCAGGATTTCAGGTGGATATTGCAGCACCTGTACCAATAAAAATTTTGCAAGGTTTCCCTTTGATATTCAGAGAAATTTCTCCTTGTGAGTAAGACTAAAACAGGAAATTGGGTGCTCATTCCCCACTGGAGGATTCTTACTGTTTATTCACTCCATTTTGTTCCTATAGTTTCTTGGCTAACACAAGATAATTCTTTTTCCAATACAGTTCTGTTTAACTACTCAGGTCTTCACAAAAGACTGCTTTTTCCCACAGAGAATGACTGGGGTGTGAACATCTAACTGTTTTGGGGGGTTTGTGTTTTGGTTTTTGTTTTCTGTAAAGTCATACATTTATCCTGAGTCTTATTCTGTTTTTGTTCTAAGAGTTTTTCAAAATATTCATTAAGGTATTGGAGGCCTGGTGATGGAGTTATTTCCCATTCTAATTTTTGCTTTCATATTAAATCCCCTCTTTCTAGCTTAAGGCCATTGACAAAAAGTGAGAATAAAACTGGGTTTCCCATCTGCCTCAGGACCGACTTCAAAATTCTGCCTAAAGGTAGTAAAAAGCCTGTCCTTGAAATATCAAATGAACTTGTCCTTGTTTGCTTACAACTGTATCCTAGCCCAGTCTATCTTCATAGGGAAGTCTTTGGGGATAGCCACCAAAAGACGGTGCTCAACGCTTCCAGCTTTTCTGAACCTCTCTAGGTCCCTATGTAATTAAGTCACCATTAAGATCCCCCCATTCTGCCTTATTCTAATTTTCTGCTTCTCAGTTTCCACTGATATATTAACTAATTGGTATACATCAGGAAGCCCTGGATTACTGGTTTCCAAAACTAGCCTACATTCCTCAGCAAATTTCTTTCTTTTATAGGGTTTGGAAACTATTTGACAATGGTTCTCAGCTCTGAGTGAGACCTGGGCTTAAAACCAACCATAAGAGCCTTTTCCCTGTTTTGAAGGCAGTTTAATTGTAAGAGTTAATTGAGCTTTGGGGGCTTCTGGCCAGCCAGGCAGGAAGAGAAGAATGCCAGAGGGAGAGATTCAGCAGAGGGAAATGAACGTGTGTAGTATGGTGGAAAAGGAAGAATAAGATAAAGGCTATTGGTTCATTTTGTGATTTGAGGGAATCAAAAAGGGAGATAGTTTTATAGTTCTCCTATCGTCTTTTGCTTTGATCAAGAATTTTCTTAAGGAAACAATTTTAGATGTGAATTTCTTTTGGACACTTCTTTATACCAATCAAAATTTACAGACAACTGATTGTTTGAACTTTTGTTCCCTTTTCGATTCTAAGGTGCGTCTCCAATGAACAATTTTGATTACATCCAAAGTTCCCCCAAAGTGACTACTGTAATTCTAAATTATCCTTGGTGAATTATGTCATTTAGAAAGCTAAGCTCATGATTTGGAGTTAATGTAAAAAATGTGAGAACTAGACATCTGGCCCAGAGGAGATGCAGATGTCTATGTGGAAGGAGAGGAATCCATAGGAGTCTGGGAACCATTAGGCAGAAGAGTGGTTTGAAGACCTCATGGCTCAAGGTCCCCCACCTATTGGCCGGTCCATCTCTGATTAATCACAGAAGACAGAAAAGCTTGGGGAAATCTTTTCCAGAACTGGACTCCCATGGACATAACAATCAAGACTGAGGAAAGTTCTCCTAGGTTTGGGAAGTGACCAGGAGTTCAAAGGATACATTCTGATAAGAAACCTTCTGAACATTTCAGTTTCCAGGTCAGTTTGATGAATAGACTTCTTGGGACCTCCGCTTATCCTCTTTTCTATGAACTTTCCTCTTATAAATGTACAGCCAGAATGACAAGGACAGATAGAAACACTGTACTAAGACAGTTTACACCAAGAATAATTTTTTTTTTCAAATAAGAGTAGATAACAAAGAATTCCTAAAATGGGTTCCTTTTTATTAGAAGTTAAACTCAGCATTTTAGAAGCTCACCATGGAAGTTTTTGATTGAGTAGGTTTTGGAGATGAGGCAGGGTTAAGAATGCATATTTCTGATAAGCAACTCTGGCAGAAAATCAATGGGACAAAGTAGCAATAGTCAGAGGTCTTGGGCTACTACAGTGATGAGGTCTAGATTGGATGTTGGTGGGAACTCCAAGATTGTCACAAATGCTGGCTTCCTGGAAAAGACCACCAGCTCATTGATAAGACAAAGTTGAGTTTATTTTTGCAGCAATAAAAGAGACCACTGCTTGATAGCCTTGCATGGGAATATATATGAGCTTTTGGAGTCTGATTTAAGGTGGATCTTTGAATGCAGGCATTTGATTAGGATTGCCTAAGTATCATGATATAATAGTTTAGGATTTGTGGATGCAGCAAGGCAAGGATTTTAAGGCAAAGATTTTAAAGAGCTGTGAGGAATAAACAGATGTTCAGTGCTATCTGTTGATGAGTTGAACAATTTGATGTTCATTTAAATGGTGTTTTGGGAAGTTTCTGGAGAAAGCAATGGAGTTATTTGCAACTTTTATCCTCTTGGGCAAGTGATTCTTGGAATAGTAAAACTATGTTGACACAGACAGTGGAATGCTAAGTTATGTTAGCGAACACAGACTAATGGTAAAATCACAGTAAGTTGTGCTTTTATGTATTTGGAGATATATATTTTTATTGTCAGAGCATTGCATATACACAAAATGTACATATCCCTATTACTGATAAAAATTTAGTGATATCAATATAAAAATCAGCCAGTAAGTATGCAATTAATAGGGTTTAAATAACACATCTTCACTCTAACTTCATCTTCCACATCATAAAAATATCAGTTGAAAATTATATTGTGATTTTATATTTTGAATCTAAGGAAGCCTCATGTCAAGGGTTAAGGAACAGAATAGATAATTTATTTTGCCAGGGGTAAGGTGTGGGATAGGGGATGGGGCTGTCTTTTTTAGCAACATAAACTAAAAAAGCACTAAAAAATACTTCACAGATTTGTTTGACTTATTTTTGGATATAAAGAATTTTGGTGAAGGGTATGGAAACAGTGGTCTAATATGTTCAAGATAAATCCTGGTAACAATGAGAAAATGGTTGTCAAATTTATGGGGAAAAGAGCTATTATTGATAAAGTGAAATCTTTAGACAAGTATCAGCTGATCTTTCTAGGCAATATTGCCAATAAATTTAGGCTTATTTCAGAAGTTGTTTCTCAAAGTGTTGTCCCTGGGCCGTCAGTATCAGCATCAACAGGGAATTTGTTAAAACTACAAATTCTTGGGCCCCACCTCAGACCTACTGTCTCAAAACTCTGGGATTGCATCCAGCAATCTTACTTTAATAAGCCCTAGAGATGATTCTGATACAGGTTCAAATTTGAGAGCCTCACTGTGGAGCAGAATCAAACTGCACTGAAACACACATCACCATGTTTCTTTTGAATGGTTTGGACCCCAAAGATTACAGGAAGTGAGCGAACCAATCAGAAAGTCAACTCAGGCCAGGAGAGTCTCTGTTATATTAACAAATTAGAGTTCGCAAATGTTTTTAGAGATCTCTGAGGACCCACAGAGTCAGAAAACAATTGTTCTAATTTTATGTTCAAAGAACATAAAATTATGACTTTCATAACATGACAAATATGTAATGGACACATTTGAAAATTTTTATATAACTCATTAAACTAATGGAGAAACAAAGATGTTAAAGTGATGCAGCTGAATATTTCAGACTGAAGCAAAAGCAAAGGAATTAAGACTAGGGCTTTGTAACTGAGATACATGAACTCTTTGAAGGAAAATGTGTAGACAGTAAACAGTAGATGTCCAATGTGTTTCAGGAACTTATAAAGAAAAGCCATAAAAATGGATTAGGAGATCATTAGAAACCTGAATACATTTTTAGTCAAGGGTATATGTAGATCACAGGAGACCAACTGAATAAATGGGTCATGAGAAAGGGTGTGTATTTACTTACTGAAGAAATTTAACTGTAAAAGGGAAAGGGAGATGTGATGTGAACTACAGGGTAGCAATGGAGACATACAATTCCTTTAAGGTGGGGTGTCCATTTTGGAGGTTTTTGGTGTGCAAAGGCAAGTTGCCAAGGGAGAAGCAGCTAAACTCAGAGCAAGGGAGACCACATCTGGAATCTTAGTATTATTCTCTTTCCATCTACATAATACCTATGAAGAGCACGAGATTTAAGAAAGTCCTGTATCTGCTTCTTTTGCAGTTAACAAAGGGAGAAGCACCTCTGAAACTTCAGTTTGGGGACCTAGATCTTCTCTCTAATAGAGAGTTGACCTCTATCCATCTACTAGTAATTGTCTGTCTTTCTGTCTCTCTTGTTCTCTCTCTCTCTCTGTCACACACACACACTCAAATCTCAAGGCCAAGGGTAGTAGGCTCTAATTCTCTAATTGACAAAAAATTCCACCTAGAAGTTACAATGCTCATTTGTCTGTAATCATCCCCAGTTGGACCCCATTTACCATTAAGCTTCATGGAAAACAGGAGGAAAAGATGATGATTTCTAATGTTGAGAAAGTAATTTTGTTTTAAACCTAGGAAGGAGATTTTCTGTTTTCAATAGGGAATACTCTGATCTTTTGGACAGGAAACTTTCCTATTTAGCCATTTTTAAAAGTTACTGAGTCACCACTGAGCAGTACAGGTCTTCCATATTTGACTCTTCCTAGGTCTGAAGTCACCATTTTCTCCGTGATTAACAACAAAGTGTTTTCTTCAGGAAATCATGGGATAATTACTTTGACAACATAATTTCCAAAAATGTTGAGAAAGAATATGTTCTGTTGCTAATGAACTCTTACAAATACGCTTAATTTTGGCTGTTATTTAGTAGCCACAGATTTTCATGCCTTCATGTTTTCATATATGACTTCCCCAGTGAAAAACCTATCACTAAATCTGGTCATTAGTTAATTGTCTCTTGGCCTGGGGAAGATGCCTTCAATCACCTGTAGGTTCCTGCATGCATTCATTCTTCCCAGGCACTTTGCTAGAAAGTAAAACAAAACAATCAACTGTGCCTTTATTGAACACTTCCGATGTTAGACTCTTGTGTTAGACTCACTGCAAGTGTTGCTCCCGTCCTCATCAAACCCTGGAGGGATGTCATTTGTTCCCATCTCAAGGTGAGAGAACCTGTTCAGCAAACTGATTCCTCAGCAGGTCACAGGAGGGCCTGGGCTTTGAAACTAGACATGCCTCACTCCACAAGTATGTCCTTACCTCAAAAAACAGCCTCTCAAAAGAAATAGTGTGTCACAGACAATTCAACATCCATTATGTTAAAACTCCAGTGAGGCAAGGACATCACAAAATAAAGTTTGGAAATCAAAATTGTTTTTAGCACAACTCCAAGTTTTTTTTCATGCTTATTACAAAATGACTTACAAAAGATAGGTTGGATGTTTTTATTGCTGTCCCCAACTCCCTCACTTCAGGGATATTCTGGGCATGGAGCCTCTTCTCTCCTTTGTTCGATATGTGAGGAGGGCTGAGTTAATCATAGGCTCTAGGTTCATGTCACACTACTGCCCAGCTTGGTGCCAGATCCCTTGCCTGCTTTATCTGTCTATTTCCTTTTATTGCCATTATCCACTCACCTTTTTTTTTTCCATTTACCACCAAGGTGAATATTTTAATATTTCTAATGCTATATTCTTATTTTAAATGTGTTTGAAAACCCCTATTGTGGTTTCTTTGCAAGTGCATGAATGTCAAGGCTTCACCATGAGGCAGAAACCCTGTGCTAAGAACGTCCTGGGGGCCAAGAACGTGGACTCCGGGGCCAGTCCTGCCAAAGGCATTTCCAAGGCCAGCCGTCTGCCTGTGAGCCAGTCCCTCTGCCTCGAAGTGAAGATAAGGCTGCCTGCCTTGCTTCTTCTGCATGGTTGTAGGAACCAAATGAGATAATGATTCCAAAGACATTTTTAAGTTATAAAACATTTATACTATGAACCTTTTAAAGCTATAAAGCTGACATGTATGGTTTGATCTCAGAACTCATCTGTGCTTTGATAAGTGGTAGCTGTTTTGACAAGACCACTTTTTTAAGTTGCCATATAGGAGAAATCTGATTCCAAACTGTTACTGTGCTGCCCTAAAATTAATTATGTTGAAACCCTAACTCCCACTGAGACTGTATTTGGAGGTAAGGAGAAGATAAAGTTAACTGAGGCTGTAAGGATTGAGCCTTAATTCAGTAGGACCAGTCCCCTGACAAGGAGAGAAAGAGACACCAGAAACGGCTTTCTCTCCCCACACCTGCACAGAGGAGAGATGTTGTGAAGACAGAGGGAGACACAACCATCTATCTACAAGCCAGGAAGAGAGCTCTCACCAGAAACCAACTTTGACAGCATCTTCATCTTGGCCTTCTGGCCTCCAGAACTGTGAGAAAATTAATTTCTGTTTTTTGAGCCTCCCTGTCTGTGGTACTTTGTTATGGCAGCCTGAATAGACTAGTATAGCGGCCCTTCTCAGTAATGTATGACTTGTATGCAAAGAGAGCACCATGGATGTATAATTCCTAAACCCTTGGATGTTTCTGACATCCTGGAATGATAACATATTCTCAATATGACATTAATTTGCATTTTATTGAACTTACTAGGCTTTATAAAAACTTAATTAGCTTTTGGGTGGGAGCCAGTATTGCTACAGGTGACGGCAGAGTGGTAGGGCATCCAGAAGGGAGGGTCACTCAGAAGGTGTTCCTCCTGGGCTGTGTTCCAACAGAATAACACAAGATTCTAGAAAATCCTCACACTTGCTGTATTGGCTATTATCAAAAAGATAAAAAAATAACAAAAGAGAGCACTTGTATACTGTTGGTGGGAATGTACATTGGTATAAACACTATGAAAAACAGTGTGGAGGTTTCTCAAAGAATTAAAAAGAGAACTACCATACAATCCTGTAAATCTGCTTGGGTACGTACCCAAAGAAAATGAAAATACCAGTTCAAAGAGCTATATGCATCCTTATGTTCATTGCATTGTTCTTTACAATAGCTAAGATATGGAAACATCTTCAGTGTCCATGGACAGATGAATGGATAAGAACATGCACACACAAAATGGAATATCACTCAGCCAGAAACGGGAATGGAATCTTTCTATTTGCAACAACATGGATAGACCTAGAGGGTATTATGCTAAGTGAAATAAGTCAGACAGAGAAAGACAAACACCATATGATTTCACTTATATGTGGAATCTACAAAACAATTAAATGAAACAAAACAAACAGACCCATAGATACAGGAAATAAACTGTTGGTTACTGGAGGGGGCCAGTGGTTGAGGGGGTCAGGCAAAACAGGTGAAAAGGACTAAGAGATACAAACTTTCAGTTATAAAATAAATAAGTCATGGGAATATAATGTACAGCATAGAGAATACAATCAATAACACTATAAAAAAATTCTAGCCAGTGCATTTGTTGCTCTCCAACATTTAGAACAGGAAAACAAGATCTGGGAAAAATCTGGCTGGGTGGTACGTAATAACTCACTTTTTTTCCTCCCTTGATGTCTCTGAGTTCAACCTCTTCTTTAGCATTAGCAGATATATGTGTCATTTCTGGGATGGTTGATAAAACTGAAAAAAGTAGCCAATGTGATAGACATCTGGCACCAGAATTCCCCTGTAGAAAAGAACTATTTGTGTGTTTGGAAAAATACCCTGGCAGACCTTGGGGGAAGCCAGTAACATCTCCTGATTTCCTGGAAGGAATACAACTGTTCTATGGAAGACAAAGGAAGAAATGTGTCTATTCTGAAAGTAGCGGGGGGAGGGAGGAGACAGAGGAGGTCTTGGGGTCAATAACAGAAAGGGTTTGCTAAGGGCTGCACGTTGTGTGACAGGACGCACCCCTAAGGGTCCCTGTCTCTCCAGTAAAGTTACTATCTCCATGTATGATGTTCACGTGTCTTTTATGGACTCAGGTGAAAGGCGAGCCTTGTGCCTTGGCCGTGGCCGAGGCAGCTCACCTGCAGAAAACGGAGAGGCAGCCTGTGCAAACTAACCACCAGGAACTGGGAGAAATGTGAGAGCTCTAGGTTCCTGCAGGTCTTAAAACTGACTTTTTGAGTCACCTTGACCTACAAGGACCCAGGTAAACATTTAAACCGTATGAACAGAAGGGGAGCCAACTTGCCCAAATTTCTCAGACATCTGAATTGGAGTTTGTAGGAAAATGCGTCCACTGCAGTGTAACCCTTTCTCTCCCTCCGCTCCACGCTCCCTTCTGGTCAGCTGTTCCAGGAAGCCGGAGTACCGGAGAGGCGAAGTGATGAACAGGGATAGTGACCGGCTGCAGAAAGGGAAACTAAGAAAGTCAGAGCTACGGAAATGGCTGCCCAGGAAGCCTGAGCTGCAGAAGGTAGCTAGAGAGCTGGCAGGTGTAAGTTGGCAGGCTAAACACTTTTGAAGCTCTGACTGACTCTTAGGTGTCGAGCTAATGAATCTGTCATTCTTCCCCATGGCTACGGTGAATACAGAATCATACATTTGCAGATATGTGGGGAGCTGACTGGCCGTAGGTGTGAGTCTGATATTTCCTGGATATTTCTACCCTCCCTTCATTTCTTTGCTGGCAGCCATTTTCTGAAGCTTGCACTCAGCATCATCCTCTGTATAATATGTCAAAGACAAAATAGCTGTATCATTTTAAAATCAGAAAAATAGAATAAGACAGGGTTGAGAAAGTGTAGGACTGGCAGTGTTGTCCTGAGGCTACAACCAGTATAGAATCCATCTCTCTTGTCTCTGGACAGGTAAGGGGCCAATGTCATTTTCTGCGCCTTCTCTTGGTGGATAGCGCAGACCAGGTTTTAATTCCTAAAAGGAGGACAGAGTGGCAAGCAGTGTGTCTGTTTACGTGCCTGTCCTTTGCCTCTAAGGACCCTCTGCAAGCAAAAGAGTGGTTCTGACCCCTTTCTAACATTAATTATAACCCCTATCAATTTTCCATGAAAAGACAGATATGAAAAAAAGGGAAAACTTGAAGGAGAAAGACATGAGGTTGAATAAGAAGTTCAGTTCCCTTCCTGGGTTCCACATTTCTCTTAACTGTAATGAACACATTCCCTTTGAGGCAGAAACCCAAGACTAGTTGTGACAGAAATGGATATCGAGCAGTTCAGGTTCAGTGCCATAGAAGTGTTATGATTCAGTTTCACTAGACAACAGGTACCCAGGGAGTCTTCTTGATTCATACATTCTAGTTCATTCTCTTCTCTAGTCTTTACTACATTTTCTTAATTGGAAATTAGAATTATATTATGGAGATAGGATATTCTTTCTCCCCTTCTAGGACCATCACTTGGAACATCCTTATCACAGCATCTACTCATGCAAATATGGAGAGCTTGAGGGAGACGGAATGCTTCCCTGAAGGTGCATTAATAAATTCAGACTTTTTCTTGCCTGCTGGGACATGCATTGGAAATAAATTTAGAAACCTCTGGAGGCATTAATATGGAGCTAGCTAGAAAGAAACATTCTGAAAGCTGGCTCCTTTCTAATGCAATTGTGGGTCATTTGGAAAGCCCAGTTTCACAGTAAATTTGTCACCAAGCTCTCAAATATGTCATGATGGCAAAAAAGACAGAGTAGGGGTTTGATGTAGGGCTGCGTGTGTGGTTCACGGGCATAAAATGTCAGGGGACTTGCTGATGTACTGGGTGAGGCAGAGCTGGAGAAGAGAAAGACTCAGATTGGCCTGCCTGTTGTTGAGCTGCGCTCACTGAAGCTCTTGAGTGTGTCTCCTTTAGCACCTGAGACTGAGAGAACCAGAGATTTCCTGGGTGTCAAAGCCTAATCATGCCAGGAAGAGAACTTTATTGGAAACACAGGAGGAAAAATACAGCATAGCAAACCCAATGTGGAGGAAACGTTGAGTGTTCAGAAATCGGAAATAATTGAGAGAAACACAGTCTCTTCTTTCACTGCTTTCATGAATGACTAATTACCAGTTTTCCCATATATGGATGACATGAGATAGCACCAGGACTCCTCAGTAATAGATCTTGACAGTTTTGGAAATGTTTACTTAGCTTGGCCAACAAGAAATGCCCTATTGCTTTCCTAAAACTCATGAAGTTCAAGGTCAGCCTGTTGTGCTCAGAGGAAACCTTGGTAGAAATCCCTACTTGTTAGCTGACACAGAAGACAGAGATTTTTGAAGGAGGAGGCATGTGGTTGACCGTTGCGTATCTCCTTTGATAAATACTCAGAGAAACAGCAAACACCATTGCCCAGTGTGTGGAGATAAAACGTTTTTGACTCTGACCATGGGAGTCCTCAGAGACTGCATTTTTTTTGCTATTATTAATATACAATTACATGAACAACATTATGGTTACTAGACCCCGTATTATCAAGTCCCCACCATATACCCCATTGCAGTCACTGTCCATCAGCGTAGAAGGATGTTAGGGAATCACTACTTGTTTTCTCTGTGTTATACTGCCTTCCCCATATCCCCCCACCCAACCCCCACCTCTGCTACATTATGTGTGCTAATTGTCATAGCCATTTTTCCCCCTTAACCCTCCCTTCTCACCCATCCTCCCCAGTCCCTTTCCCTTTGGTAACTGTTAGTCTATTCTTCGGTTCTGTGAGTCTGCTGCTGTTTTGTTCTTTCAGTTTTTTCTTTGTTCTTATACTCCACATATAAGTGAAATCATTTGGTACTTGCCTTTTTCTGCCTGGCTTATTTCACTGGGCATAATACCCTCTAGCTCCATCCATGTTGTTGCAAATGGTAAGTAAGATTTGTTTTCTTCTTATGGCTGAATAATATTCCATTGTGTATATATACCACATCTTCTTTATCCATTTATCTACTGATGGACACTTAGGTTGCTTCCATTTCTTGGCTATTGTAAATAGTGCTGTGATAAATAGGGGTGCATATGTCTTTTTCAAACTGGGCTGCTGCAGTCTTAGGGTAAATTCCTAAGAGTGGAATTCCTGGGTCAAATGGTATTTCTATTTTGAGTTTTTTGAGGAACCTCCATACTGCTTTCCACAATGGTTGAACTAATTTACATTCCCACCAGCAGTGTAGGAGGGTTCCCCTTTCTCCACATCCTCACCAACACTTGTTGTTTGTGTTTTGGATGTTGGCCATCCTCACTGGTGTGAGGTGATATCTCATTGTGGTTTTAATTTGTCTTTCTCTGATGACTAGTGATGTGGAACATCTTTTCATGTGCCTGTTGGCCATCTGAATTTCTTCTTTGGAGAAGTGTCTGTTCAGCTCCTCTGCCCATTTTTTAATTGCTTTATTTTGTTTTTGTTTGTTGAGGTGCATGAGCTCCTTATATAGTTTGGATGTCAACCCCTTATCGGATATGTCATTTGTGAATATATTCTCCCATACTGTAGGATGTCTCTTTGTTCTACTGATGGTATCCCTTGCTGTACAGAAGCTTTTTAGATTGATATAGTCCCATTTGTTCATTTTTGCTTTTCTTTCCCTTGAGCAGGGAGATATGTTCATGAAGAAGTTGCTCCTGTTTATGTCCAAGAGATGTTTGCCTATATTTTTTTCTAAGAGTTTTATGGTTTCATGACTTACATTCAGGTTTTTGATCCATTTTGAGTTTACTTTTGTGTATGGGGTTAGACAGTAATCCAGTGTCATTCTCTTACATGTAGCTGTCCAGTTTTTCCAACACCAGCTGTTTAAGAGGCTGTCATTTTCCCATTGTATATCCATGGCCCCTTTGTCATGTATTAACTGACCATATATGCTTGGGTTTATATCTGGGATCTCTATTCTGTTCTACTAGTCTATGGGTCTCTTCTTGTGCCAGTACCAAATTGTCTTGGTTACTGTAGTTTTGTAGTAGAGCTTGAAGTCAGGGAGCATAATCCTCCCTGTTTTATTCTTCCTTCTCAGGATTGCTTTTTCTATTCAGGGTCTTTTGTTGTTCCATATGCATTTTAGAACTATTTTCTCAAGTTTGTTGCAGTAGCTTTTGGTATTTTGATAGGGATTGCATTGAATCTATAGATTGATTTAGGCAGAATGGCCATTTTGACAATATTAATTCTTCCTAGCCAAGAGCATGGGATGAATTTCCATTTATTAGTGTCCTCTTTAATATCTCTTAGGAATGTCTTGTAATTTTCAGGGTATAGGTCTTTCACATCCTTGGTTAGGTTTATTCCTAGGTATTTTATTCTTTTTGATGCGATTGTGAATGGAATTGTTTTCCTGATTTCTCTTTCTGCTAGTTCATCATTAGTGTATAGGAATGCAACAGATTTCTGTGTATTAATTTTGTATCCCGCCACTTTGCTGAATTCTGATATTAGATCTAGTAGTTTGGGAGTGGATTCTTTAGGGTTTTTAATGTTCAATATCATGTCATTTGCAAACAGGGACAGTTTGACTTCTTCCTTGCCAATCTGGATGCCTTTTATTTCTTTGTGTTGTCTGATTGCCGTGGCTAGGACCTCCAGAACTATGTTGAATAAAAGTGGGGAGAGTGGGCATCCTTGTCTTGTTCCCGATCTTAAATGAAAAGCTTTCAGCTTCTCACTGTTAAGTATAATGTTGCCTGTGGGTTTTTCATATATGGCCTTTATTATGTTGAGGTACTTGCCCTCTATACTCATTTGGTTGAGAGTTATTATCATGAATAGATGTTGAATTTTGTCAAATGCTTTTTCAGCATCTATGGAGATGATCATGTGGTTTTTGTTCTTCTTTTTGTTGATGTGGTGGATGATGTTGATGGATTTTTGAGTGTTGTATCATCCTTGCATCCCTGAGATAAATCCCACTTGATCATGGTGTATTATTCTCTTGATGTATTTTTGAATTTGGTTTGCTAATATTTTGTTGAGTATTTTTTCATCTATGTTCATCAGGGATATTGGTCTGTAATTTTCTTTTTTTGGTGAGGTCTTTGCCTGGTTTTGGTATTAGAGTGATGCTGACTTCATAGGATGAGTTTGAAGTATTCCCTACTCTTCTATTTTTTTGGAAAACTTGAGGGAGAATAGGTATTATTTCTTCTCTATATGTCTGGTAAAATTCAGAGGTGAATCCATCTGGCCCAGGGGTTTTGTTCTTAGGTAGTTTCTTGATTACCAATTCAGTTTTGTCACTGGTAATTGGTCTGTTTAGGTTTTCTGTTTCTTGCTTGGTCAGTCTTGGAAGGTCGTATTTTTCTAAGAAGCTGTCCATTTCTTCTAGGTTTTCCAGCTTGTTAGCATATAGATTTGCATAATATTCTCTTATAATTCTTTGTATTTCTGTGGGGTCCATTGTGATTTTTCCTTCCTCATTTCTGATTCTGTTTATGTGTGTAGATTCTCTTTTTCTCTTAATTAGTCTTGCTAGGGGTTTATCTATTTTGTTTATTTTTTCAAAAAACCAGCTCTTGTTTCATTGATTTTTTTATTGTTTTATTCTTCTCAATTTTATTTATTTCTTCTCTGATCTTTATGATGTCCCTCCTTCTGGTGACTTTGGGCCTCATTTGTTCTTCTTTTTCCAATTTCAATAACTGTGTCTTTAGATTATTCTTTGGGATTATTCTTCCTTCTTTAAATAGGCCTGGATTGCAATATACTTTCCTCTTAGAACTGCCTTTGCTGCATCCCACGGAAGTTGTGGCTTTGTGTTGTTGTTGTCATTTGTCTCCATATATTGTTTGATCTCTGGTTTAATTTGGTCATTGACCCATTGATTATTTAGGAACATGTTATTAAGCCACCATGTGTTTCTGAGCCTTTTTGTTTTCTTGTACAATTTATTTCTAGTTTTATACTTATGTGATTTGAGAAGTTGGTTGGTAGAATTTCAATATTTTTGAATTTTCTGAGGTTCTTTTTGTGGCCTAGTATGTGGTCTATTCTGGAAAATGTTCCATGTGCACTTGAGAAGAATGTGTATCCTGCTGCTTTGGGTGTAGAGTTCTGTAGATGTCTGTAGGTCCATCTGTTCTAGTGTGTTGTTCAGTGCCTCTGTGTCTTTACTTATTTTCTGCCTGGTTGATCTGTCATTTGGAGTGAGTGGTGTATTGAAGTCTCCTAAAATGATTGCATTGCTTTCTATATCCTCCTTTAATTCTGTTAGTATTTGTTTTACATATATCGGTGCTCCTGTGTTGGGTGCATATATATTTTAAATGGTTATATCCTCTTGTTGGACTGACCCCTTTACCATTATATAATGTCCTTCTTTATCTCTTGCTACTTTCTTCGTTTTGAAGTCTATTTTGTCTGATACAAGTACTGCAACACCTGTTTTTTTCTCCTTGTTGTTTGCATGAAACATCTTTTTCCATTCCTTCACTATTAGTCTGTGTATATCTTTGGGTTTGAGGTGAGTCTCTTGTAAACAGCATATAGATGGGTCTTTCTTTTTTATCCATTCTATTACTCTGTGTCTTTTGATTGGTGCATTCAGCCCAATTACATTTAGGTTGATTATTGATAGGTATGTACTTATTGCCATTGCTGTCTTTAGAATCGTGGTTACCAAAGGTTCAAGGGTTGCTTCGTTACTATCTAACAGTTTAATTTAACTCTCTTGTTAAGCTATTGTAAACACAGTCTGATGGTTCTTTATTTCTCTCTCTTCTTCTTCCTCCTCCATTCTTTATATACTAGGTGTTTTATTCTGTACTCTTTTACATTTCCTTTGACTGTTTTTGTGGATAGTTGATTTTACGTTTTGCCTTTAGTTAGTATTTGGATGGTTTGCTTTCTTTGCTATGATTTTATTTTGTCTGGTGACATCTTTTTACCCTTAGGTGTGCTTCCATCTAGAGCAGTCCCTTTAAGATATCCTGTAAAGGTGGTTTGTGGGAGGCAAATTCCCTCAGCCTTTGCTTGTCTTGGAATTGTTTAATCCTTACCTCAAATTTAAATGATAATCGTGCTGGATACAATATTCTTGGTTCCATGTCCTTCTGTTTCATTACGTTAAGTATATCGTGCTATTCTCTTCTGGCCTGTAAGGTTTCTGTTGAGAAGTCTGATGATTGTCTGATGAATTTTCCTTTGTAGGTGATATTTCTTCTCTCTCTAGCTGCCTTAAATCCTCTGTCCTTATCTTTGATCTTTGCCATTTCAATTATTATGTGTCTTGGCGTTGTCTTCCTTGGGTCCCTTGTGTTGGGAGATCTGTGGGCTTCCATGGTCTGAGAGACTATTTCCTTCCCCAGTGAGGGAAAGTTTTCAGCAATTATTTCTTCAAAGACACTTTCTATCCCTTTTATCTCTCTCTTCTTCCTCTGGTATTCCTATAATGCGAATATTGTTCCGTTTGGATTGGTCACACAGTTCTCTTAAAATTCTTTCACTCCTAGAGATCCTTTTATCTCTCTCTCCCTCCACTTCTCTGTATTCCTGTTCTCTGAGTTCTATTCCATTAACAGTCTCTTGCACCTCATCCAGTCTGCTGTTAAGCCTGTAGATCGCTTGTCTGATTTCTGCATTGTCTTTCCTCACTTCCTCCCTTAGCTCTTGCATATTTCTCTGTAGATCCATCAGTATGGTTATGACTTTAATTCTGAATTATTTTTCAGGAAGTTTGTATAAATCTATCCCATCTGGCCCTCTCTCTGGGGTTGTCTGGGTAATCTTTGTCTCTACCATATTCCTCTGTCTTTTCATGTGATATAAGTGGTCGCTGGTAGGTGGCATGTGTGTCAGCTGGCAGAACAAAGTCCCTTCCTGCTTGTTGTTCTCCTTGCCCTTATCTGGGGCCTGAACTGGTTTCTCGCCCACCAGGAGGCAGTCTCTGGGATAATCCCCAGAGCTGCCTGTGTGCAGGGTCGCTCTCAGCCTACCGTATTGCACTGCAAGGGTTTAATGTCTTGCTGGGTGCCTTCTGGTCCCCTTGATGCTTTCCAGCCCTTGATGTGGTTTCTGGGGTCCTTCCTGCTTAGCTGCATGTCTGCCGGAAATAGATTCTGTGAGGATGCTGAGGGCAGGGTTGCTCCTCTGCTGATCCGCAGCAGTGGAGGCTCCCGGACCCTTTGTGGTGCTGGCCAAGGGAGGGGGATCAAATGGGATGCTGCTGATCACTGTGGGAAGCCTTGTCATGGCTGCTTTGCCCGGCTGCTGGCCAGGGGGTCCGAAATTCCCCAAGACTCCCAGCCTGATGGGCTGAGTGCGCTGGGATGATTTTGTTCCGCTGTTGGGCCGTTGTCTCTTTAAGACTTTAACCAAACAAAAAAAACAAAAAAACAAAAAAAAGAACAAACAAACAAAACAACAACAACAACAAAAAAAAATGGTGCCTGTTTTTCTTTTGTCCCAGGGAGCCAGCTGAGGGGACCCGTTTGTTGTTTTTGTCTCAGATCCTGCACTTCAGTTTCTCTAGTCTCTGATACACCACGCGAAGTGTGTCAGTGCTACCGGCACAGATCACCAGGGCTGGTTATTTGGTGGGCCTGTGCTTCCACTCTCTCCCTGCTCTGAATCTTTTCCTCCCCCTGGTGTGCTGGGGTGGGGGAGTCCTTGGGTCCCACCAGGTTGCGGTTTGTATCTTACCCACTTTGTGAGGCACTGAGTTCTCGCAGGTGTTGCTGTAGCCTGGCTGTTGTATTGTATCTTCTGGTCTCTTTTTTAGGAATAGTTGTATTTGTTATATTTTCACAAATATATATGGTTTTGGGAGGAGATTTCCGCCACTCTGCTCATGCTGCCATCTTCCCAGAATTCTCTGCTTTAATCTTTATTATGTCCCTCCTTCTACTGACTTTGGGCCTCATTTGTTCTCCCTTTTCTAATTTCATTAATTGTGAGTTTAGACTGCTCATTTGGGATTGTTCTTCTTTCCTGTTGTAAGCCTGTATTGCAATATGTTTCCCTCTTAGCACAGCCTTAGCTGCATCCCACAGATTTTGTGGTTTTGAATTATTGCTGTCATTTGTCTCCATATATTGCTTGATTACTGTTTTTATTTGGTCACTGATCCATTGATTATTTAGGAGCATATTATTAAGCCTCCATGTGTTTGTGGGCTTTTTCATTTTCTTTGTGTTACTTATTTCTAGTTTCATACCTTTGTGGTGTGAGAATCTGGTTGGTACAATTTCAATCTTTTTGAATTTACTGAGATTCTTTTTGTGGCCTAATAAATGATCTGTTCTTGAAAATGTTCCATGTGCACTTGAGAGGAATGTGTATCCTGTTGCTTTTGGATGGAGTGTTCTGTAGATGTCCTTTAGGTCCATCTGCTCTATTGTGTTGTTCAGTGCCTCTGTCTCTTTACTTATTTTCTGTCTGGTTGATCTGTCCTTTGGAGTGAGTGGTGTATTGAAGTCTCCTAAAGTGAATGCATTGCATTCTATTTCCCCCTTTAATTCTGTTAGTATTTGTTTCACATATGTAAGTGGTCCTGTGTTGGGTGCATAGATATTTATAATAGTTATATCTTCTTGTTGGACTGACCCTTTTATCATTATGTAATTTCCTTCTTTGTCTCTTGTGACTTTCTTTGTTTTGAAGTCTATTTTGTCTGATACAAGTACTGCAACTCCTGCTTTTTTCTCACTTTTAGTTGCATGATATATCTTTTTCCATCCCTTTACTTTCATTCTGTGTATGTCTTTGGGTTTGAAGTGAGTCTCTTGTAGGCAGCAGATAGATGGGTGTTGTTTTTTTATCCATTCAGTAACTCTGTGTCTTTTGATTGGTGCTTTCAGACCATTTACATTTAGGGTAATTATCGATAGGTATGTACTTATTGCCATTGCTGGCTTTAGATTTGTGGTTACCAAAGTTTCAAGGGCAATTCTCTCACTATCTAACAGTCTAATTTAACTTACTTCGTATACTATTACAAACACAACCTAAAGGTTCTTTTTTTTCTTTCCTCCTTTTTCTTCCTCCTCCATTCTTTGTATGTTATGAATAATATTCTGTACTCTGTCTTCCCTAGGATGACATCTATTTAGCCTTAGGAATACTTCAATCTATAGGAGTCCCTCCAAAATGCCCTGTTGAGGTGGTTTGTGGGAGGTAAATTCTCTCAGCTTTTGCTTATCTGAAAATTGTTTAATCCCTCCTTCAAATTTAAATGATAACCTTGCTGGGTAGAGTATTTAGGTTCAAGGCCCTTCTGCTTCATTGCATTAAATATATCATGCCACTCCCTTCTGGCATGTAAGGTTTCTGTTGAGAAGTCTGTTGATAGCTTGATGGGTTTTCCTTTGTATGTGATCTTTTTCTCTCTCTAGCTGCTTTTAAAAGTCTGTCTTTATCCTTGATCTTTGCCATCTTAATTATTATATGTCTTGATGTTGTCTTCCTTGGGTCCCTTGTGTTGGGAGATCTGTGCACCTCCATGGCTTGAGAGACTATCTCCTTCCCCAGATTGGGGAAGTTTTAAGGAATTACCTCCTCAATGACACTTTCTATTCCTTTTTCTCTCTCTTCTTCTTCTCGTACCCCTATAATGCGACTATTGTTCCGTTTGGATAGGTCACACATTTCTCTCAATATTCTTTCATTCTTAGAGATCCTTTTTCCTTTCTATGCCTCAGCTTCTTTGTATTCCTCTTCTCTAATTTCTATTCCATTTACCATCTCTTCTACTACATCTTGTCTACTTTTAAATCCCTCCATTGTATGTTTCATTTCCGATATGGTATTTCTTAATGATTGAATCTCCATCTTAAATTCATTCCTGAGGTCTTGAATATTTTTCTGTACCTCCATAATCATGTTTATAATTTTTATTTAACAGAATTCAGCATCCTGGTCAATTAGAGAATAAGACCACAGCTCTTCAACATATATGAAAATCCAGCAAACCTGTTGGTGGCTATTGTTATAAATCATGAGTTTAAAAGAACCCATGTGGTTCTGAGTCAAGGGGCTGACTCCACTTCAGAAGGATCAGGGACCCCGAGTGTGCAGGGCACTGCACAGACCATGATTAAAGCCATCCTTTGAGTTCATCCCTGGCAGCTCCACCACAGGCGGCCTCAGGCCTGCTCTCCTGGGCCCTCACCTACCAGATGGGAATGAATTTCCTCAGTGTTGCAGGGACTTGCTGGTCTGCCTATGCCCAGGAAGGATTTTTTTCACTGGTGCCACAAATCCCTTCCTTCACTGTTATGGATACTGAGTGATGTCCCCCAAATTTATATGTTAAAGCTCTAACATTTCACAACCTCAGACTGTGACTGTATTTGGAGAATGGCCCTTTAAAGGAATTAAGTTAAAAATGAGGCTGTTATGGTGCACCCTAACCCAATGTGACTGGTGTCCTCATAGGAAGAGGAAATTTGGACACAGACAGAGACAGCAGGGGCATGCACAGCAGAGGAAGGCTACACGAGCACCCAGGAGGAGGACGGCTGTCTGCGAGCCAAGGAGAGAGGGCTCAGGAGGAGCTAAACCCTCTGACATCTTGATCCTGGACTTCCAGCCTCCAGAACTGAGGAAAGGAAAACCTAGTGTTTAAACCACCCAGTCTGTGGTTATTTTGTTATTGCAGCTCTAGTGAACGAACACATTTCCTTTATCAGGAGCCTGGTTTCCTTCCCCTTCTCCATTCTCCCTCCTGGTTTTTTTTTCTATATGAAAATGCACTTTAAAGAAAACACTTCAAATGTGAAAATGAAAAAGAGCCTTGAAATGTCCCCCTTTTATGGGATGTCATGTCACTTGAATTT
This sequence comes from Smutsia gigantea, assembly GCA_032199065.1. Taxonomy (NCBI): domain Eukaryota; kingdom Metazoa; phylum Chordata; class Mammalia; order Pholidota; family Manidae; genus Smutsia; species Smutsia gigantea. The sequence goes on from JAVSCE010021166.1 coordinate 58,493, forward strand.
AATATGATCCCTACCATGGGTCTCAGGATTGAAGACCAAGTGGATGGCCGGGCACCAGGAGGGATGTGGGAAGACAGTGGTCCTCTCTGAGTGGTCCTTGCCCATCAGCCTCTGACTCTGGTGCTTACCCTGAGCTTCAGGCCAAAGGTCAATATATGGGCCAAAAACTGAGTTTTGTTTCCTGGGGCAACCCACATGGATGAGCTACCCGGCCTGCAGGTAGGATGCCAGGGCCCCATTTGGAAGTTTAGTAACCTCTCCCCAATTCCCCCATTATCTTCACTGTAAGAAATCTTCAGCTGAAAAGCAGGGAAATGCCAAACTCCAACTACAGTTTCTACATGGTACTAGGAAACCAACTCAAATGGGTCTAAACATAAAGGACTTTTTTATTTTGAATAATGGCAGTCCTGCTAGGAGAGCTGGCTTCAGTGTGATGCATTGGCTCAGGTGCTTCACCAAGGACCTTTTCTCTCCTTGGTGTCGTCTTCATTCTCAGCCATGCCAGCAACCAGAAGAAATGCAGTGTGTCATCCTGTAGCTTTTTCTTGGCAACAAGAACACTTCCCAGGAGGATTTCTCTCTGTCAGGTTCCTTAAATAAAGAAAGCTGCATGGGAGAAGAGTAATGACTGGCAATATCCCTTGCATCACACACAACTTCTAAGTTATTATCGGATTTGAGAGAACAATGAACGAATAGGAAAGGGTGTATTGGTTGGGGCCCTTCAGTGGTCAGGAGAGCACAGCCACCTCCAACAGTGGGAATTCAATATGACGAATGGCACGAAGAGAGACTGGACTGTCCAAGGAATCAAGAACGGCCATGCTTGGAGACGTGAGGCAGCTCTATGATCTCGCTGACCTAACGCATTTCACCTTGAGACTTTGCTACTCTTTTGGTTTCTGCTTGTTGTGGTACATTTTATTTTTATTTCTTTCACTACCCACTCACTGGCTATTCTCTCTTACTCTTTATCAAAATTACATACAGAGATGGTCGGTGTGGGTTGCCTGGCATCACTTTTCGCTCCTGACCACTGTACTGGACCTGTCTGACCCAGGACCAGGCTGCCTTAGTCCAGGGTCTCTCTCTGGTCCCGTCAAAGACGGCCTCTCCCTCGTCAGCAGACACCTGGAGACAGAGCAGGAATATTGGCATTTTTCATGTAGTTATCTCATCTCTCTCTTGTAAACTCTACAAGCAAATCTGTATTTAAATTTTCTTAAGTGTGGTAATACCAAGTGAAAAAAGGCTGTTATGGTCCAAATCAAAATTAAATAAAGGTTTAATGTCATTATCTTCTTAAGTAATGGCATACGGCCTTCAGCGTATAAGTAGAGAGAAACAGGAAAGGGCAGGGACTCTAATTATTTATTTTTATATTGTACTTTTAGACTAATTAGATTTTCAGGTACTGCAACACTAAAATATGGAAGTATTGAAGGATATTAACAAGTCCCCAAGTCCCTTATTTTCATTGTCATCTAACTGCTGTTCTCTTTTTGCCGTCATGGAGTATGGAATAAGAGAATAATGCACGACTTTAAAGAAATCCTGACCCATCTATTACTGCTGTAGAATTCTGGGCCATCACCCAGGTGGGCTTATAGTCTGTTCAGAGCCAGGACCCAAAGTGGCAGCTTCTCTTTCTCTCTTCCTGCCCTCTGGGAACATCTGAAGAGGAGACAGGGATGAAGAACATGTCTCCATCATTATTTATATATCTGATCATTCCCAAGATATTTACTGAGGGTGGGTCACTGTGTTGAGCTACCAATGTATCCACTTTGACGAGAGCTTTTACCTTGCCTAACTGGGCAGATAAATGCCAGATGAAGGTGGTGACTACAGAAAAATCTACATGAGAGTGGAGCAAGAGGAGAAAAATACTCAGTGGGAATTCAGAAGCAGGTGTGAGTGGGGGCGGCAGTAGGAGATTTTAGAAGGGGAAAATTTTATTAAACTCAGCAAATTGTATTGCTTTATGACTTTCTCTGCTTGTTTGTGTCTCTTCTCTCCTGGCACAGGCCTTACACACAAATAGAGAGCAATAGCAATACTCTGGGCATGTAACAGGCAATCAAGGAATCCTTGTCAAGTTCACCAATAAAGGAGTAAGTATGACCACCATAATCCAAATTATAAAGAGAATTGATGTAATAATCAGTTCAATTGTAATTACTAAGAATGATTGTTGTACCAAAAAGCTAAGGCTTAAGCTGATGTTAAGGGATCAGTCTAGAAAGGATTTTAATGAAGGCTGGAAAAGAAACTGAAGTTGAATGGGTGAAAGAGTTAAAAGTGCATATCCAGATGTGAACTCAAGTGGATAGAGTTAATGGAAGTTTAAGATAAAGTAAAGCACAATGGGAGAATGACAGTCATACCGTGATGTCTCTGGAGTTGAAGCAGAAATGAAACAAGACCAGTCAAGTGGGACCTGGTATGGTCTGATAAGCATACCCTATTGACACCTGTTCTCTAGGGAGAGTGTGAAGTGAAAGAGATTAGAGATAAGAAGACACCATGATAATACATGAAAATCACTTAGAACTGTGCCTTCTATACAGGAAGAACTTAATAAATGTTAGTATTATCAATATTGCCAAAATTGTCAGTATCTCAGTAACTACTAGGTTTTCAGACTTCAATTTTTTTGTGAACATATACCCATGCACTTAGCCATTTCTTTTCCTGTTGGCTACCACGCAGATCCATGTAGTTAACAGACAGATGTGTGACTTCTATGCCTGCACACATTCCTGTCACAGCTGTTGTGGATGCCCAGGAAAGTCTTGATTAATAAAAGCTTTATTTTTTCTCATTAATGCAGTGAAAGGGCTTATCTATACTAATTTCTATTTTTTAGGAGATAAAGAAAAACCACCCTTGGTTGAAATAGGAGTCATCTTGCCATTATTCAGGAATGTTCACATTTCCATGTTGTTGACCAAATGCTTCCATGTCACTGTTCGCTTACTAGTAGCAGTGGCTGGGGGAATTGTTGAGTCTAGTTGACACCTTGCTGTTTAACACTTCCATGATCACTTATGAATACACTGTTTATGTAGAAAAACTGGTGCCAACTTCTTGAAATTTTGAATAAAAGCTAAGAAAATGGTATTTCTTCAGGGCCTCACATTCAAACAGATGAAAGCTGCCATCTGCTTCTCCCTGATGATAGCTGGCCACTCTGAATGATTATAGTACCTATGAGCTACCTGTGTTTCTCTTTCTTGCTTTTCCTATATAAACATTAAGGACGTTTATTTGAACACTAGAAGTCTGTATCTGTTTGTGAATTTTGTCCTTTGCTTTTCTTTCACATTTCCCATGCAAATAGTATTAAGAAAATTCTAAAAACACTTATATATATATTAAAAACCATTACAGTAACACATTTGCAATTAGTGGTTCAAATCTTATCTAAGCAAGTGATCTTTATTTTGACATCCATTTCAATATTGAGCACAGAGTGGTATATAGTTTCCCTTGAAAGACCCCATTAAAATAATAGTAAAGAGTTAGAAATCTACAAAAAGTGAAAAGAATGGAAAGGAAGCTAACATAGATCATCATAGTAGATGACAATTTTCAACAAATATATGGTGTATTAGTCAGGATTCTCCAGAGAAACAGAACCAGTAAGATATATATGCACATATTAAGAGATTTATTTTAAGGATTTGGCCCATATAATTGTGCCAAATCTGGCAAATTTGAAATCTGTAGGGAAACCCAGCAGGCTGGACAGTGGACAGGAGTAGAAGCTGCTGTTTTGAGGTAGAATGTCTTCTTCTTTGGGAAACCTCAGTATTTGCTCTTAAGGCCTTCAACTAGTTGGATGAGGCCCACCCACATCATGGAAGATAATCCCATTCATTTAAAGTAAACTGATGATAGATGTTAACCACATCTACAAAATACCTTTTCAGCATCACTCAGACTAGTGTTTGATTAAATAACTGGGTATGGTAGCCTAACCAAGTTGACGAATAAAACTAACCATCACATGCAGTGACTGATGAATCAGCAAGATGAAAATTATAAATGGGAATGACTACAGCCCAGAAGCGTTGATCATTTGCCTTCTACTTAAACAAACAAATGAACAAAAAAGTCACACACACACTCACAAACACATACACCTCTGCTGCTATACTTAAGCACAAAACACTTAGAGGCCAAGATACCACTACTCCATGTTGCAACCTGTGGTTGACAGCACTTAAGAGATCCCCAGTGAACCCTACCTTCTGGCATTTACATTCTGGAAAACCTCCATGAGAGTGTAGCAGGACCTGTGACCTCTTTCTAACTACTTGATTATGACAAAGGTTGCAGGATGTCACTCTTGTGGTTATATTATATTATATTAAACCTCTGTGTTCCAAGAAGACATGCTCTAGAGATTTTTCTTGTAGGTTAATGAAGTAAACAACTATGTTCAGGAAGTCCATGTAGCAATGATTTAGAGGTGACCTGTTCCAGCCGAAAGTGACCTCCAAATGAACTCTTCCAGCAACCTGAGCATTCTTGGAAGTAAATTCTTCCCCAGTTGAATCACCAGATGAGAATTGTTTTTATTCACAGATGGCTTGATCTTCTGTAAGGAAAATATGAAATCATGAAAAAAGTTACTAGAAATAAAAAGTGAGTTTAGCAAGGTTGTAGGATGTAAGATTAATTTACAAAAATCAACTATTTCTATAAGCAAATAACAAATAACTAGAAATTGATATTTTAAAAACAATACCATTAAATATTGCATAACAAATGTAAAAATACTAGGGATCAAATTAACAAAGGTTGTGCAAGTTCTGTTCATGGAAAATAACAATATATCACAGAGAGAAATTAAAGAAAATCTAAACAGATTGTAAGATATACCATGTTCATGAATCAGAAGATGCAACTTTTTTCAGATTAATTAATCTGTAGATTCAATGTAATCCTAATAAAAATATTAGCATGGTTTTTCTATAGAAATTAATAAACATTCTAAAATTGAAATGGAAATGCAATATAGGATATCTAGAATAATCAAAGTAATCTTGAAAAGAAAAACAATATTGGAAGAATTCTTCCTGACTTCAAATCTTATTATAAATCTGTAATAATCAAGACAGTGTGATATTGCATAATGATAGAGGAACAGATCAATGGAACTGGCTAGAATCCAGAAATAGACTCATATATATGTGGTCAATTGAAAATTCAATGGAGAAGGGATAGGCTTTTCAACATCTGGTACTGGGACAATTGGATATATATATGCAAAAAAGAAAAAAAAAGAACCCTGAACTATATAAAAATTAGCACATAATGAATTATAATTCTGAATGTAAATCTGTAAACTAGAAAATTTCTAGAAGAAAGCATGCAAGAAATATTTGTGACATTGTGTTAGGCATGATATTTTACACATGTCATCAATAATGCAATACCTAAATAAATATTGATAATTTAAACTTTATCAAAAGTAGGACTTTCTGTTATTATAAACAGACTGTTAAGAAGATAAAAGGACTAGCCACAGAATGGAACAGAACATTGGCAAATAGCATATCTGGTAAAGGACTTTTATGTAAAATACATTTTTTAAAAACCCAAGAACATAGTAATAAGAAAAACAAAATAAAATCCAATAAAAATGGGCAAAAGATTTGAAATAACACTTCACCAAAACAAAACAAAAAACAGGTGTATGGATAGAAAGCAAGTCCATGAGAAGATGCTCAACACCATCAATCATTAGGTCAATGCAAATTGAAACCACTATGAGATACCATTACAGACATATTCAAATGACTAAAATTAAACAGACTGACCATACCAGGTATCCCTAGGGATGTACAGCAACTGAAAGTCATACATTATTGGGAAGAATGTAAAATGATACAACACCTTGGAAACAGTTTGACAGTTTCTTAAACATACACTTCCCATATCACCCAGCTATTCCACTCCTAGGTATTTATCCAAAGACATGAAAGCCTATATAACCAAATAAAAAAAACTGTACAAGAATTTTGGCAGCTTTATTTGTAATAGCCCTGTATTAGTTTCCTAGGGCTGCTGCAACAAATTACTACAAACTTTGTTGCTTAAAACAACAGAAATGCGTTATCCCAGTTCTGGAAGTCAGAAGTCTGTAATCAAGGTATTAGCAGGGCCACACTCTAAAGGCTCTAAAGGAAAATCCTTTCTGCCTCTTCAAGTTCCTGGTAGCTCCAGGAATTCCTTGGTCTGTGGTTGCGTAAACCCATTCCCTACTTCCATTTTCACATGGCCTTCTTCCCTGCCTTTCTGTATTTCTTTTCTGCCTCTGATTTCTTTTCTTCTAGAGATACCAGTCATTAGATTTCAAGTCCACTCTAAATCCAGGATGATTATATCCCAAAATCCTTAGCCTCCTATTTCCAAATAAAGTCACATTCGTGTGCATGGGGGGTGAGGAACTGGGCATATCTTTTGGGGGGACACAATTTAATTCACTACAGCCTAAACTAGAAACAACCCATAATAGGGAATGGACAAACAAATTATAGGACATCTTTACAATAGAATACCACTTAGTAATAAAAAGGAATGAAGCGTGGAAAGGGAAAATAAACTCTGATGATGTTATTTGAGTTCCCAGATCCAGCCATTCTGGAATCCAGAAATCACCTTGGACTTCCCAAATGAATGAGGCAAACATTCCTTTTTTAGGCTTAATATAGTCTGAGTTTCTATCACCACACTGAAAAGAAGATTGACTCACAAAATGATGAATCCAAATTTGCGTCACTGCAGAGCTGAAGTTCAAAGCCGCAGTGCCACACCGCCCCACTGAGTGTCTCAGTACCCAGGAATCAGTCCAGTGGAAATGTTTCCTTAGAAGGTAATGAATGATTAAAGGATATACAATCCAGATATACAGGGAATGACAGTGGTGTTTTCTATAACATATGAAGATACAGACATTAAATAATTTAAAAATAAGTCAGATACCTACCTGAAGAATGAACATGTATTGTCTTTTGAAGACAACAGAGTAACACAGAGTAGAATTGTCCAGAGTAGGTATGGTCAGGCTAGCCTCCTTCCTCTCTGAATAAAATGCCTGACTGGTGGACTAAGGGCACATTTTGCTGTAGCAGAACATTAGGTTTCAGACAGCTCAGTCTCACTGTTTGACCCCGGGAGAGCTGCATCTTCCTTTGAGCTCTCAACTTCCTCTCTGTAAAATGAGGCCATTTCAACATTTGTATTCTTCAATTCCATAATTTTTTTTTTTTTAAGGAGGAGGTTTGGACGATGCGCTGGAGGGATGGGGTTTCCATTAAGCCTTCTTTAGAGGAACCTTGCCAGGGCCGCGGAAGTCTGTATCTTCCTCTGCAGCAAGGTCCCTCAGCCTCAGCACTATTGATGTTTGGGGCTAGATAGTTCTTTGTTGTGGGGCTGTCCTGAACTTTCTAGGATGTTTAGTAGCATATCTGGTCTCTACCAACTAAACGCTAGTAGCAACCTCCTTCTCTGAGTGGTGAAAACCAAAAAATGTCTCCGGACACAGCCAAATATCCCCTGGGGGGCAAAATCACCCCCAGTTGAGAACATTTTGCAGCTTTGGGGCAGAATGGAGTGCTCCATTTGGGGAGGCTTTCAGAAAGGCAATGAAGTGGGGGGTGCCAGCACCTTGGAAAACAGGGTCCGAATGGATCTTAAGGACTTATGGGGTGTGAGGTCAATGGCAGAATTTTCCACCTAGCCTTAGTTCCTTTAAGTATCATAGAGCCTACCATTTGTCTGGGAGAAGGGGTGGAGAGAAAACCGCCGTTCTCTCCTCCCCTCTGTTCCTGGTATGTAATTGGTCTGGTGTTTGCCAGTCACCAAGGACCTGCCCATGGAGTTCCTGCTGGAAGGGGCGGGCAGAGAAGAAAGCGAGCCTGGAAGAGAGAGACAGAGCCGTGCCTGCCTAGCGAACTCCGGGAACTGTGAGAAATAAAAGCCTTTCTCCCAACTGCCCTTCCCCTCGCCTTACTTCCATTTCACCGGATTCATAGGGGAATTTGATTGGGGAAGGGGACCACCTTCCCCACAGAGCTACAGAGGGAACGGACAGAAAAAAACCAGCTGGTACTCAGATCTGGCAAAAGTCAAGGCACCTAGAAAAACCAAAGTTGTGTTCCCATAGGATGGGAAAAACAAGCTGGGGTTGAGTGTGCAAGGAACAGAATTTGGGTTTCAGGGGAGAAAGACTCGATAGCATAAAACTGGTGATAAAGGGGCAAGGTGTGACTTGGGATGTGGAAGTCATTTTTAATGAAGTCTGGAAGAACTGCATTCTCCTTGGGTCCGAGCTAGCTGCACAGGGTCACCAGCGTGTCCTGCACGGGCCTCTGCTGCCCCAGCCCTGGAGAACCGGTAGCTCGGGAATCATCACAGAGGACTTGTGAGGAAGGGCTCTTCAGCCTGGACAAGAGGTGGCTGCTACTGGCTGATATGGGTGGATGGCAAAGTTCAGCCCACAGACGTCAGGGCTCACCTGCTGGGTGGGCTTCTGGGGCCCCCCACTCCACCACACCTCCCCAAGGGTAAGTTATTCTTTTTCTTCCATTCTTCTTATTATGTGTGCTCTGACAACTCACTTTTATCTACTCAAACTTTGTTCCTTTCTTCTGATCATTTTGCTCACCTTAAAGGGCTGACTTACTGCTGTCACTGAGTCTGCCTAGAGACTGATAAATTGGACCCTCTGTTTAATTTGCTCAGTCTCTTTGTTTGTAGTCCTGCCTTTTGCTTGTTGAATATCATGGGTAATTTAGTTTCAGGTTACTAGGCATGTCGAGTAGGAACTGTCTTTGATGGAATTCATGCAAAGATTATGAAAGAAACAAAAGAAACAATTGTTGATCCCCTCCCCCTTTTTAAGACACTATGCATCTTTATCTCAATAAGAAGGACAAGTAAAGGGTGGGAAAGATAAATAAGGACCAGATAAAAGAATATGTCAGGCCTATGGGAAATGAAGAATCACAGGATAGTTTTTCTCTGAGGGACAGAGTGTGGTGAGTCAATAAAGAAAGAACATAGGATCTAGTTCTTGGTGTGGCTATGGGTTGGAATGCAGAAGGTAGCTGTGAATTTACTCACCCTAACTTGAGACTTCAGAGAAATTGTACCTTTTAGTCTCCCTGCATTACTGATTATTTTTAGAGCCCCCACCCACTGGCTAGCAGGGGATATAGGATCTGGCTTTTGCAGTGTTCTTGAAGATGATAAGATTTCTCCCTTTCTGGGAGTTTTAAGATTGGATGTGTGGGGAGGGAGAATTGATTAGTCCAATCCAACAATCTTAGTATGAAAACAATAGCATATTTTTCTGATAAATAATTAAAGCTCATTGTAAAAAATCTGATCAGTTCATAAAGTAAAGAAGAAAGTAAAATCACTTGAAATTTTGCCAACTCTACACATATTGGTGACCGTCCTTGTGCTGATTCAATAATTTAAGCAGTCCTTGTGGGTTGAATCCTTGTTTTTCAGGCCTCTTCCCCTTCCCTTCTCTTTCCTAGAATGGCATCTGGGTGCGTGCAAAGGCTTCCTGTGACTTCCTGCCAGTGGAGGGAAGGGTTTCTAGGTTTGGTTCCTCTGCTCTCTGTAACACTGCCATTTGTATTTTGAAGTTGAAGGTTGATATAATTCATGATTACATCTTTCTTGGCTTGGTCAGAGCCTTCGGTTTAATTGGTCTTCCCTCAGCAACTGCTGGGACCATAGACCCCTCTGAATCTCTGTCATAATCTCTCTTTGGCTCCTTTTGTCCTACCTAGACAGGCCTGTGGAAGGCCCAGCAATGCCCAACTGAGCTGTTTTCCCAGGTCACCTGAGGGTGGCAAGATGGCTGAGTTCTGGGGATCTAATATGGCATGGTGACTGTAACAAATGAAATTGCATTGTCTAGGTCACATTGGCTTTGAGAGTATATCTGAAGCATTCTCACTTTCCAAAAAAGATAACTGTGTGAGGTGATGGATGTGTAAATTAACCTGATGGTAATACTTTCATAAAGGATGCATATATTAAATCATCACATGGTATATTTTAAATATATACAATTTTATTTGTCATTTGGGAGGAAAAACAAGAAATTTCTGCTACCTGTCCAGAAGTGAAGCCTCAAAGTAATCTGTTCTAGAATCCAGGGTGAACCAGTGCAAAGGCTCGTGGCTCGCGTCATTCGTCATTCTTGTGCTTGTCCGTACCACCTTCGCTCTGTTGGCCAAAGCCTGGAGCAGCGGCCCTGGCTGTTTCCCCAGGGCCCCTGTGCTGTCTGCAGAGCTGGAAATGATGGGCCTCTCCCCACATCAGCCCCAGCTGCCCACCCCTGGCCTCTGCGTGCTCCTCCCTGCCCAGCAGCTACTCTGGGGGATGAGGTGAGAAGAGAGATGAACTGGCTTATCAGTTGCAGATGCATAATGCCAGTTACCAGGAGCAGCAAGGACCAGGATGCTTTGAATGGGAAGATGGCCCACTGAAGACAGAATGAAAGGAAATGGACTATGACCCCCATATGGAGGATCTGGCTTTTGCAGTGTTCTTGAAGATGATAAGATTTCTCCCTTTCTGGGAGTTTTAAGACTGGATGTCTTGGTTGTAGTAAACCTGCCCCAATCTCCCCCCAGACAGAAGACACTGCTACTTTGTCTCTGAGAGCCTGTGGTTATCAGGGGCATAGGCTGCTGCTTAGTCACCACAGGGGAAATAGCTGGAATTATCCCTGGTTGAAGCTTCTGCACCTAGTCCACTGCTTGGCATGTAGTTGGCTCTCCACAAACATTTGTCGAAGGGAAGAATGCCAAAGGAAACGATGGATAAATGCTGCTCTGCATAGGTAGACTTGTGTGTTTTGTTTGAAGACTGATGAACAAAGATGGAAAGGATGCACAGACAGTCCTAGTGCAGTGGCAGTCTGGGGTTGCCTGAGATAGCCCCCTTGGGAGAGAAATGCCTGCTTCTTGTGCTTCTACTCTGAGTGTGTCCCCGGCTGTCTAATCATGCAGGTCATGGGTGAGGCTGTGAGTCTCTACACCTTCCCACGGCTAGACAGCAAGATATTAAAACCTGTCAACATTTGCATGCTGTCCACCTAGCCGGCTGCTCTTCTCGGCACTGGCATCTGTAAACAGGTCATTTGTATTCTTCTGCCACCTGCTTTACTCTGAAGGCCTATCCCTCAGGTTCACAGAAATTAGTTATCCCGCAGGCTGGACAGATGACGGATAGGTGGCTTTTTCGCTGGCCTCGCTCGGTTTGGAAAATGCCAGATGCCTTCAGTGTTCTGCGTCTGCAGTTGATGTGCATGATTAGACAGCCAGGGGCACACTCAGAGCAGGAGCACAAAAAGCAGGCGTTTCTCTCCCGAGGGGGCTATCTCAAGCAACTCCAGACTGCCACTGCCCTGGGACGGTCTGTGCATCCTTTCCATTCCCCACCCTCCCCCTAGAGAGCCTGACTGAGTTGCAACCTTGGAACAAGGAGGCTGCCAGCCTGTTATTATCACTCTTCTCAGTGGAGTCTTTCACTGAATATTGTCCCATTTACTCTTCCTGTTCTCTTTTAAAAGCCTGGCATTCAAAGCAGAAATAATGCTGCCCTAAGATGTGTTGCAAGGGATCAACATGAACTCTGCCTGCTTCTGAATTCCAAAATCCATTTTATTTCTTTGCTTAGATAAAAGCAGGACATTTGTTGGTTTGTGTTCTCCTGACGCCTCACTCTTTTTTTTTTTTTTTGAATTGTCAGGCAGAACTCTCTGCTTTCACTCTTCTGTCGATTAGGATGGAACAGGCAGAACTCTCTGCTTTCACTGTTCTGTCGATTAAGATGGAAAGGACTCTCAAGTTCCTAATGTCACCCAGCATCTGTCTTTGGGACAAACCTTGTCACAGCCATGGGGCACACAGGGACATAGGAGATTCGCTCAGGGGATATGCTCTCACCCTGACCCTTCTAGTCCTAGGACATCATGAGCATATCATGAAATAATACCTGGCTTTCATCCTCCGTTCTTATTTTTTGTGTCTTAAGACTACTCCTCAGCAGGCAAACTTTAGTGTATTACTTGTAAACACTCTAAGGAATGTATATGTTTTTTAGGACCATCAGCAATTTTTTTTTTTTTGTCATTTGTCTTCTACAGAATCCACAATGCCCCTGAAGAGGGGCTTTTCTGACACCTCCCATTTCTTACGAACACACATTCCCCATTGCTTGAACATGTAGCTCATCTTTTGAATTCAGATCAAATACTGTATTAGTCTGCTAGGGCTGTTGTAACAAAATAGCATAAACTGGGTGGATTAAATAGCCAAAATTCTTCTCTCAGTCTGGAAGCTGGGAAGGCCAAGTTCAAGATGTCATGTTAGCAAGTATGGCTCCTCTGAGGCATCTTTCCTTGGATTGCCGACAGCCTCCTTCTCCTTGTCCTCACGTGGCCTTTCTTTGTGCATGTGAATCCTTGGTGTTTCTGTGTCTCCCAAGTTTCCCCTTCTCATAAGGGCACCCACCAGAGGGCCTCATTTTAACTTAATTACCTTCATAGAGGTCCGGTCTCCCCAAACAGTCACATTCTGGGGTACTGGGGGTTAGGGCTTCAAAATCGGAATTTGGTGGGGAGGGGTGCATTTCAGCCCATTACAGACACCTGATGTTTTTTAAGAATATTCTTTTGTGTCAGCCACTGTGATGGACACTTAGGCTCTTGTTTGATCCTCACCACAATCTTGAACCATAATGTTGATTACCTGCCTGGTCAGATCTTTTAAGCCAGCCCTACCCACCCACCCATCGATCACTCACAAGGTTGTCTATGGAAACTTTCTGGCAATTGACCCAATTTCTAAGCTATACGTCTCACTTCACCCCTCCAGTACTGCAGCCTGACCTTTCACCCATGACCTTAGGTTCCATATACCCATTTCTCCTACACTGTGTGTATCCTGGGACCTGCAGTTTCCAGTTCCTTCTCTACAGAGCCCAGTCCAGTAAGAGCTGCTTTACAGATGAGAAAAAATGAAAAAAAGAAGTCAAATGACTTCCCCGAGGTTCAGCATGTGACAGAGCCATGATTCTGGCCTCTGAGTCAAGTCCAGCCCTGCTTTCTCTGCCTATGTAGCCCCCACTCAATGACTGGAATCAGTTGGAGTGAACACCTCTGCTTAGAATCCTCAAGACTCTCTCTCATCAGATCTTCAAAACACATATTCTAAATAGGTAACCTCATCAGCCCTGTTTTTATTATGTCAATTAATTTGTCAGTGTAGGTAGAGTAATTTCTCCCTTTTCCGGTGAGAAAAATTCTTCACCTCCCTTTAGAAGATGCATAGGGGCGGAATTCTATTTTCATCCTGATGTAGTTACGAATCGGTTTCTCCAGTGGTGGTCTGAGCAGCTTGGGACTAGTCATTGGGATTTCTGAGGCCAGGTGAAGTTCAAAGCCTGTTGGGCTCAGCATCTATTATTTTCCACAGGTGACTCAGAGGTTTTCTTCCTGAGTGGCTCCCGTCCTAGCCTTTTATTTGTAATGTTCAAACAAGATAGTCTGACTATGTCTGATTAGGAAAAGCATAATTTAGGGCCCTGAGCACTCTTTCTTGATCACAGCCAAACTGATTATCTGAGGTTTTTTTTCATGATGAATTAGAAATTTTTCTAGGATCTGACTTTGATCTCTTGGGGGGTTTCCTGAAAGTTCCTCCTAATTAATGAGGTAGTTTGGAATCAGGTGACGTAAGGCTTTATGGCAAGAAAAGCCTCCCTCCTTCTTGCTCCTCTTGGTTTGCCAGGAAGAAATGTGCTCTGCGTTTCCTGAAATGGCAAAAAAAACATGGAAAAAAATTTTCCCCCTATAATTTTGTTAAGTATGCAGTCACTCTTGGGAGCCCTAACTATATAAATAGCCGTAAATATGTATGTCCTACTGCTGTTCTTATTTTTTTAAAACAACTTTATAGAGGAGAAATATATATTAAAAAAATCACAATTTTAAGGGAAGTGTTTAACGAGTTTCAAGAAATGTGTAGACCTATGTTACCTTCACCAAAACAATTTAGAAAGTCTTTCCATCTTCCCCCAAGGTTTTTCCTGCCCTTTACAATTGATAACCATACTTGGCACAAGCCACACATAAGAACTAATCTCATTTCTGTAATTATAATTTTGCTTCTTTTAGAACTTCATATAAATGGAACACAGTATATACTGTTGTGTCCGTGTTCTTTCATTCAGTGTAATTTTTTTTTTTGTGATTCACCCAAGATGTTATGGGTAACGGAAGTTATTTTTGTTATGGAGTAATATTACATTGTGTAGAAGTACATTACCACCATTTTTTTTAAGGTATCATTGATATACAATCGTATGAAGGTTTCACATGAGCAACATTGTGGTTACTACATTCACCCATATTATCAAGTCCCCCCCATACCCCATTGCAGTCTCTGTGTATCAGCATAGTAACATGCTACAAGTCATTACTTGTCTTCTCTGTGCTATACTGCCTTCCCTGTGACCCCCCCTACATTATGTGTGCTAATCATAATGCCCCTTAATCCCCTTCTCCCTCCCTCCCTGCCCCCCTCCCTTTGGTAACCCCTAGTCTCTTCTTGGAGTCTGTGGGTCTGCTGCTGTTTTGTTCCTTTAGTTTTGCTTTGTTGTTATACTCCACAAATGAATGAAATCATTTCATTACCACCATTTTTTTAACAATCCATGTGTGGATAAACATTTGGGTAGTTACTAGTTGGTGGCATTTTTTTTTATTAAGGTATCATTGATATACACTCTTAGGAAGGTTTCACAAGAAAATCAATGTGGTTACTACATTCACCCATATTATCAAGTCCTCCCCCCCTACCCCATTGCAGTCACTGTCCATCAGTGTAGTAAGATGCCAGAGTCACTACTTATCTTCTCTGTGCTACACTGTTTTCCACATGACCCCCACACCCCATGTGAACTAATCATAATACCCCTCATTCCCCCTCTCCCTCCCTCCCCACCCGCCCTCCCCCACCCCTCCCCTTTGGTAACCACTACTTCCTTCTTGGACTCTCTGAGTCTGCTGCTATTTTGTTTCTTCAGTTTTGCTTCATTGTTATACTCCACAAATGAAGGAAAGCATTTGGGATTTGTCTTTCTCTGCCTGATTTATTTCACTGAGCATAATACCCTCTAGCTCCATCCGTATTGTTGCAAATGGTAGGATTTGTTTCTTTCTTACAGCTGAATAGTATTCCATTGTGTATATGTACCACATCTTCTTTATCCATTCATCTACTGATGGACACTTAGGTTGCTTCCATATCTTGGCTATTGTAAATAGTGCTGCAATAAACATAGGGGTGCATAATGTCTTTTTGAATCTGTAATCTTGCTTTCTTTGGGTAAATTCCAAGGAGTGGAATTCCCAGGTCAAATGGTATTTCTATTTTTGTTTTTTTGAGGAACTTCCATATTGCTCTCCACAATGGTTGAACTATAGTTGGTGGCAATTTTGAATAAAGATGCTATGTACAAATCTTTGTTTTCTTGTTTGGGTTAATACTTACAAGTGGAATTACTGGGTTACATGGTAAGAGTAAATATTATAAGAGAATGCAAGCTATTTCCCAAAGTGGTCATGTGATTTTACATTCCCATCAACAATATATGAGTACTCTAGATGTACCGTGTCCTTACCAACAATTCTTGGTATTGTCCATCTTTTTTATTTCAGCCCTTGTGGGTTTGCAGTGGTATCTCTAGTTCTAATTTTGATTTTTCTGAAGACTAATGATGTTAAGCATCTTACCACCTGTGTATTGGTTACTTTTCACTCATTCAAGCATAATGGTGAATTCTTATTCATCATTAATGTGCTTATTAATCATGGGATTATTAATATAATTCATTTTTTTAAATGTTTTGCCCATTCTTATTAGGTTGTCTTCTAATTGCATTTTAGAACTTTAAATTCTGGATATAAGTCTTTTGTCAGATATATGTATTGTGAATCTTTTCTGCCCGTGTTGCTTTTTTTTCTTAATGTTCTCTCTCAAAGAGCAGAAGTTTTAAATTTTGATGAAGTCCAATATATCAGTTTTTCTTTTCTGCTTTGTGCTTTTTATGTTCTCAGAAATTTTCATCTAACCCAAGGTTAGGAACCTAAGGTTCCCGCATTTTTTTCCTGAAGGTTTTAATCTTTGTTTTAGCAGTGTTATAATTTAGATTTTACACTTAGGTTAACACGTCAAGTTAATTTTGTGTGTGATGTGAATAAGGGGTGTGCTTTTTTTTTTGATATGGTGCCCACTTGTGCAAGCAGCATTTGTGAAAAGGCCTTCCTTTCCCAACTGGCATTTTTTCAGTCAGTTAATTACGTATGTGTGTGACTATTTCTGAACTCTATACTGTTACTTTGATTCACATCTTTATCCTTATACCAGTATTCCTTGCTGACTTTTATGTTACAGTGCCTTAAAAACCAAGTAGGGCAAATCCTGCAATTTTGTTCTTTTATTTTAGAATTATTTTGTTTATTCTAATCTTTTTGATTTTCTGTAAGTATCTTAAGACTACAATGTTCAATTTCTACCTAAAAATACTGCTAGGGTTTTTGTAAAGTATGATGTATCTGTGGATTAATTTGGGGAGAATAGATATATTAACAATATTAAATCTTCTAATTCATTAAAATGGTATATCTGTATTTCATAATTTTTCTCAGCAGCATTTTGATATTTTATTGTACAGAGCATGCACATATTTTGTTAAATTTATTCCCAAATATTTTATGTTGCTGAATCTTTTTTGAAATGAACTTTGCCAGATATTTTTAAAAATTTCATTTTCTAATTTTTTTGATAGTATTTAAAAATACAATTTTTTTTGGATATTTACCCTGTATGCTAGGACCTCGCAAAATTCACTTATTAGTTTTTTGTGACTTGTGGTTTCCTGAGGATTTTCCACATACATTATTATGTATCTGCAAGTAGAAATAGTCTCATTTCTTTATTTCTAATCCATATTCTTTTTTTTCTTGCCTTATTGAACTGACTAGGCTCTTCAGAACTGTGTTTGAATTAGAAGTAATGAGAGTAAGAGCCTCGATTCATTTTTTATTTTAGGTGAAAAAAGTTCAGGCTTTTTCTCTTACTAACTATAGGGTTTCTCTCTCTCTCTCTCTCTCACACACACACGCATACACACATACACTTTGTCAGGTTGAACTGGCTTCCTGTTTACTGAGAGTTTTTATAATGATATAACCTCTCAGCTTTTGCTTGATAAAGTTCTTTTATTTTAAATTGGGGAAAATTAGTTTTATTTATGTGTTTGTTTTTATTGAGGTGAAATTTATACAACATAAAATTTACCCTTTTAAAGTGTACAATTCAGTAAGACTTATTATATTCACAATGTTATCCAACCATCACCTCTTTTTAGTTCCAAAATATTTTCATTACCTCCAAAGGAGACCCTGTACCCATTAAGCAATAACTCCTCATTTTCTGCTACTTCCACTAATCTGGCATCACTAGTCTGTGTCGATGGACTTATCTGTTCTGGATATTTCATGTAAGTGGAATCATACAAGATGTAACCTTTCATGTGTGACTTCTTTTACTTAATATGTTTTTGAGGTTGATCTATGTTGTGGCACCTAAAGATACTCCATTCTTTCTATCAGCTGAAAAATATTCTATTGCATGGGTACACCACAATTTGTTTATTCATTCATGTACTGATGGACACTTGGTTTGTTTCTTCCTCTGGCTGTCATAAACAGTATGCTGTGAACATTCACGTACTAGTATTTGTTTGATCTCCTGTTTTCAGTTCTTTTGAGTGTATACCTAGAAGTGGATTGCCAGATCATGTGCTACTACCGTGTTTAACTTTTTGAAAAACCACCAAACTGTTTTCCACAGTAGCTGTACCATTTTACATCTCCACTAAGAACATATGAAGGTTCCAATTTTTCCATATCCTTGCCAACACTGGTTATTTTTCTTCTTATTATTATAGCCATCATACTGAGCATGAAGTGGTATCTCACTGTGGCTTTGATTTTCATTTCCCTCATGCCTAAAAAGGCCATTGCTATCATGATAGGGATTGCACTGATTCTGTAGATCACATTAGTGAGTATTGCAATCTTAACATTAAGTAGTTCAATCCAGGAAGACAAGATATCTTTCCATTTACTTAGGTATTCTTTAATTTATTTCAACCTTTTGTGGTTTTCTAGAATTTCCAATATTATATTAACAGCAGTGGTAAAAATGGGCATCCTGTCTAATACCTGATCTAGGAGGCAAGATTTCATTCTTTCACCATTGAGTGTAATGGTAGCTACCAGTTTTCACAGATGCCCTTTACCATGATGAGGAAATACCCTTTTTCCTAGTTAGTTTAGTGATTTTATCATGTGTCAAATGTTCTCTGTGCAACAGTTGAGATGATCATATAGTTTTTTTCTCCTTTCATATTCCTCTTGTATTATACCGATAGATTTTTGTATGTTGAACTACTCTTGCATTCCTGCTATGAATTCCACATGATTCACCTTCAACTGTTGAGGAATATTTTTGTTGGACATAGACTTCTAGATTGACAGTGTTTTCCTTCAGAAATTGCCAATATTATATCATTTTTTTTCTAGCTTTTTCTTTTTTTTCTGACATGAATTCTTCATCCATTCTTTTTTCTCTGGCTGTTTTATAATTTCTCTTTATCACTGACTTTCAGCAGTTTTTTTATGATGTGCCTTGATGTAGATTTTTTTTGTTGTTTCTTTTGCTGGAGGTTTGTTAGTGTTTTGGATTTACATATTTATAATTTCCATTACATTTGGAATGTTTTGTCTGTAGATTAATCAAATACTTTTCTGTGCCCATTTGAAATCCCTTGGGGTTTCAATTACAGTATATCAGACAAGTATATTGTCTAAGAAGTCTTGAAGGAGCAGTTCTTTTAAAGCTATTTTAAGTCTTTTTCTCTCTGTGCTTAAGTTTGCATAGTCTATGCTATGACTTCAAGTCACTGATATTTCTTTCTAAAGCATTTAATCTTCTCAAAGTAGAAAGACTACTATGATATTCTTCGTTTCCCTCTTCCTGAGCTTCAGTACAGAAAATAATTCCAAGCAGAAATCCAGAGCAATTGTAATGCTCACTTCATTTGATTCCCTTTCTCAGGGATCATAGTACTATAGTACCTGTTGTTTAGTGCCTGAAGGTAATTATTTCAAGAATTTTACCCAGTTTTTAAGCTGTTGAAGAGGGTAGGAACTTTTGGTATTAGTTACACTATCATGGCCAGAAGCAGAATTTCCCAGTTGCTAAATTTTCTTTATTTAGTGCCCAAAAGATAGTTTGGCTTCAACTTCTTAACTGATTACCTTGACACTAAGTATCTCCAATGGTTACTTGACTCTGGAATGGATGGAAAAATCAAAAGACCTGTCTCCATGACTTGGAAATTTAAAGCAAAAAGTAGAGATTGTTTGGACTCAACACCTGCATTGAACAAATCCAAAAACCCGATTACCTAACTGAGGTTCTAAGTCTTGAAAATATAGGATAGGATGAACTCTGTTACTCTCAGCTTAGTTCTCTTAACAACATATTTGATTTCCAAATGACCTGTCTCCAAGGAACGAGTGTTGGCCTCAAGTATTCTGAGAGATACCACTATTGCCAACAGGAAACTGTCAATGGTCAACATTATTTTGCTCCTATTCATATTTCATGTGTCAGTTTGTCTGGGGGACACTATAATTTGATTTCATATGTAGAGTGCAGAACAAAATAGGAACTACAATTTCAGAGGGATTGGAAAAACAGTACCAACAAAAATGAATTATTACATCTACCATATCCTGTATGTCTACTATGTTCATTATATGTAGTATTTCAATCCTCATAGCCACACTAAAAGGAAGAGAGTCTAATTACATTTTGCTGAGTCAGCAACAAATGCACAGTGAAATAAAGTACTTCTAAGTCGCAGGCTATGTGACAGACAGCTAGAATTAAAATTCCTATCACATGTATTCAGAACCTTGTTCTTTCCTCTGCATCATATTTAAACCCACATCTTTGTAGCTATTCTAAGGAATAATAAAACTTTTACTACTACTTGAAATATGATGTAAGAATAGTAAGGTATAGTTTGAAAATATTTTCAATAGTCTGGAATTGAAAGAAAGTTTTCCAGGTACAGAACACAAATTGAGTCTGCCCGAAAATCACTTGCAGTTGTGAGGTTTGGAGCCCCTATTCATAAAATGTGTTTTCTTCCTATTTTTTCCAATTGACAGTAACATTAGCTCCTGGCTTTTGACAATGGTTCATTTCCAGGTATTTTATTAAATGCCTGAAGGCAAAGAGATATTTTTTCTTTCCTATAATAAAGGCACACTCAATTTTTCTAGCAATATCTGAATGGCAAGGATGCTATCGTTTCATAATTTACCAGCAATTCTCTGGGAGTAACAAGTTGCATTTTGGTCAGAGAAAAGGAACCAAATTTTAAAATTATAAACATTAATACTTCTAACAATAATTTAAAGATGAACCATAAACACACAAAAGTGCCATTTCTTTTGCTTATCTAATTTTGCCATTATCATCCATTTAGGAATACAATCATAAAATGATAGTATCTCTGTGCTACTTTCATCTTCTTGCCGTCTTTTAAGCAATTTGAGGCAAAGCCATGACATTAATTATCTTTGCCTTTGATGTAGATCTTATAGCATGTATGACAAATAACTGTTTGTATTGTATATTTAAGTAAATGAGAGTTCAAATTATTTCATTTCCTAAAATTTTCACAAAGATGCATTGTCAGCTTCAATTTATGGAAGATTCTCATGAGACTTTATTGAGGATTCTCTACCATTGTTTTATATATATATATATATATTTTTTACAAATTAAAAAAATTTAGAATGGAAAGAAGAATACAATAAATACCCATATTCCTGCCATGCTGAATTATCAATACATATGTGATTATATTTGTTTCCTTTAAAAAGAAAAAAGCAAAATATCACTTCAGATACAGTTAAGGTCTTTTTTAAAGGCTCCGCCGTTCCATCATCACCATCCCCCATATACCACAGAACCACCTGCTATTATTATGTATACCCAGAAATAATATATATTTGTGCACACTTGTTTTAATTTGGATAAATAGCATCATGTGGTATGCGATTACTCAGCATAGTATTTCTGAGATTTGTTCATGTAGATATGTTATATGTCCATTTCATTTTATGTAATGTCTGTGTAATACTCCAGTGTATGTGGCACCAACACCATTTATTCACCCATTCTCATATTGGTGTTCATTGAGGTTATTTTCAAATTTTAGCTGGCATAAGCCATTCTGTGCTATACACACCTGCATCTCTCCTTGTGCACATTTATAAGAGTTTCTTCAAATTATATACCAGAAGTAGGATTGCTGGTCACAGGCTGTGTTTGTTTTCTATTTCATCGCATGCTAGTAAATTTTTCTCCAAATATTTCCCATACCTTCACATCTCTTTACCCATCTTGGAAAATGTCAGACTACTGAAAGTTTGCATTCTGGTGAATTTGAAATATAATCTTATCATTGATTTCATCTGTGTTCCTTTGATTATTAATGAAATTCATAATTGTTCCTTTTGTTCATTGCCCATTTGGATTTCCTCTGTTGTAATATGCCTGATCACAGTTATTGCCCATTTTCCCATTTGATTGTGTTTTCTGTATTTTTGTTAAAGAAAATATTCTTACCTTAAATTCTTGATATTCTTCTACATTTTCTTCTAATAGTTCTAGATTTTTTTTCAGTTCTTAGTCTTCATTCCATTAATATACTGTATTTCATCAGATCTAAGATGACATTGATTTAAGGTGCATCATTATGTTTCACTAAGAAAACATGCTGCTGATAAAATAAGATATTCTAACAATTGTAAGAGATATCATGATTTTAGAATGTTAAATTGTGAGGGGAAATGTGTCTTAACAATAGATAACATAATCACATGAAGTAGGGATTTACTTTTTCTGAAGGGCCAGTTGTTCCCAGACCACTTTTTAAAGAGTTCACACTTCATACATTGATTTGTAACACCACCTTTGATGTTTGTTGTTTAGTGGAATGCAATTAATTTCATTAAGATGTTTTGATCTCTGTAGCTCTGTAAGATGTCTCGTCACCTCCCTTCTTCATTTACAAAAATGTTATTATTATTTGCATTCTTTTTCTCTTCCAAATGCACTTTTAAAATGAGTTTTTCAAAGTCTCAAGATATACTGTTGGAATTATCATGGAATCACATCACATTTATGTACTATTTTGGTGAGCATGCCCCAACCCAGCTGTAAAATAATCTTTTTCTTTCATGACTTTAATGATGTGTTAAACCTTTCTCCCTGAAAATTTTGTATACTTTTTGGTTGTTTTACCACTTTATACCTTATTGCATTTGTCTATGGTATCATATATTCTAAATACTTATCCTTTTTGGTTATAGACATTTATAATATTTTCTATCAGTATGTGGTGTATGTTTTACCACTTTATACCTTATTGCATTTGTTTATGGTATCATATATTCTAAATACTTATCCTTTTTGGTTATAGACATTTATAATATTTTCTATCAGTATGTGGTGTATACTGTCAAAGTTTTATGGTATATTTTTATTTGCAGAATTTAAAACTATTAATGTGGTTTAATTTATTTATCTTTTCTGAAATGGTTTATTTGGTGTGTGTGTGTATGTGTTCAAAAAATTCTACTCTGCTGTGAACTGAATGTGTCCCTTTAAACTGATGTGCTGAAGCCCTATGTGGAGCACGACCATGGGGAGATAATTAGGTTATGAGGGTGGAGCCCCTCATGATGGTTAAGGAAAGTATTCTTACCTTGAGTTCATTAGTGTCATAAGAGGAAGAGACCTAGTCTTCTCTCTATACCATGTGAGGATAGAAGAAGAAGGCAGCATCTGAAAACCAGGAAAAGGACTTTCACCAAGAACACACCTTGCTGGCACCTGATTTCAGACTTCCAGCCTCCAGAACTAAGAGAAATAAATGTTTGTTATTTAAGTCAGCCAGTTTATGATATTCTGTTATAGGAGCCCCAGGTAACTAAGACATCTACTCTGCTAGCATTAAGGTATTCTCATATTTATATATTTTTTACCTGCAACAATTTTAAAGATAGGTTTTCAACTTAGGATTTTAATAAACCTGAAATTTATTTTGTTAACTGGTGTGAGGAGGGATACAATTTCATGTTTTTCTTCTGTGTGGATTACCAGTAGTTCATCTTTTCTCCAAAAACATATAATGCAATAAATCTCTTCTATTGTTTCTATACGTACATGGATTTTGGGGTGCTTGCTGTTCTATTCCCTTTGTCTGCTTACTTTTCCATGTGCCAGTTTCCACTGTATTAATTACTAGAATGTCTTAAGTTTAGAATCTAGTAGGAAAAGGCCTCCATTCTTATATGCAAATTATCTCACTTATATTTGGAACTTGCCTTTTCTGTATAAATTTTAGAATAGCTCTGCCAATTTCTGTGAAAAAAATTATTGTTATATGAATTCCATTGAATTTAAAGATTAATTTGCTGAGAATTGCTATCTTTATGATTTAGACCCCCCCCAGCCATGAATCTAGTTTATTAGATTTATTTCTAGGTACACAATACTTTGCTAAAGGTTTCCTCTTCTTCTTTTTTTATTTCTTCTTTTTTATTAAGGTATTATTGATATACACTCTTATGAAGGTTTCACATGAAAAAACAATGTGGTCACTACTTTTACCCATATTATCAAGTCCATACCCATACCCCAGTGCAGTCACTGTCCATCAGTATAGTAAGATGCCACAGATTCACTATTTGCCTTCTCTGTGCTACACTGTATTCCCCATGACCCCCCCACACCATGTGTACTAAACATAATACCCCTCAATCCCCTTCTCCCTCCCTCCCCACCCACCTGCCTTCTCTCACACCTCCCTTTTGGTAACCACTAGTCCATTTTTGGAGTCTGTGAGTCTGCTGCTATTTTGTTCCTTCAATTTTGCTGCTTTGTTATACTCCACAAATGAGGGAAATCATTTGGCACTTGTTCTCCACCTGGCTTATTTCACTGAGCATAAGATCCTCCAGCTCCATCCATGTTGTTGCAAATGGTAGGATTTGTTTCCTTCTTATGGCTGAATAGTATTCCATTGTTTATAAGTACCACTCTTTATCAATTCATCTACTGATGGACACTTAGGTTTCTTCCATATTTTGGCTATTGTAAATAGTGCTGCAGTAAACATGGGGATGCATATGTCTTTCTGATTCTGAGAGGTTGTATTCTTTGGGTAAATTTCAAGGAGTGGAATTTCCAGATCAAATGGTATTTGTATTTTTAGTTTTTTGAGGAACCTCCATATTACTTTCCACAATGGTTGAACTAATTTACATTCCCACCAGCAGTGTAGGAGGGTTACCCTTTGTCTGCATACTCACCTGCATTTGTTGTTCTTAGTCTTTTGCATGGTGGCCATTCTTATTGGTGTGAGGTGATACTTCTTTTTTTTAATATAATTTATTTTGGGATCATTAATCTACAGTTACATGTGCAATATTATGGTTATTAAACTACCCCCCTCATCGGGTCCCCCCCACCAACCCCATTACAGTTACTGTCCATTAGTGAAGTGAGATGCTATAGAGTCACTACTTGTCTTCTCTGAGTTGCACAGCCCACCCTGTGCCCCCCTAACATTACATCTGCTAATCATAATGCCCCTTTTTCCCTCTTATCCCTCCCTTCCCGCCCATTTTCCCCAGTCCCTTTCCCTTTGGTAACTATTAGTCCGTTCTTGGGTTCTGTGAGTCTGCTGCTGTTTTGTTCCTTCAGGTTTTTTTCTTTGTTCTTATACTCCACATATGAGTGAAATCATTTGATACTTGTCTTTTTCGGCTTGGCTTATTTCACTGAGCATAATACCCTCTAGCTCCATCCATGTTGTTGCAAATGGTAGGATTTGTTTTCTTCTTATGGCTGAATAATATTCCATTGTGTATATGTACCACTTCTTCTTTATCCATTCATCTACTGATGGACACTTAGGTTGTTTCCATTTCATGGCTATTGTAAATAGTGCTGCAATAAACATAGGGGTGCATCTGTCTTTTTCAAATTGGGCTGCTGCATTCTTAGGGTAAATTCCTGGGAATGGAATTCCTGGGTCAAATGCTATTTCTATTTTGAGTTTTTTGAGGAACCTCCATACTGCTTTCCACAATGGTTGAACTGATTTACATTCCCACCAGCAGTGTAGGAGGGTTCCCTTTTCTCCACATCCTTGCCAACATTTGTTGTTGTTTGTGTTTTGGATGTTGGGCATCCTCACTGGTGTGAGGTGGTATCTCATTGTGGTTTTAATCTGCATTTCTCTGATGATTAGCGATGTGGAGCACCTTTTCATGTGCCTGTTGGCCATCTGAATTTCTTCTTTAGAGAAGTGTCTATTCATGTTCTCTGCCCATTTCTTAATTGGATTATTTGCTTTCTGTTTGTTAAGGTGCATGAGTTCTTTATATATTTTGGACGTCAACCCTTTATCAGATGCATTTTTTATGAATATATTCTCCCATACTGAAGGATGTCTTTTTGTTCTACTGATGGTGTCCTTTGCTGTACAGAAGCTTTTCAGCTTGATATAGTCCCACTTGTTCATTTTTGCTTTTGTTTCCCTTGCCCGGGAGATATGTTCATGAAGAAGTTGCTCATGTTTATGTCCAAGAGATTTTTGCCTATGTTTTTTTCTAAGAGTTTTATGGTTTCATGACTTACATTCAGGTCTTTGATCCACCTTGAGTTTACCTTTGTGTATGGGGCTAGACAGTAGTCCAGTTTCATTCTCTTACATGTAGCTGTCCAGTTTTTCCAACACCAGCTGCTGAAGAGGCTGTCATCTCCCCATTGTATATCCAAGGCTCCTTTATCAAATATTAATTGACTGTATATGTTTGGGTTAATGTTTGGATTTTCTATTCTGTTCCACTGGTCTGTGGGTCTGTTTCTGTGCCAATACCAAATTGTCTTGATTACTGCGGCTTTGTAGTAGAGCTTGAAGTCAGGGAGTGTAATTCCCCCTGTTTTATTCCTCCTTCTCAGGATTGCTTTGGCTATTCGGGGTCTTTTGTGGTTCCATATGAATTTTAGAATTATTTGTTCCAGTTCATTGAAGAAAGCTGTTGGTAGTTTGATAGGGATTGCATTGAATCTGTAGATTGCTTTAGGTAGTATAGCCATTTTGACAATATTTATTTTTCCTAGACAAGAGCATGGGATGCATTTCCATTTGTTAGTGTCCTCTTTAATTTCTCTTAGAGTGTCTTGTAGTTTTCAGAGTACAGGTCTTTCACTTCCTTCATTAGGTTTATTCCTAGGTATTTTATTCTTTTTGATGCAATTGTGAATGGAATTGTTTTTCTGATTTCTCTTTCTGTTAGTTCATCATTAGTGTATAGGAAAGCAACAGATTTCTGTGTGTTAAATTTGTATCCTGCAACTTTGCTGAATTCAGATATTAGTTCTAGTAGTTTTGGAATGGAGTCTTCAGGGTTTTTTATGTACAGTATCATGTCATCTGCAAATAGTGACAATTTGACTTCTTCTTTACCAATCTGGATGCCTTGTATGTCTTTGTTTTGTCTGATTGCTGTGGCTAGGACCTCCAGTACTATGTTGAATAACAGTGGAGAGAGTGGGCATCCCTGTCTTTTTCCCGATCTTAGATGAAAAGCTTTCAGCGTCTCCCCGTTAAGTATGATGTTAGCTGTGGGTTTGTCATAAATAGCCTTTATGATGTTGAGGTACTTGCCATCTATATCCATTTTGTTGAGAGTTTTAATCATGAATGGATGCTGAATTTTGTCAAATGCTTTTTCAGCATCTATGGAGATGATCATGTGGTTTTTGTTCTTCTGTTTGTTGATGTGGTGGATGATGTTGATGGATTTTCGAATGTTGTATGATCCTTGCATCCCTGGGATGAATCCCACTTGATCATGGTGTATGATCCTCTTGATGTATTTTTGAATTCAGTTTGCTAATATTTTGTTGGGTAGTTTTTGCATCTACATTCATCAGGGATATTGGTCTGTAATTTTCTTTTTTAGTGAGATCTTTGCCCGGTTTTGGTATTAGAGTGATGCTGGCTTCATACAATGAGTTTGGAAGTATTCCCTCCTCTTCTATTTTTTGGAAAACTTTAAGGAGAATGGGTGTTATTTCTTCTCTATATGTCTGGTAGAATTCAGAGGTGAATCCATCAGGTCCGGGGGTTTTGTTCTTGGGTAGTTTTTTGATTACCGATTCAATTTCGTTGCTGGTCATTGGTCTGTTTAGTTTTTCTGTTTCTTGCTTGGTCAGTCTTGGAAGGTTGTATTTTTCTAAGAAATTGTCCATTTCTTCTATGTTTTCCAGGTTGTTAGCATATAAATTCTCATAATATTCTCTTATAATTCTTTGTATTTCTGTGGGGTCCGTCGTGATTTTTCCTTTCTCATTTCTGATTTTGTTTATGTGTGTAGATTCTCTTTTTCTGTTAATGAGTCTGGCTAGGGGTTTATCTATTTTGGTTATTTTTTCAAATAACCAGCTCTTGGTTTCATTGATTTTTTCTATTGTTTTATTCTTCTCAATTTTATTTATTTCTACTCTGATCTTTATGATGTCCCTCCTTCTGGTGACTTTGGGCCTCATTTGTTCTTCTTTTTCCAATTTCAGTAATTGTGTCTTTAAACTATTCATTTGGGAATGTTCTTCGTTCTTTAAATAGGCCTGGATTGCAATATACTTTCCTCTTAGAACTGCCTTTGCTGCGTCCCACAGAAGTTGTGGCTTTGTGTTGTTGTTGTCATTAGCCTCCATATATTCTTTGATTTCTGTTTTGATTTGGTCGTTAACCCATTGATTAATTAGGAGAATGTTGTTAAGTCTCCATGTATTTGTGAGCCTTTTTGATTTCTTTCTAAAATTTATTTCTAGTTTTATACCTTTGTGATCTGAGAAGTTGGTCGGTAGAATTTCAATATTTTTTAATTTACTGAGGTTCTTTTTGTGGCCTAGTATGTGGTCTATTCTGGAAAATGTTCCATGTGCACTTGAGAAGAAGGTGTATCCTGTTGCTTTTGGGTTCAGAGTTCTGTAGATGTCTGTTAGGTCCATCTGTTCTAGTGTGTTGTTCAGTGCCTCTGTGTCTTTACTTATTTTCTGTCTGGTTGATCTGTCCTTTGGAGTGAGTGGTGTGTTGAAGTGTCCTAAAATGAATGCATTGCTGTCTATTTCCTCCTTTAATTCCGTTAGTATTTGTTTCACATATGCTGGCGCTCCTGTATTGGGTGCGTATATATTTATAATGGTTATATGTTCTTGTTGCACTGACCCCTTTATCATAATGTAATGTCCTTCTTTATCTCTTGCTACTTCCTTCATTTAGAAGTCTATTTTTTCTGATAAAAGTACTGCAACACCTGCTTTTTTCTCTTTGTTGTTAGCATGAAATATCTTTTTCCATCCCTTCACTTTTAGTCTGTGTATATCTTTGTGTTTGAGGTGAGTCTCTTGTAAGCAGCATATAGATGGGTCTTGCTTTTTTATCCATTCTGTTACTCTGTATCTTTTGATTGGTGCATTCAGTCCATTTACATTTAGGGTGATTATTGATAGATATGTACTTATTGCCATTGCTGGCTTTAGATTCGTGGTTACCAAAGGTTCAAGGATTGCTTCTTTACTATCTAACAATCTAACTTAACTTTCTTGTTAAGTTATTGTAAACACCATCTGATATTTCTTTATTTCTCTCCCTTCTTATTCTTCCTCCTCCATTCTTTATATATTAGGTGTTTTATTCTTTGCCTTTAGTTAGTATTTGGATGGTCTGCTTTCTTTGCTATGATTTTATTTTCTCTGGTGACATCTTTTTAGCCTTAGGAGTGCTTCCATCTAGAGTAGTCCATTTAAGATATCCTGTAGTGGTGGTTTATGAGAGGCAAACTCTCTCAACTTTCGTTTGTCTGGAAATTGTTTAATCCATACATCATATTTAAATGATAATCGTGCTGGATACAATATTCTTTTTTCGCGGCCCTTCTGTTTCATAACGTTAAATATATCATACCATTCTCTTCTGGCCTGTAAGGTTTCTGTTGAGAAGTCTGATGATAGTCTGATAGGTTTTCCTTTGTAGGTGATCTTTTTTCTGTCTCTAGCTGCCTTTAATACTCTGTCCTTATCTTTGATCCTTGCCATCTTAATTAGTATGTGTCTTGGTGTTGTCTTCCTTGGGTCCCTTGTGTTGGGAGATCTGTGGGCTTCGGTGGACTGCGAGGGTTTTTCTTTCCCCAGCGAGGGAAAGTTTTCAGCAATTATTTCTTCAAAGACACTTTCTATCCCGTTTTCTCTCTCTTCTTCCTCTGGTACTCTTATAATGCGAATATTGTTCCATTAGGATTGGCCACACAATTCTCTTAATATTCTTTCATTCCTAGAAATCCTTTTATCTCTCTCTGCCTCAGCTTCTCTGTATTCCTGTTCTCTGATTTGTATTCCATTAACAGTCTCTTGCATCTCATCCAGTCTGCTGTTAAGCCCATCGATCGCTTGTCTGAATTCTGCATTATCTTTCCTCACTTCCCTCACTTCCTCCCTCAGCTCTTGCACATTTCTCTGTAGATCCATCAGCATGGTTATGGCTTTTATTCTGAATTCTTTTTCAGGAAGACTGTGCATTTCCATCCCTTCAGGCTCCCTCTCTGGGGTTGTCTCATGGGTTTTGGTCTGAACCATATTCGTCTGTCTTTTCATGGCTATAGAAGTGGTCGCTGGTAGTTCCCACATATGTCAGCTGGGCTTTTTAAGACTTTAAAAAGAGAAAAAAAAAAGAAAAAGAAAAGAAAGAAAAAAAAGAAAGAAAAAGAAAAAACAAAAACAAAACAAACAAAACAAAACAAAACAAAAAACGTCCACCAGGAGTAGATTCTGTGGGAATGCTGTGGGTCGTGCTGTTGTCCCAGTTTTCCACAGCCGTGGCCGTGCCACTCCGCAGGGCCATTTATCGCTCTGGCTGGAGTGAGAATGAATGGGAGGGTGTTGATCTCAGTGAGAAGTGTAAGTACGGCCACGCTTCCCCAGTCGCCAGCTAAGGCGTCTGAAATTCCCTAGTACTCCCAGCCTGCTGGGGTGAGTGTGCCGGGGCAATCCTGCTCCTCCGCTGGGCTCCTGGCTCTTTAAGACCACTGAAGAAAGCGCGTACTTTTTTTTTTCCTTCCCGGGAGCCGGCTGCAAGCAGCCTGGCGCATTCCCTGCTCCGATCCTGCCCCTCTGTCTGTCCAATCTCCGCTACACTGCGTGATGAGTGTTAGCGCTCCCCGCACAGATCACCGGGGCTGGCTACTTCGCGGGGCGTACTTCCACTCCCTTCCGGCTCTGAATCCTCTCCTCCCGCCCGTGCGCTGGGGTGGGGGAGTGCTCGGGTCCTGCTGGTCGTGGCTCTGTATCTACCCGCCTCTTGGGGTGCCGAGTCCTCTCGGGTGTAGCTGCACGCTGTGTGCTTTCCTGTGTATTCTGGTCTCTCTTTTAGGAATAGTTGTATTTGCTGTATTTTTGTAGATAAATAAGTGTTGGGAGGAGATTTCTGCCGCCCTGCTCACACCGCCATCTTCCCGGAAGTCTCTGAGGTGATATTTCATTATGGTTTTAATTTGCATTTCCCTGATCCTTAGTGATATGGAGCATCTTTTCATGTGTTGCTTGGCCATCTGAATTTCTTCTTTGAAGAGTTGTCTCTTCATATCCTCTGCCCATTTTTTAATCAGGTTATTTGCTTTTTGGGTGTTGAGGCTTGTGAGTTCTTTATATATTTTGGATGTTAACCCCTTGTCGGGTATGTCATTTACAAATATATTCTCCCATACTGTAGGATGCCTTTTTGTTTTGTTGATGGTGTCCTTTGCCATACAGAAGCTTTTTAGTTTGATGTAGTCCAATGTGTTCATTTTTCCTTTTGTTTCCCTTGCTTGAGGAGATGCATTCAGGAAGAAGTTGCTCATGCTTATATTCAGGAGATGTTTGCCTCTGTTGTCTTCTAAGAGTTTTATGGTTTCATGACTTACATTCAGGTCCTTGATCCATTTCGAGTTTACCTTTGTGTATGGGGTTAAACAATAATCCAGTTTCATTGTCTTGCATGTAGCTGTCCAGTTTTGCCAACACCAGCTGTTGAAGAGGCTGTCATTTCCCCATTTTATGTCCATGGCTCCTTTATCATATATTAATTGACTATATATCGTTGAGTTTATATCAGGGCTCTCTAGTCTGTTTTGGCCTATGGGTCTGTTCTTGTGCCAGTACCACATTGTCTTGCTTACTGTGGCTTTTTAGTAGAGGTTGAAGTTGGGGAGTGTAATCCCCCTGCTTTTTTCTCCCTTCTCAGGATTGCTTTGGCTATTCGGAGTCTTTTGTGGTTCCATATGAATTTTAGAATGATTTCCTCTATTTCATTGAAGAATGCTGTTGGTATTTTGATAGGAATTGGATTAAATCTGTAGATTGCTTTAGGTAGGATGGCCATTTTGACAATATTAATTCTTCCTATCCACGAACATGGGATGTGTTTCCATTTATTGGTATCTTCTTTAATTTCTCTGTTGAATGTCTTGTAGTTTTAAGAGTATCGGTCTTTCACTTCCTTAGTTAGGTTTATTCCTAGGTATTTTATTCTTTTTGATGTAATTATGAACGGAAATGTTTTCCTGATTTCTCTTTCTGTTAGTTCCTTGTTAGTATATAGAAATGCCATAGATTTCTGCATATTAATTTTGAACCCCACAACTTTGCTGAGTTCAGATATTAGATCTAGTAGTTTTGGAGTAGATTCTTTAGGGTTTTTTATGTACAATATCATGTCGTCTGCAAACAGGGACAGTTTAACTTCTTCCTTGACAATCTGGATGCCTTTTATTTCTTTGTGTTGTCTGATTGCAGTGACTAGGACCTCCAGTACTATGTTGAATAGAGGTGGGGAAATTGGGCATCCTTGTCTTGTTCCCGATCTTAAAGGAAAAGCTTTCAACTTCTCACTGTTAAGTATAATGTTAGCTGTGGGTTTGTCATATAGAGCCTTTATGATGTTGAGGTACTTGCCATCTATATCCATTTTATTGAGAGTTTTAATCATGAATGGATGCTGAATTTTGTCAAATGCTTTTTCAGCATCTATGGAGATGATCATGTGGTTTTTGTTCTTCTGTTTGTTGATGTGGTGGATGATGTTGATGGATTTTCGAATGTTGTATGATCCTTGCATCCCTGGGATGAATCCCACTTGATCATGGTGTATGATCCTCTTGATGTATTTTTGAGTTCAGTTTGCTAATATTTTGTTGAGTATTTTTGCATCTATGTTCATCAGGGATATTGGTCTATAATTTTCTTTTTTTGTAGTGTCTTTGCCTGGTTTTGGTATTAGAGTGATGCTGGCATCATAGAATGAGTTTGGAAGTATTCCCTCCCCTTCTACTCTTTGGAAAACTTTAAGGAGGATGGGTATTAGGTCTTCACTAAATGTTTGATAAAATTCAGCGGTGAAGCCATCTGGTGCAAGGATTTTTTTCTTTGGTAGTTTTTTGATTGCCAATTCAATTTCATTGCTGGTAATTGGTCTGTTCAGATTTTCTGTTTCTTTCCGGGTCAGCCTTGTAAGGTTGTATTTTTCTTGAAGGCTGTCCATTTCATCTATGTTATCCAGTTTGTTACCATATAATTTTTCATAGTGTTCTCTAATAATTCTTTTTATTTCTGTGGTGTCCGTAGTGATTTTTCCTTTCTCAGTTCTGATTCTGTTTATGTGTGTAGACTCTCTTTTTTTATTGATAAGTCTGGCTAGGGTTAATCTATTTTGTTTATTTTTTCGAACAAACAGCTCCTGCTTTCATTAATTCTTTCTATTGTTTTATTCTCGATTTTATTTATTTCTGCTCTAATCTTTATTATGTCCCTCCTTCTACTGACTTTGGGCCTCATTTGTTCTTTTTTTTTCTAGTTGGGTTAATTGTAAGTTTACACTGCTCATATGGGATTGTTCTTCTTTCTCAGGTAGGCCTGTATTGCAATATACTTTCCTCGTATCACGGCCTTCACTGCGTCCCACAGATTTTGTGGTGTTGAATTATTGTTGTCATTCGTCTCTCTATATTGTTTGATCTCTGTTTTTATTTGGTCAGTGATTCATTGGTTATTTAGGAACATGTTGTGAAACCTCCATGTGTTTGTAGGATTTTTCATTTTCTTTGCATAACTTATTTCTAGATTGAAACCTTTGTGGTCTGAGAAACTGGTCGGTACAATTTCAATCATTTTGAATTTACCGAGGCTCTTTTTGTGACCTAGAATATGATCTGTTCTTGAAAATGTTCCATGTGCACTTGAGAAGAATGTGTATTGTGCTGCTTTTGGGTGTAGAGTTCTATAGATGTCTGGTAGGTCCATCTGTTCTAATGTATTGTTCAGTGCTTCTGTCTTCTTACTTATTTTCTGTCTGGTTGATCTGTCCTTCGGAGTGAGTGGAGTGTTAAAATCTCTGAGAATGAATGCATTGCATTCTATTTCCCCTTTTAATTCTGTTAGTATTTGTTTCACATATGTAGGTGCTCCTGTGTTGGGCGCATAGATATTTATAATGGTTATATCTTCCTGTTGGGTTGACCCCTTTATCATTATGTATTGTCCTTCTTTGTCTCTTGTGACTTTCTTTGTTTTGAAGTCTATTTTGTCTGATACAAGTACTGCAACTCCTGCTTTTTTCTCTGTATTAGTTGCATGAAATATCTTTTTCCATCCCTTCACTTTTAGTCTGTGTATGTCTTTGGGTTTAAAGTGAGTCTCTTGTTGGCAGCATATAGATGGGTCTTGCTTTTTCATCCAATCAGTTACTCCATGTGTTTTGATTGGTGCATTCGGTACATTTACATTTAGGGTGATTATCGATAGGTATGTACTTATTGCCATTTCTGGCTTTAGATTCGTGGTTAACAAAGGTTCAAGGTTAACTTCCTTACTATCTAAGAGTGTAGCTTAACTCATTTAATATGCTATTACAAACACAGTCTAAAGGTTCTTTTTTTCTTCCCCTTTTTCTTTCTCCCCCATTCTTTATATATTAGGTATCATATTCTGTACTCTTTGTCTATCCCTTGATTGACTTTGGGGATAGTTGATTTAATTTTGCAGTTCCTTAGTAATTAACTGTTCTACTTTCTTTACTGTGGTTTTGTTACCTCTGCTGACAGTTGTTAAGCCTTAGGAACACTTCCATCTATAGCAGTCCCTCCAAAATACACTGTAGAGATGGTTTGTGGGAGGTAAATTATCTCAGCTTTTGCTTATCTGAAAATTGTTTAATCCCTCCTATAAGTTTAAATGATAATCTTGCTGGATAAATTATTCTTGGTTCGAAGCCCTTCTGCTTCATTGCATTAAATACATCATGCACTCCCTTCTGTCCTATAAGGTTTCTGCTCAGATGTCTAATGATAGCCTGATGTGCTTTCCTTTTATGTGATCTTATTTCTCTCTGCCAGCTTTTAATAGTCTGTCCTTATCCTTGATCTTTGCCATTTTAATTACTATACATCTTGGTGTTGTCTTTCTGGGTCCCCTGTGTTGGGAGATCTGTGCACCTCCATCGCCTGAGAGACTATCTCCTCCCCCAGATTGGGGAAGTTTTCAGCAATTACCTCCTCAAAGACACTTTCTATCCCTTTTTCTCTCTTCTTCTTCTTCTGTTACCCCTATAATGCAAATATTGTTCCAGTTGGATTTGTCACACAGATGTCTCAATATTCTTTCATTCTTAGAGATCCTTTTTTCTCTCTCTGTCTCAGCTTCTTTGTATTCTTCTTCTCTAATTTCTATTTCAGTTATCGTCTCCTCCAGCATATCTAATCTGCTTTTAAAAGTTTCCATTGTATGTTTCGTTTCTGATACTGTGTTCCTTAATGATTGGATCTCTGACCAGAATTCATTCCTGAGTTCTTGAATATTTTTCTGTACCTCCATGAGCATGTTAATGATTTTTATTTTGAAATCCCTTTCAGGCAGATTCATGAGGTCAATTTCATTTGAATCTCTCTCCGGAGTTGTATTAATAATTTTACTTTGAACCAGGTTCCTTTGGTGTTTCATATTTGTATGTGGTGCCCTGTAGTACCCCGAAGCTCTCTGCTCAGCCCCTGAAGCGATGTCAGGAGTCACAGGGAAGCGATATTGGTGCCTGTTGGGAGAAAAGAGCTGTTTCCTGCTTCCTGGCTGCTATACCTGTCTCTACTACCTGAACCAGTGGGCTGAGCACACAGGTATAGGCTCAGTGCTTTGTGTTCGTATTTGCTGTAGATGGGGCTTCCCTCTGGCTTGCCTAATGCCAGGGTAGGGTTTGCCAGTGTGCGAGCCAGGTGGTGCTGGCTGGGGGAAAGGCTCAGTGGGCTCTGTATCCCAGAGGTGATCCTTTGACCTATGTAGCCGGCCAGGGACCTGGAGCTCCTAAAGTTCATGAAAGTTCCCAACCTGCTGGGCAGATTGTACCCGGACAATTTTGTCTACCTGTCCTTTCTTCTGAGCAGTAATCTTTGTGCAATCCTTGCCCCTTTAGCAGCCCTCTTGCTGTTAGGACGTCTCTCAGACTGCCCACCTATCTTTTGTCCCAGAGCAGCCAGATATGGTTCCGTGCTTTCCACAAGCAGCTGGAATCTCAGTCACTCCAGGTATTCTGTCTGCCTTAGCTTTCCAACACTTCAATCACAAGAGTACCATGAAAACACCATGAAGTGTAGGTTTATGCTCCCTGATCAGATCTCTGGAGTTAGGTATTCAGCAGTCCCAGGCCTCCACTCCCTCTTGGCTCTGTTTCTCTCCCTCCCGCTGATGAGTTGGTGTGCGGGAAGGGCTTTTGTCCTGCCGAGACACGGCTTTGGTACGTTACCTGGTCTGAGGTAACTTTTCCCCAGGTGTATTCAGTTTGGTGCAGTCCTCTTTCCTGTTGCTCTTTCAGGATTAGTTGTATTAATTTTATTTTCATATTATATGCAGTTTTAGGAGGAAGCCTCTGTCTCACCTCTCATGCCACCATCTTTAATCCTCTCCTCAATATTTTCTTTCTTAAAGAGAAAACTTTCTAAAGTTTTTGGTATTCCACATATTTATTTTGCTAGTTGTGGGTTTATTTTTATTTATCTTGCCTTGGAATAAGAAAAACAAAGTTTCTTAATTCTGGTGATATATATCATATATCAATTCTGGAAAATTCTGAACTTTTCCCAATCTCACTAATCTCCCTCTTCTGAAACAATGTTTAAATTAAAGAGATGTATTTTGCATCTTCTTATTCTATCTTTTCTGTCTTATTACTTCTCTTTCATACCTTCTAACTATTAATTCTTTTGATTAATTTGGGTTAATTTCTTGAGCTCAACCGTGCATTTTATTAATGATCTCTTTAGTTGTGGTAATTACTATGTAGTTTGTCAACTGAGATTAGTTTTTTAAGTCAATTTAAATTCCTTCTATAAGTACTTAATCATTTTAATATTTGAAACTTGGGGCATAAGAATTCCCTCTTTGTGAGCTCATTTGGAGGCATGATTTGTGGGACCCTGTGTATTCTTAAGAAGGTAATTTCTTTCAGAGAATATGTGAATTTCCTTATGTAAGGACGCTGAACAACTTGGAACAATTTTTATGTTTGTTTCTCACTCTTGAGGGTGAGATGACATGGATAGTGTAAATTCTCACTTGAATTTGTGTGAACACAGCAGTGATATCTCTGGGAGAATTAATTCCGTAGCAGACAAGAGACCTTGTCATCTCCGTGGGCTAGTGTTTGATGGCCTTCTAATCTACACTTTTATGGAGGGTACAGCCCATCAGGAGCTCCAGTTTCATTTAAAAGTCATCAGGTCTAAGTCCTTGCCTCATATGAGCCCAAGGCCTCAAATCCTTTCCCTGCATTGCTGTTAGAACCCAAGTCCCTTGATAACTGGGAAATGTATCCCCACTCCATGCAGCATCAGCTTCTGCTTGATGCTTGTTTTTAAGTATCCTCTTTGTTTTGATCCTTGGAAATTTATAATTCTTGAGAGATATTTATTATATGCCCTGGAATTTCTAGTATATTTTAAAGAGGAGAAGAGAGTATTTCCAGTTATTGTAGCATACCAAACTGCCAGAAACTGATGTGTCTATTGGGTTTTCTATGTAGATAATCATGTTTTGTGTGTCAGATGACAACTTTATTTCTTCCTTTCAAGAACATATATATATTCTATTGTTTAATTTTCTAGAACCTTCAGTCTTGATCTTAAGGATGATTTCACCATTCATAATGCTGATGACTACAGATTTTTTTTTGCTATTAATATATAATTACATGAGCAACATTATGGTTACTAGACTCCCCCTATTATCAAGTCCCCAGCATATACCCCATTGCAGTCACTGTCCATCAGCGTAGAAGGATGTTATAGAATCACTACTTGTCTTCTTTGTGTTATACTGCATTCCCCATATCCCCCCACCCCACCCCCACACCCGCTACATTATATGTGCTAATTGTAATAGCCCTTTTCCCCCTTATCCCTCACTTCCCACCCATCTTCCCCAGTCCCTTTCCCTTTGGTAACTGTTAGTCCATTCTTGGGTTCTGTGAGTCTGATGCTGTTTTGTTCCTTCAGTTTTTTCTTTGTTCTTATACTCCACATATGAGTGAAATCATTTGGTACTTGTCTTTCTCCGCCTGGCTTATTTCACTGAGCATAATACCCTCTAGCTCCATCCATGTTGTTGTAAATGGTAGGATTTGTTTTCTTATTGGGGCTGAATAATATTCCATTGTGTATATATACCACATCTTCTTTATCCATTCATCTACTGATGTACACTTAGGTTGCTTCCATTTCTTGGCTACTGTAAATAGTGCTGTGATAAACAGGGGTGCATATGTCTTTTTCAAATTGGGCTGCTGCATTCTTAGGGTAAATTCCTAGGAGTGGAATTCCTGGGTCAAATGGTATTTCTATTTTGAGTTTTTTGAGGAACCTCCATACTGCTTTCCACAATGGTTGAACTAATTTACATTCCCACCAGCAGTGTAGGAGGGTTCACCTTTTTCCACATCCTTACCAACATTTATTGTTGTTTGTCTTTTGGATGGTGGCCATCCTAACTGGTGTGAGGTGATATCTCCTTGTGGTTTTAATCTGCATTTCTCTGATGACTAGTGATGTGGAGCATCTTTTCATGTGCCTGTTGGCCATCTGAATTTCTTCTTTGGAGAAGTGTCTGTTCAGCTCCTCTCCCATTTTTTAATTGGCTTATTTGCTTTTTGTTTGTTGAGGTGCGTGAGCTCTTTATATAATTTGGCTGTCAACCCCTTATCGGATATGTCATTTAGGCTATAGATTTTTGTTGGATTTTTAAAAATTATGTGAAGAATGTTTTCCTCTAATCCCAATTTCTTAAGGTTTTTTTAAAAAATCAAAATGAGTTTGAATTTATTATATGCTTTTCCTCCATGTGTTAAAATCATTATTTTTCTTCATTAATGTCTGGGTTTTGAGAATCATATTGATAGTTTTTTTAAAGCTGAACTATATTTTTATATCTGGGATGAATCCAAATAACCATGATATAATTTTCCCCCAACCTTGTTATTGAAAAATTTCAAACCTGTAGAAAAGTAAAAAGGAATAGTTCAGTAGCAACCATATATCTTTCATCTACATCTGTCAACTTTTTGCCATATTCGATATGTCTGTCTGTCTTTGTGCACACATACACACATGAATGACAGGTAGCAGAATATGTCATTTCAAAATATGTTACTTTGGCAGAAGGATTATTTTGAGCTTAAGGTGATTAATTATAAGCAGATATAATAAAAGTTTTGTGCCCTCTCCACTATTTGCCTAAACGTAAGACCTAAATGTGTAAATGTGTTTCTTCTCCTGTTTCTATTAGGAAGGAGAGAAGCTAATCACTGGAGATAACTCTAGACCTTATCAGTCCAGAGACAGCATCAGAATAATCTATATAAACCTAGCTAAAACTATCCCTTACCTACTATTAGTTTCTCCTATATTTGCCTTCCTACAATTAGTCCTGCTAGAAGCTCAGAGTTCTCTTCCTTTTCTTGCTACTTCTTTAAAAATTTATATTTCTTTTGTTAAGATGCTGTATAAAGCCCCTTTGAGTCACTCATTGCTGAGTGCTCCCATGTTATATATGATTCACATTAATAAACTTTTTTTTGTTTTTTGCTTGTTATTCTGTTTGTTTGTCTAATTTATAGGGCACTAGCCAGAGAACCCAAGATGGGCAGAGGAAAAAGGTGTTTTTCTTCCCCTGCAAACATACATAGTATATTTTAATGAACTCTTTCAAAGTAATTTCTAATTATGTCAACATGTATCTCCTAAGGAAAAGAACATTTGTACTTAGCAAAACTATTATCACACTCAAAAAATGTTATAACACTCATTCCCCATCATTAATAAGGGGCATTAAGAACAGTCACTAATGAATAGTTCCAGACTCAGATATAAATATGGATGAAGCATTGTTGTTATGGCAAGCCCACAGCTGGCCATAGGACAAAATAAAATGCAAAAATGAAAATTTATGGCTTGATGGGCTGACATGACACATCAGTGGGAACATTGCCTAGGCTTTCCCAAGGTGTGGGTCAATGCTGACTCTCAGAAGGGGTGCTCTAGGAGAGTGGTGGAGATAAAAGCCTTTATTAGAGTGGGTGGGAGAAAGAAAGGATGGGAGCAGTTAAAACAAGGAGGCCAGAAACCCTTCTGAGAAATTGTCCCATGAAGAGGAGCAGAGAGATAAATAGTAGTTGGAGGGGAACATGATGCCATGAGGTTTTCTTTTATTTAATTGGGTTATATTAAAGCATGTGTTTTTATGTCAGTTAGAATAACCCAGTAGAGAAAGCTCTATTAATAATAAAGAAAAAAGATGGTTAATTGTACAAGTGATGCCCATGAGAAAGTGAGTGTACACAGTAACAGAGGGATGGTGTTAGCTGGAGGAGGGGTAATTCTCAAGCACAGGTTGGTTTTTGGGAGAATAGAATTGCTCTAGGCCAGGAGCCAGCAAACCTTTCTGGAAGGGGTTAGATGGTAAACATGTTAGGTTTCGTGAGTTGCTCTGCTTTTATTGCAACTACGTAACTGCCATTGCATCATGAAAGCAATTGAGGCAATAAATAAACAAGTGAGTGTGGCTGTGTTCCAAAAAAAATTTGAATTTTCATGTGTCATGAAATAGTATGTTT
Source organism: Smutsia gigantea (assembly GCA_032199065.1). Lineage (NCBI taxonomy): Eukaryota > Metazoa > Chordata > Mammalia > Pholidota > Manidae > Smutsia > Smutsia gigantea. Next base: position 98,951 of record JAVSCE010021166.1, read on the forward strand.
TTTTTTCTATTTTTCCTGGTCATAATAAATATAGTATTTTAGTTTGGAGGCTGTACAGAAAGGAAGCTGGGGACCAGATTTGCACAGTAAGCTATAATTTGCAGATCTCTTTTCTACACTGACTACAACTATTTTCCTATTAGGTATGAGTTAAGGCTGTCATCAGCTGACAGCATGGAGAACAGAGGAGTGATATGGGACATTTTGAGAAAGGTTAAAGAAAACCCATGCTACACTGTGGTTAAAGTGGTAAAAACAGGTTTTAATCAGGAACTACTGCAATAGGAGAAAAGAAACCTCTGTACAAAACTGGGCTCAATTCCAAAATGACACAAACAAGTGAGATTTATAGCTAAGGGGGAGATTTTGGGGGGGAGGAGGGGAGATTGGTCAAGGGGGCGTTCTTGTTAAATTGACCTAACAGGATTCTTGCTGAAAGCAGACGAGTGTGGCCAGTTATCACTGCAGGATCATGGAGGATGAGGAATTTGATCAGATATTGAGGGTGATCAAATATCAAGGATGAAAGATTCAACTTAGACGGACTTAGCCTTGTTCTTGCTAAACCTGGGTTATTCAGGCCTGGGGACAGGATGAAGCCTAGTTAGGAAAGGGGTCAGAGCAGCCTGACTAAAGTTTGGTAGAAGAGACTCTATCAGGGGAGAAAAGAAGATATGAATTGATCCTTTTGACGTAAGGGAGATAACCTTTATTAAGGTTATATAGTAGCACTATTTTGACAAATGCATTGTCCAGTTGAGATTTCTGGTTAAAAAAAAAAACTAAGCTGAGTCCATTCAGTACAGCTTTGTGGTTTTTCTCCAAGCTCATTCTGCTGATTTGGTGCGAGTGAAGAGTTAAGTGGTTGCTTAGACACAACCAGAATTGGGTATTGCCGAGGGAGTTCAGGGGAAGAAGAGACTGCAAAGACGTTAACAGTGTTTGTTCTACACTGAAGCCCAAATAGTTACAAGAAGTGAGGACATGACCTTCGCATTATTCAGTAAAAACGTACTATTATCTGATGTCACAGTGTGGTCAGAACGTTACTGGAATGGAGTTGCTAGAATACACTGGAATACAGAAGTTGAGACAAAGAGGGAAGTCAAACAATGATGGTTTGGAAAGGTGGCCATCTTGCTTGTTGACAAGTTATGAGTTGCATGGCTGAGGTAGGGTTGACAGAAGAATAACTGGAGCTAAAAACATCAAGAACCTGAGAAGTGTCACAAGTGAATGTTGAAATCGCAGTAAATGATGCCAGGGCCAATGGTGGAGAGTTAGACAGCCAAGCAGATGCCAAGTCATTGGTGAGTAACGGGGATGATTAAGGAGCTGAATGAAGCAAACCAGAGTGATCAGCGCTTTTGAGGTTGGCTGATAGAGCGCTTTAAGGGAACAAGTGGCATTTTTTGTTTGTTTGTGTTCTTTGTTTCCAAGAAGAAAAAAGGAATTGTTGCCTGATAGCATCTAAGCACATATTTATTTTTTGTTCTTGGTTGAATGCTTCCATGAACCAAATATTCTAAATGAAAGGCATCTCTCTGGGTCCAGTTTAGAACTTTTACACTGTCTTCTCATTGATTACATTTCCTTTAGGATCACAATTCTTTTTAGCTGTGTCCTACAAAAGAGTCCTCTTCCTGAAACCCCAAATAGCTACCAGTATAGTAGTTAAGAGCTCCCTGTTCTTCATAGAATTCGAACTAAAATTCAAAACATAGCACATAAAGCATTGTTTAGCTGCATATTTGTGTATTACTGGTAAAGCACCCTTGTGTTGACTTGCCTCACAAGAATCAATAAACCATTGCAAATGCAAAACACGGAAGTGAGGGGAAATAATTTTCTTTCTGGGCTGAAGCCACATTTCTTCTTCTGGTAGTTGGAAACCAAAAATCTCCTTAAAGAAGCTCTTTGTGTTACAGTTACAAATCATAGACCAATAGTTGGGTTATACAACATTCACTGATAGGATGCGAAGGAACCAGTGAGCTATATACCCATGGTGGGCTGTAAACACTGGCTGGTTAATATTGAGTCTAAACAAGGTGAGAGCTGAACTGGTTAGTTGTCTGAGTTTAATATCTGCTAAGAGCTTGAGAGCAAAACATTAAGACAAGGATAATATTTATTATGATCAGGAGAAAGATGATACCAAAAAACCTAGAAACTTAGATGGATTGAACATTTTTAAAAGAAAACAATTAGTATAATCGACTTAAACAAACAGAAAGCTTACATAGATTAGATCACATGGTTATTACATAATAGCCATTAGAGAAATCAAATTCTAATTAAAATTTTCCCTCTACCTACTCACCCATCCCCCAAAATAAGCCAGACCAAGTTTATAAGCAAATTTTTGCAAATTTTCAAAAAGTAGTTAAATCATATCAAAAAGTAGTTAAACCATATCTTATAAAGTACCTAAAAATATAAAAAGGGCTAAAGCTATTTGATTCATTTTTATTACATTGATATAAAAACTGGAAAAAGAGTACAAGAACATAAATTGTAGGCCAGGAAGTTGACTCTAACAGCATATTACAAATACCGATCATAACTAAATTGGTCTATTGCAGAATGAAATGATAGTTCAACAGTGGAATATCTGTCACTATAATGCTCCACATTACCTGGACACTTAATAAAGAAGAACCACATGTAGAAAAAAAGCATCTGATAAAATTCACCATCAACTAATGACAAATCTGGTAGCAATAAAAGCTCTTAGCAAACCAAGAGCAGAATGAAATTTCCTTAAAGGATATAAAACATCAAAAGTAACCATGATGTTTAATAGTCAGGTATTAGAATGTATTTCCATTAAATTCAGGAATAAGACACTGCTTATTCTGCTTTTCCTACTATTGTTTACTCTCAAAGTATAGGTCCTGGTCCTTCTACTAAGAGAAAGAAATGAAATGAAAGGCTTGAAGGTCAGAAAGCAAAAGGTAAAACAATAAAAAGGTAAAAAAGTAAAAAAAGGAAACTCTCATTATTTGAAAATACTAGCATCTCCAAAGAAACAAATATAAGCAGTAAGTGGACAAACTCTTTGGGCATAAAGAGAGGTCAGCAGTCTTCATAATTAAATAAGACTATCAATAACACATGAAAAAATATAATAGAAAAAGTATCACCAGTTTTTAAGACTAAAAAAATGTGTAAGTCTCTTTTGTACTTAGTCAAAAGTATGGGTAGGCTCAGTATTGAAAAGATGAACTTCACTGCCAGGGGAAATTGGAACTAGAGGAGAGCAGAGTCCAATACCGTAATGTTCTCAATTACTTTTAATTATTGGTCTGTGTTCTAGACTCCTGCCTTTGAAGCAGTTTAGTTGTGTTAATTCTAATAATTGTCTCCCACATATCCCTCTGATTGAAATGCCTTTCCTAGTCATCTACTTGGTTACTTTGCCAAAGACTTGAGTTCCTTGAAGGTCTGACTCTGTCTCACTCACTGAATCTTTAGTGCCTAACACAGTGTTTGGCATGTAGAGAGGGCACAGTACATCTTTCTTTGTGGAATGTCTGGCACTTAGAAGAGAAGATCTTTCTGCACATATTCATATATATTTTTTATGTGCTGGTCGCCTGATACAAGAAATTGAAAGTGTTTTCAATGGGACACATGTGGAGATTGATATTACAACTTTTGTATTACATCATGATATCATGTCTAAAAAATAAGATATGTAACAGCACTCAAAAGAGACTAGTTTGCAGAAACTTTAAGCTAAGGACACTGAGTTTGTGTTTGTGATGAAATGCACTTTTCCCAGGAAGAAGCTGAGTAAGGTGGTACTTCAAAATAACATCAGGCGCATAGGCAACAGAAAAGACACCCATTCAAAGATTCTGTGTAGGCCCTCAACACTTTGATTGTGAATTGCATACTTCATCATTCATTTGGAGCCGCCTTTTCTCAGGCTTTTACTTTGAGGTAATCAAACCAGGATTGAGTTTTCCTCCTCCTGCTTTCTTCCTTAAATGATTTCTTTCAGTTGCTTTTGATAAAAGAAGATTGCTTTTTACAGGCAGACTCCATCTCGGAGTGGGATCCTGCAAGGGAGGGAGTTTTGCTGTACTACTTGCCCTGAATCTATAGCATCTGTTGATTTGCTAGTATCCAAACTGCATTGCCCTCTTTCTTCATGATTCCTTTGTTTTTCTTAATGAAGATAGTAACAATAATACCTTACACTTATGTACTGTTTTTTTAGTTTATAACTTTCCAGGTTTTTTTTTTCAATAAAAAAAAACTTTTCCCTTCTCTCTTCAAATAAAATATTACTTGGAAGCTTAAAATGAATAACCAGATTAAAGGGCTGAGATGCTCTGTTTAACATGTGTGTATGTATGTGTGTGTAGTAGAAGGTGGGAGGAAAGGAGTGTCTCAGAGTCCTAAGGAGTCTGTCTCAGGTGGGTCAGACTTCAAAGTCACTGACATGGTTTATTACCTCAACCCTTCAAACCAGACTGGAGAAACCTGATCCTCAATCATATCAAGTGCCCATGATATGTTCTCATGTCACTGTATATCATATATTTAATTTTTCATCATTTTGCAATTATTCAACATTTTTGTGATTAGTTGATTGATATCAATCTCTTTCACAGACGCTGGGCTCTGAAAAGTTAGGATCAATGTCTATTTTTGTTCTTTTTGTCTGGTCAGGGAAAATCCTCTAAGACTTGAAAATGACTGAAAGAGGTTCCTGGATGTTCTTTCATTTTCTAGTGTACCCTCTGTAGGGAAAATGGAAGTTGCCATAGCCAGGATCCTCACCTGACCCTAATCTACTTGCCCATTGCGCATGTGCAATACTCACAGGTGCATGCATGCACACCTGTTGGCGGTGAACCATAGTTTTCTATGTTGTTATATGAGGAGTTCCTCCTAGTGCTCTCCCTGGGGGTTGCGTGGAAGTGGAAAGGCAGAGGGAGAGACAGAGATGGATTGAGAACTTGCAAAAGGCAGATGTGATTCTACCCCTCTACCTGCCACTGTGAGAATAAAGCGGTTTCATCAAATCCAGAGTGAACTTGCCAAAGGGCCAATCCCCCTCAGGCAAGGACACCCTCCAAAGATGATCTGACTCTGTAAGGGTCTGCATCTTTAATTATCTTTCTACCAACTAAGCCTGTCTTAGAGCTCTGTATGTGTAGAAGTTGAGTTACAGAAAACTGATAGTTATGCAAGTGATTCTTGTCAATAGAAATGTAAAGAAAATGCTTATGCCTTATTGTAAAGGTACATCCCAAACATTACATTTTATTGCAGTATAGCCTATTAACTAGTTTTGTATCTATTAGTTAACTTCAGCATTCTTGATTTTATATATATAAATATGTAAAAAAATGTAAAAAATATGTAAAAATATAAATTCTTCTTCTAACCCAGTTTTGAAATTTTATTATTTCCTTGTTAAGTCAGAAACTGTCAAGTGTCTGAGATGTTCTCTTGCTTGCAGACATACCAGACTCTGAGAAGGGTGTCACACTTTTGTTATTCATGACAATAACAGGGTAGCACTGGTTCTTATGCCTAACACCTTACAGGGTCATGTGATGAGAGCCAGAGGGTTATACCCGTGCATGTAAGAGGTGGTACCACAGGGGAGAAACTCCAAAATTATGAATCTTGGAGCATACATAGGAGCTGGAACACCCATCCCTCATACCCTCTAGAAAAAGAGAGAGATTATTTTTACTTATAACTTAAATCCTTTCTTGGAGGAGGGGAAGTCTCTATCCTGGAAAGTACATTTGGCTCTGGGTGAGAGAAGAACAATTTTATTAATCTTTGAATGGGAGCAGATGCCCCTAATATAAAGGATGCAAGCAACTTCATCTGGAATACCCTTAAAGTGTGAAAAGCAAATGCTTCTGGGGAAGAAAAGGAGACATTCCCTATCATTCTAGCAAGTGAATTTCAGTGCTCAAGAGGCCACACTGTGTAGGAATATGGAGTAATATAGGAAGGATTGCTTGTCAACAGTTCTCTCATTTATGACTTGAATAACATCTTTGACGTGTATTCATTTTGCAATTATACAAAAGTCAGAATTTTAGCTTTTCAATATTATACTTCAGAAATTCCAGTCTTTCATCGTACCCAGTACCCAAAAAATGTTCAATATTTTGTGAATAAATAAGTAATAAATGAATAAAAAGGTGAGATTTTATTTATTTTCTCTACTCTCAAAACAATGTTATGAAATTTTAAAGATTTAAATAATACTACAGAAAATGTCCCCCGCCCTGCCTGCTGCCATTTCCAGTTTTTACTGGTAGGACTTGTGAAGTAAACATTATTAGTTGAGCTACTTTATTCTAAAAACAAGTCTATCTTACTTTGCACATTATGTGCCATGTTCTTTCATTTCTTTCCAAGAGATTAGCCCTTAGTCATAACATATCCTGTACCAGCTCGCGGTAAAAGTGGGCTTGAAGATCTTGTGTGACACTTTGAGAAGGAGAAAGGGTCTAAGTAGGTTAAGTTCCAAACTCCCTTGGCTACAATTTATATTGATTAGGACTCTTGCTTGCAAATAACAGAAAATCAATTCAAACTACTCTAAGCAAAAAAAATTTTATTGGAGGGCTAATGGACTATGTTGTTGAATTTGAGGGCAATGAGGCAGCTGAAACTTAAGAACAAAACTAGAGATTGCAATGATGCAGGGAACCTCAAGAGTCCTCTACTCATCTCTCGTTTCTGCGTCTCTCTCTGTCTGTACATCTGTTTCATTACTCTCTCTCACTGCTTTCTTATTAGCTGCATCGCCTGGTAGAAAATGGCTGGCGCTTCCTGCTCCAAAGTAAGTTACGTATTGCAGACTGGTGACCCAGTAGGAAACACATCTCTTGCTTGCTCAGGCTAAGGAATTGCTTTCCAGTTCCCAGGGAAGAGATTGATTGCTCAGCTGTGTCAGGTTCCCAACCAAAGAGACCAGAGGATGGGGGGGTGAGGTGACATGCTGTAGGAATTCGTCAGCATCTGGGGTGACCTTGTGAATAAGCAGGGAAGGAGGTAATTTCTAGAAAAGTAGTGTTAGATAATTCAATAAGTGCTCACTAGAGTAACATTTCAAAACAGTTTGTGAAAAAAGGAGACTATCAATCCAGCAAACTGAGAAAGCATAAAAGAGGATAAAGGCACAGTGTGGTAATTAAGAAAAAGAATGGAGAGTAAGGTTGTGGAAAAACAATAAATGAGACTCAGAGGGAGAATGGAGAACTGGGATATTTTCCAGTATGGTGACGATGGAGCTCGCATTTTCCTAGAGGTGTTTGGAAGTCTGCTGAACAAAGGTGTAAAAGTATTTCGTCATCTTCCATGTATTGTAACATTTAGTAGAACTTTCTGGAATGACGGAAAAGTTCTGTAGCTGTACCTTTCAATCTGGTAGTCTACTAGCCATGTGCAGCTATTGAACACTTGAAATGTAGCTAATGTAACTGAGCAAATGAATTTTAAAATTAAAAAAAATTGTTATTAATTTATTTAAATAGCCACACGTGGCCAGTGGCTACCATATTGGGTCACGCAGCCTTGCACTGAGGGACTGAATATACAAACAGACAATGGTCATACCACAATAAAAACAGGACTCTTGCCCACAGCCTTCAGCAAGCTGCCAAGAAGCCAAATCCCTTGTCTCCAAAAACCAGCCTAGGAAGCCAGCGAGCTGTATGTCAGACTTGGTAGAAAGCCAGACCACTGTGTCTAGTAACAGCCAGGAAGCCAAACAATCACCCCTCTAACATTTGATCACAAACGGCTAGGACTCAACTAGCAGCTCAAAGCTTCACTAATTTTTGTTCCTGCCCCCAGTTTAGGAACAACCAGAAAAAGCCAAATAGTCACTCCTAGCCAGTCATGTAGGATGCCCAGCTTCTAGTTAGCCATTTCCAGCTTCCTCATGCTAATGGCCTCCATTAGGGCACCCCTGGAGCCCTCCCTTTCTTCACTAAAAAGCCTCCCCACTCCTCTGCCTGCATTTGCGTCTCTGCCAAATGCACGTGATGGTGGCTGATTCCAGTGCTACTCTGAATAAAAAAGCCTTTGCTTGTTCTCATTTGAGTGGTCTTTGTTTATTTCCATGTAGCATTGATTTAGTGTGTCTTTATTTGTTCCTATATCTATTACTGGAAAGGCCAGAGGGTTAGAGATGACCATGCCCGTAATTGGTGTGGCATGTGTTCCTCAGGGCTGTAGTTTCATAGTACCTTAATGGGAAACCACTATTTCATAGGGATTTGTGTTTTAAAAAAATAATTGATAAAAGCCCCAATCATTCTTAATATAAGGGCACATGCATTCAATTTTCCGCTTATATTTATTACATGTGCCTGCTTAGAAGTGTATAGGTAGGGTTGCCAGAGTTATTAGTAAGCAAAAATATAGGATACTCAGTTAAATTTGAATTTCAGATATACAACAAAATTAATTTTTTGCGTAAGTGTGTACCATGCAATATTTGTCCTATTATGCTAAAAACGATTAATTGTTCGTCTGAAATTCAAAATTAAATTGGCATCCTGTATTTATCTGGCAGCCCTAGTATACATGCTCCTGCCAATGTGTGAATATGTCTGTTACACAGCCTCACCCTGGCCAGGTTTTATATAGAGTACAAACTTCAGGAGGAGGGGCAGACAGAACCAGAAATGTTTCTAGACAGTCTGTTTTGTCATGTCCCTCTTTCCTTGGGTGGAAGGAAAGAGTTACAGTGAAGGTAAAAGAGGAAAACAGAGCAGAGCATTGGTGAGGTTTGCATTTGCCTAGGTTGGGTAGGGGTACTAGATGGACAGAATCCCCAGGAGACCAGGATTATGGCGCTCGTGGCATCTCTGCCTAGTGCCTGGTGCTGTGCAGGATTCCAAGGGAGATTCTATAGCCTCTGAAATCTTTCCAGGACCCCAGAAATGCAATTCATCTCACTGAATTTGGATATGCTTTTGTATCTACCTTGTCTCCTTGATCCTGCCTCAGTAAACCTATAGAACACACTCATTTATTAACAGTTTTAACGAGAATCTACTGTGTGCCAAGCATTGTTCTAGTTGCTGAGAATTTTGCAAAGAATCAGATGGAAAAGACCCATGTCATTATGGATTGTTTATTCTACTCTGGGAGAAAGATAATAAATGTGTAACAAATAAATGATTATATATGTACCTGTTAGTAATAAATGATATGAGTAAAAAATTAAGCAGGGTAAATAGAAAGTCACTAAATCACCAAAATAAGCTGCTGATAAAGCAAAGCTGAGTTAATCACTACTGTGATTTTATTGCTGAAAAGGAGAGCATGACCTTGACAGTCCTATAAGTGTCTCGAATGGGGAGGGAAAAGGTATGATTGATGAGTTTGGGGGTCTAGTTTAAGGCAAGCTTTTCTATATTAAGCCTGATTGGGATTATTAGACAGGGAGGCATGAGTTTGGAAGAGAGCTTTGAAGAGGAAACCATATTTGAGGAGCTTAGCTGAGCAATCAATTGTCCCGTCTGGTGTTTGTATAAATGGATATTAGGAGGTTTCTGAAATAAGCAATAATGTTACCTGCAAATTAATTTTCCTGGGCGTTTCCTAAGAAGATGAAGTCCTGTTGCAGCTAAGAGTGAGCTCTGTGATTGGGATCATTTGAGGGCTACAGTCTGTTTCAGTTAATGTGGTCAGGGAAGGCCTCGCTACTGGATGACCCCTGAGTAGAGGTCTGACTGATGTGAATGGTAAGCCACAGGCAGTTCCAGAAAAGAGCATTCCAGGCAGGAGGAAAGGAAAGGGCCAACCCTTTGGAATGGGAATGATTTTGAGTGTTCAAGGACTACTGAGAGAACTAGGGTAGCTGGGGAGCTTAGAGAGCAAGGAGAAATTACTTTGGACGTGTAGTCAGGAGGCAGCTTGGTCAGGACCAATCCTAAGAAAGGGTTTGGATTGAATATCAAGTGTTACGGGAAACCATTAGCGGTTTTCAAAAGAAGAGGGACCTGATTTCGGCAGGGAGACCAGTTAGGAGTCTTCACATCAAAAATCAGATGGCTTGATCTTTGCTTTTAGTTCTGGAAGTGATGAGAAGTCACTGATTAGAGATATATTTTAAAGGTAGGTGGGTTGAATGTGTGATGTGAGGGAAGAAGGGGAATCAAAGGTACCTCCTAGTATTTTGGCCTGAACAACTAGGTGACGGATTGTTTTGTGTTATAGACTGAATGGTGTTCACCCAAAATTCATATATTGAAGTCCTAACTTCCAATATGCTTATACTTGGAGACAGTGCTTTTAGGGTGGTAATTAGGGTAACATGAGGTCATAAGGGTAGGTAAGGCCCTGATCTGATAGGACTGGTGTTCTCCTGAGATCTCTTTTTCTTTGTGCGCATACAGAGGAAACGGCAGGTGAGAACACAGCAAGAAGGTACCATTTGCCAGCCAAGAAGAGGGCTCTCACTAGAACCAAACCTGGTGGCACCTTGATCTTAACTTCTGGCCTCCAGAACCATGAGAATATAAGTTTCTGTGGTTTAAGCCACCCCTTCTGTGGGTCTCTGTATGGCAGCCCTAGCAGGCTAACGCACCATGTCATGGCATATAAACTCTAGAAGGAATGGATTTGGTGGGGAGGAAGGGTGAGCTGAAAATCAGGAGTTCTCCTCATGGAGGTGTAGTTGTTTATATGAGTCTTAAAATCAAGGTAGAGGATGTTGAGATAAAAATGTGGGAGTCAATAGTGTGTAGCTCAGAGACTCTGATCTCCTTTTTCTTCCTGAATTTTTGGCTCAAGCTTCACTACCAACCTCTCCAGTACCTACTGCTCTTATGTCATTTCCCATCTTCCTACTAAAATCCACTTTCTGAAAAGGATTAGCTGTGGTGTGGCATAACAGTCTCTGGACATGGTGTTAAATATGCTGCATTCAGGTGCCATCACTACCACTTACCATCTCTGGCCAGTGAGTCCTGGGCAAACAATTCACTTAACCACACCAGGCATTAAGCTCTTCCCATGAAATAAGAATAACGTTATTTGTTTTACAAGGTTGCTATGAAATAACAACAATGCATGAGAAAAATGAACATGAAAGCATTTTATAAATTGCAAATTTCAATAAAATGTATGAATTCATTGGTATCAGTCAATTATATTTTGGTGTGGTGAGTAAATTTCCCAGGGTGATTGCCTATAAATTGTGTAAGAAAATACTTCACCCATGAAAAACACGTCTATAATTAATGATGCAAGAGAACTTCTCTTCACTCTCCTTCCCCAAATCTCTTTATATGAGTGATTGATCTGCCTAAAAATGGCACCGGTTTCATTCAGTTCTCTATAGAGTAGACCTATTTCTCTTTACAAACTGGACTGCCCTGTTCTACATGATATAATACAGTCTATAACATAGAGTTATGGAATCATAGGATGTTTAAGTAAAAGAATCCTTAGATATATTTCCAAGGAGGGTAAACCTGCACCTTATATCACCACTCTCCTATCCTTTTACCATTGAAAACATTGCTTATTGATCAGAGTATACTTTTCCACTGTGTCCTTATATAGCTCCCAAATCCTTTTCTTTATGGTACTTATGTAGCTACTACCATCAGTTCAATGGGAAAATTTCATTTCCTATGTGTGATTTCAATTAAATCCTCTCATTATACAGAGAAACTGAGATACTGAAAATTAATTTGTTTAACAGTATACTATCCAAGCAGACAGCTGAATTCTTATATGTGTAAAATAAATGTGCTTGTTATGAATATGTATGCCATCTCCTCAAAACCCCTCCAATACACCTACAAATGATTGTTCATTTGAGATCCTTTTTCTGGTTGAAGATATTCCTAGCAGAGCTGGAAATTCCATTCATTCAACAAATCTTTCTTGACCAACATTGGCAGTATTAAAGCGCTGCCTTCTGAGAGATTTGACTCTTGTCTTTGCCTAATTAGTTAATTATTAAGTGAGTAAAATAAAAGTAAAAACAGGAACTATTAGATTCTTGTAATCCATTGTTTACTTAATGCATTACAACCAAGCTCTTCCATGGTTAAATCTCTTTTAACTTTTGAAAACATCAGGCAAAGAGGTTCTTCTCCTTTGATCTTGTAATACACTAAGTGATCTTTGATACACTAAGGGATGCTATCATGTCTCAGGCTGCTAAAATATAACACTAATAACACTGTGTACTCTCTAAACGTAAAATCCTTCCGACAATACACTCCTTTGACAGGCATAATTACTTGAGTATCCACAGCAGCCTCTTAATGAAACTTTCTGTGTTTGTGGTCATTTTTGTTTCATTTAATTAGCTATCTGCATGAGCAGCATGTGAAGACAGTCGCCTTCTTCCGTAAGGAAAGGAGAATGTCAATTCATTTCCAAGGATGGACTGAATTGAAGGTGCCTGATTAGAAGAATCACTTTCCTTCTGGGCTCAGTAAGCCCTCAGTATATAAGCCCCAGTGTTACACTGGTATTATTGCCATCTAAGCTCACATATGTTTTTTGCAAATCTTTAATCCGATTACTCTTGTAACATGATGTTAAAATGGAACTCCTCTTATGTCAATTCTGAAAACAATAGACGCTTTCTTCTAAAGTGAATTGTAAGTCAAGCCATCATGGTTGAATTCACTCTTAAACCACATTGGAGACCTACAATATGTTCAAATATTGGGTAAAACAAGTATTTGAGGAGGATTTCTTTGGAGATAGCTACTTACTGAGTCCACCCAACCAAAACAGAGAAGTGTGTGTATACAGGGGCAATTGCTTCCTAATCCCAAGTCTAGTGAAAGGAACTCCAGTGAGATCATATTGAGAGCTTGGAATAGAATCAGGTATAATTGAGGTGTGGTTCATGCTTGAGAAAGCCAAAGCCATTTGTCACATGGAAGTGTCTGGAAAGTACTGTTTTCCTTCCAACTGCAGCTCAGAAGGCATGAATCCTAGGAACAATAATGGGACCCACACTGGCAATGTCAGCCTGAAGTAATTTTAAATCAGCTAGCCTCGAGGGATTTCCAATTATGGTAGTATGAAGAATCCTATCAAATTGGACAAAATTTGAAAAAGAAAAAATATTTCAATGCTCTGGACCACAAAGTCGAAATTATGGAGACCACAATTTGAGATGCATGTACTCTTTAAAAATCTGATGTACTCTGGGTAATAACAGCAGAAGTCTATGGCCTTTTTGCCTGGGCTACTCTTACCCTCTCTTCCACCCCAGCACAGTTAGCAAAAGTGTAGTTTTATCAGTGTGGAGCTGTCCACAAAACCCAGCAGATTTATTGCCTGGGGGGTTGGGGCAGAATCAATTTGGGGAAGAAAGCAAAAATCTGTGTCAGCTAAAAGTGAAGAATTTGTAATAAATAAATAGGGAAAACCTATAGCTTTGCCTCCCTAAGTCTGTGGTTCTTGTTAGGGTAAGTTATGGACGAGCAAGAAATGTAATGAGGAGCTCCTATAAAAGAGATCTATAGGTGGGCTGAGATAACCTCTCCATACATCCTTGGACTACTAGGAAACTATGTTATCCCAGCTTTATTGCAGCAGAAAGTGTAAGTCAGGGGAGGTTTGAGAAGTTGCTGCAACATGGAATGTACTTCTCAATCCATACACAGATCACTAGGCAGGAGGCCTCAACCCAAGTTATTGCCTGGTCACCAAGCTATGCCACCACAAGGGTGCCTGTGAGAAGCAAGGCTAAAATATAATAATAAGAATAAGAAAACTGAACAGAGACATCAGTAGGTGCACATTTTGGGGAGATAAAGATTGCAGTTTATGTGCAAGCAAATAAAAGCAACTTTCAGAAAAATAAAACAAAATTCACACTTGCTATGATAGGGTAACTAAAATGTCTAGTGTTCAACCAAAAAATGAGAAATGCACAGAAATAGCAGTGTGTGACCATATGCAAGGAAAAACACAATGACTAGAAATGACTGAGTAGGTCCAGGTGTAGACTTGAGTAGACAAAGACCAAAGCATCCATTATAAATGTGCTCAAAGAGCTAAAGAAGAATATTATGGCAAGGCTTCAAGAAACAGGGAAACTTGAGAGAATAGAGACTTAAAAAAAATAACCAAATGAAATTTTAGAATTTAACATTCCAAAAACTGAAGTAAGAAATTCACTAGGTGGGCTCGAGAACAGAATTGAGACAGTAAAATAAATAATCACTGAACTGGAAGTTGGCTAAATCTTCAGAACAGAGAAAAAAGATGGAAGAAAAATGAAGTCTCAGATGACAGAAGCCTGTGGAATAATGTTAGTGAATACACATAATGAACCTCCCAGAAAGGGAGGAAGGAGGGAAAAGGGCAAAAAAAAAAAAAAAAAAAAAAGTTTGAAGTAATAATGGCTCAAAACTGCTCAAATTTGATGAAAACATTAATTTACAAATTCAAGAAGCTTGACAGAGACCAAGTAAGATACACACAAAAGGCCCACTTTTAGACCATTATAGTAAAACTGATGAAAGCCAAAACAAAGGTGAAATATTGAGAAAAAAGTGACTTAATGTCAATGCAATGAATGGTTGACTTTTCATCCAATCCAATCGAGTTCAGAGGGCTATGGAATGATATACTCAACATGTTGAAGGTAAAACATAACTGTCCATCAAGAATCTTATATCCAATGAAACTCTCTTTCAAAAGGAAAGGTGAAATATAGATACTATCAGATAAATAAAAACTGGGGGACTCTGTTGCTGGCAGACCTGTCCTACAGACAACAGAAAGAAAAAGAAAGGAGCTCCTTCAGGTTGAAAAGAAATTACATGATATAATGGCTTGAATTCACAGGTAGAAATGCAATGAATCGGTAAGTATATGTAAGACGGTGTGTGTGTGTGTGTGTGTGTGTGTGTGTGTGTGTGTGTGTGTGTTTTTTCTCTCTTTCTTCTTTAAAGATGCTGGCCTGCCTGGTGAGGGGCCAGCAATGAAAAGCTGGAACAGAACTGGGGAATCAGGAGTAGTTAGTTGGAGGGAAATTCTGTGCATGGTGATAATTGGAGTCAGAGGGGCCCAGGAGGGGAATCTGTGAAGAAGGCACAAAAGAAAGGCCCTTGGGGAAAGAATAAGCTTTAAATAGTTGCCAGATTCAGAGTATGCAGCCAACTTTATACAGGAATGGTCAAATAAGAACTTTCCAATCCCTCCTACATCTCCTTCCACCTGGCTCTGTTTCCATTCTGGCAAGGGTTGAAATAGCAGTTACTGGGGATTGTGAAATAAAGGATTGGTGATACTTTTCACTGCTTAAGAGAGGCCAGAAGGGTCGAGAGCCTGCTCATCCAGGAGCAGAGGGCATTCGACCCTCTGCCCTACCCAACATGTTTAAAGGGTAGGTGGGAGACAAAAAAGTGGGAATCCTCCTATGAATTCATTCCATCCTTTCTATATGATGCATGTCCTGTATGCTTGCTTGTTCTTCACCATCACTGAGATTCCTAGTCCTTCAGTCCTTCCATTTTTTCCTCCCTGTTCACTCTTCTCATGATTCAACATTCTCATTTGTTCAGTGAAGACCTCACAATTGTTACTTCAACCAAATTCTTCCCTATGTGTTTAATGATCACCTCTGTTTTTCCATCATGCAAATCTTGCAATCTAACCTTTAGAGAAAATCACACACTTGAGTTCTTGGTACCAGGGTCATTCAATGGTCTCCAAAACATCAGCCAACCACGTATACTACTCATCAAGGCTTCTGTCGGCCTCTGGTCGGTTTCCTTTTCCATTTCTCCATGGTTATCACAGATTTTAACTACTCTGTTCAAGCTCTTATTCCACACCTGCCCTTTCTTCTTTTAGCTGGTGAGCTGCATCCCAAAGATAATTGAAGCTGAAGTGAGGTAAACTTCATGCTCACTGTCATCTTCTCTTCTTCCCCTCTAGCCTGAGGGGAAAGAAGCTTCTATTTACAGCTGATCTTGAGCTCATTCATCCTCTTCTGTCTCTTCTATATTTACTCCTCTTCTGTATTTTTAAACTCATCCTCTACACTGACTTCTTAACAGCATGTGAAAACACTAAAACTGCTCTCACATTAAAATTAACCCCTCAGGGTAGGGCTCTCTTTTACAACCAAGCATATTGAAAAATTAGTCTCTGTTTTCCATCTTCACCTTTTCAGAGCCCTTTCATTCTGGCTCTAGAAATAAGTGTCTGTTTATATCTTATATTTGACAGACAAAACACTTTCCTCATCAGCCCTGTGAGATCTGGTACTGTTGATGAGCCCCTCCTCCAGCAGATCCTCTCTTCCACTGACTTCTGGACACTACTTTCCCCTCGTTATCTTCCTTCCTCCCTGGTGCTTTTATTCCCTCTGCCCATCCCTTCTCTATTTCTGAGAGTTCTGATGGCTTATTTTGATTCTTTTACTCTATTATTCCTCCCTAAATGCTGGCATCTGATCTCAAAATTTTAACTGTGGACCCATGACAAGCCAGGTCCCTGCACCAGGTCTCTGTGTGTTCAAGACCCTGGACTTCTGCACTTGGGTGTCCATTCCCCAAGCACCACAAATGCTATGTGTCTAACAATCATCTAATCTCATCCCAGCACACATGTCTTGCCGGTCTTGGTGAAGGGTATTAGCTATCATTTTGCTATCTAAACTAGTCACTTGAGATGAGTTCTCACCTATTTAATTGACTTCTCTTCCACCGACACATATTCAATAGATTTTCAATCATTTAGATTTTGCCACCTTGGTATCTAGCCTATGCTCTTCAACGTCTTTGGTTCAAGTCTCAGTCTAGGCCCTCAAAATTCTCATGGGTTACTGCTGCACTCTCTCTGTTTTTGCAACTCTTCCAGGTTAAATGTTTTTAAATGCACTTTCCAACTTAAATGTCTTTATTCCCCATAGCTTTCAAATTAAAGCCTAAATTTCTTATCAGGCTTTAAGTTCTTTCATGATACAGTCTCTGCCTTCCTTCCAGATACTGCTGTATTCCCTACTCACCTGGATAAAATTCTTGCTCTACCTTCTCAACACTACTTACCTCTTTTTATCTTCACTGAATAATTTGTTCTTATTCAAATCTGCTGCATGTTTTATGCTTCTGTCTGTTTGTGCATACAATCCCCATTGTTTCTATGCCCATTTCTTTACTTACTACTCACCCTTCAAGTCTCAGAACTTTCTGTACTTTAATAGAAACGTTTCCTCCCTTGTTTCTCCCTCTCTTCTATAAAGACATCATTGTGTCAGTTTGGGATTCTGTGGAGGTTTCTGTAAGGTTCTTGGGGGCAGAACTTCTTGTACATGATTATATGCACAACACAGAGCACAGTGCCTGGCACATAGTAGGTGCTTAATCAGTATTTCTTCAGTATAATAGAATTAATAGCAATAAATTATGTCTAGATAGCACACTTCTTTCCTCTTACCACCCTTATTCCTTCAGTTTCTGTGTGTGGGTCCCCCACACTTAGGCTCAAATTTCATCTCTTGTAGCCAAGCTGCAGGTGGACTTCTAGATCTTTCTCTGGATCTCTGTGCTGAGACCCTCCAGTGAGTAGTGAGGCAGTCAGTTCAAGTGCGAGAGGTCCTATTTTGTTTTTCTAAATCTAAACAACCTTAGATGGCTTTTCCTATTTATCTATTTTTAAAATAAATAATCAAGAATTTTGGAATACATGCCCTACAATTCCACTCAATATTGTAATGTTTGGCATAGGATAGGTCATTTAAGTTTCTTAAACTAATTGGGAACATAACTTAATGCTCAGTGTTGTGTCTTAATTTTTCAGAGAAATAAAAGCGTGTGAGTTTCATTGACTTCCCAAAGGTGATTTCTAATTTTTTGGTAAATTAGAAAAAATGCTTGCTCCTTTTGTATCCAGTCCTAGGCCCCTTCCCATATCCTTTTTAAGAAAACTAGATAATAAAACTAGAGTGTCTAGAAATGTTCTTCTTAAATTGTTAGTGTTTTAGACTAATTTTTTTTTACTTTATTCACTCTCTTATCACCTAACCCAGTAGAGGATATTGGCTGGCCACCCTTTACATAGGCCATGGAGTTACATCTGAGACTTGCAATTACCTAGAGCCAGTCATAAGTCTCACCCTGCTGCTTAATAGCTGTATGATCTTGGACCAATTACTAAACCCACTTACGTCCCAGTTTCTCAGCAGTAGAATGCATTTGGAAGGAGTATAAAAAGACATGATTGACTCTGACCCTAAAGATCTGTGCTTTAACTAGACGCATGTACAGAGTAGTCCATTAGAGAGATAGTGCCCCAGCGTAAAGACATAAGTTGCCAGACTGCAGTCCCCACTGTGCAGGAGAGGGGGATTAGTCAGAATGGTGAGCAAGCCTTTGTGGAAAGGTAGCTGAAGCTCCCAAATATGAAATTTACAGGTAAGGAGCCATTGGTTTCTTTTCATAAACTTGAAGTGTTCTCTTGGCACACTGATGGTGGAAAAAATTGCCTTCTTTTGTTAAATTTCTTCCATCCTCACCTGTTCTCCTCCATTGCCTCTCTTCGTGGCAGCGGCCCTCCTCTGATCCTGACCTTTTATTTGGTGCTTATTGTTCACAGTCTAATTGTAAACTATTAGCCTGTCAGGCAGGCTTATTTTCTATCTGCTCCTCCTTTAGAACCTGGAAAGCTCATTGCTCTGGTTGATAAAGCCATGGCCCATAGCTCCAGAATTCCAGAGATCTAATTCTGGGACAGAAAATCCATGGCTGATTTGGGGGAAAGAAGCCATCTGTCATCATTTTGTTTTATCATACTCACTTTGTAGATTTGACCACATATAACCTAAAGAAGGGACATCAGATACTCTGCTTAAGCACCGACAATTCAAAATAGTTCATGTTTTTAATACTTATTAGTAAAACACCCTTCTGAAGGTAAAGTCTCTTCCCTTGATTCACTCCCTTTTTTGCTTGTCGCCGCATACCTTGAGAACTATCGAGACACATACATTCTATAAGCACAGCGCAAATAATCCTGGTGAAGGAGGGCTGCCTAGCAAGGCAGCTGGCTTCCCTTGCATGGTCTGTTCTGTACCTGGCCCTGGCGTCTACCACAGACATCAATTCATGAAGCAACTATTTGAGGTCCAGTTAGGATATACCAAAGCTCTGTGCTGTTTCTTCTTAGCAGCAGGGAAAATCAGGCAAGTAGAAGGGGGGTCTAAAGGGGGGGCCACTGGTCCCTCTGTCACCCAGGCAGGGGTGAGCCGAGAGGAAACAACACAAAGGGCGTTGAAGGTACTTTTCCTTACATTGTGCAGTTGGCTGTGGAATTCCAAACAAGCAAAGGAAGGTTCTAATCATTACAGTCCTCCAGCATTAGAAATAAACAGACTGGAATATTGAGATAATCCTAGGGAGAAAGTGCAGAGAGAATACTGCTTATCTGATGCCAAATGATTGTTTTGCCTTCTGGATGGTGGCTATGGAAAATTTGTGGAACCCCACTTAGTGATGATTTTCAGGAGTGTCTCTTCAGTTGCCTGATAACCTCATGGACTTGGTTCATTGGCCTTAGAGTTAGCGATAGGGGTTTTCAAATATTTGTGGAGATTATCTTATAAAAGGCTTTATGACGGCTAATTATGACATGATAATCTCAGGTATATGGTTTGGAATTATGTATCACAGAACTCAGGAATATAGAAATAAGAAATCATGTGAGTTAGGGAAAAATGGTGAAGGGATGATCTACTTAAAAGTAAATTGTGTGAAATGGAAGAAAAATCTAGAATTCAAGGATAAGGTGACCTTATAGGGCCAAGGACAAGCCAAAAAAGGAATTATTGACTGAAATAGTTGCTGGAGCACTTTGGGACATTTTTCAAGTACATTCCTGTGATCCAGCGCCATCACAAATACAAAGGATGCTGAGATATGTCTGGGAATCATTCATGAAACGATTTTAAAATGTCCTCTTTAATTAGTGATGACAACTGGCTGGCCAGTTTAGGGGCCTCGGTGGACTGGATTAGATTAAGTCCGCCAGGGAGAGTGTTCTGTGACCCAAGGAGGAAGTCCTCCCATCTCATCAGAGCAGCAGGGAGTGTAAACTCCGTGTCTGAGATGGCTGAAAAAATGTCCTTTCGACTTTTAGAAGAGAAATTTTAAAAGTGAGGATGATTGAAGCAATGCATTTCCTAGGAAAATGAGACATGAAGGAAATTGACCCCACAGAGAACAAAGGCCTTTATCATAATAAAGAGAAAGAGATGAAAAACAATGTGCTGTACCCTCCCAAGGAGCCAGAGGATGCACATCCTGGGGAGTAGAATAAACTGCTATGCTCACCAAATCTCACGTTTTCTCTCAGTATGCCGGCCTCACATGGAAGATCACTGGGTCCAAAGTGATGGTACCTGGATTGTGCCTCTATCGTTTGTCCTGTCACTGAATTAAATGTAGAGCATTTAATTCAAAATATAGCAGTACTATGGACTCAGAGGTTGTCTGGTGACCTAAAAGGACAATCACATTGTGGAACGTGAATGGCCGCATAAATACTTGCACTGAGGTCTCACAACTTCCACATCTTTGTCTGTCTCTCTCTGCTGTCCATCTCTCTCTCTCTCTCTTTCTTTGTTTTCTTTTGTGGCTAACCCAAAACTCCCCAAACTCTTACTGCTCCAGGTGTAGAGGTCAAAGGATTTGTTAGGTGATCACACTCTTGATTCTGGAATCCTTAGACATCTCCTGGAGTAAGCCTGGGACCGTGTTATCCAGATTTCATACATCATCATGGCCTGGGGCTATCAGAAAACTTATTATTATTTTATTTCATAACTTTATCTTATTATTTGCTCCTATGAAGTAATATCTACATCAGACTGACAAACACAGAATGACTGAAAAATATTTAGCCATTTCTTATTACCTTCACCACCACCAGTCTGGCCCAAGTCACCACCTGTGCTTGCTGGGATTACTTCAGTTGTCTCTAGTTGGTTCTTGCCCCTGCCCATTGCCTCCTTTTGTTCTGTTCCCCACGAGTGGCAGATTTTAACATAATTCTGATCTTTGCTCGAGAACCTGCAATGACTTCTTATTTCATTCCTAGGAAAAGCCCAAGACCTTACAGTGGTCTCCAAGGGTCTGGATAATCTGCCTTCTCACTAAATTTCCCTTCAATCCTACTACTCTCCTCCAGGGTTACTACTTTTCAGCCACAATGGCCTTCCCATTGTTCAAACACGTCAGGCCTTTGCACTGGCTGTTCGCCCTCCCTGGAGCACTCTCTGTCTGAGATCCTCACGGCTCACTCATTTGTCTTCTTCAGGTCTGTTTCACCCACTAGGATCTAAGTTCCATGAAGGCAAGGACTTTTTATAGTATCTCCAAAGCTTAGAATATCATTTGGTGCATAATAAGTGCTTGTTGGATTAATGAATGCTTTGTTCATGCTGTTCTCTTTCCAAAGGTACAATCATCTTCCTCCTTTCTGTGTTCTTAAGGACACTTTACCATTGCTTCTTTGTGTGCACTTGTGCTCTCCTTTCCAATGCTTATACAAGAATGAAATCCTTAGAGTCACAGAGCCTTGGGAAACTTATTTTACTGTAATCCTGCTTGTTGTTATGGGAATAAAGATTGGCATACCAAAGGGGCTTATATATTTCTACTAAGTTAAAAAAAAAAGAGACAGGTTTTGATGTTGAGTGTCTTGAGCATCTTGATTGGCTTTACCTTGGATGCTAGTGTAAGGGATTAAACTAGATACAGGTCTTTCATGAAGGGAGTGCATTCTGTGATTGCCCTGTGACAGACACTATTCAGTGACTGAAAAAACAAGTTGAAAATTGTGAGAAAATATTTGCAAAGCACAAATATCAAGGGCTCTTATCTAAAATGTACACACAACACTTAAAACTCAACAATAAGAAAACAAACAACCCTAGTAAATAAATATGCAAAGGATATGAAGAGATACTTCACCAAAAAAGATAGACAGATGGTAAATTAGCATATAAGAAATTGCTCAACATCATATGTCATTAGAAAATTACAAATTAAAATAACAGTGGGAAATATTACACACCTATTATAATGGCAATGGCTGACATCCAAAACACTGACAACACCAAATGCTAGCAAGGATGTGAAACAATAGGAACTCTCACTCATTGCTGATGGGAATGCAAAATGGTACAACCACTTTGGAAGACAGTTCGGCAGTTTCTTACAAAGCTAAACACAGTGTTACCATATGATCCAGTGTTTGTGATCTTAAGTATTTACCCAAGTGAGTTGAAAATGTATATCCATACAAACCAGCACATGAATATTATAGCATCTTTATTCATAATTGCTGAACTTGGAAGTAACCAAGATGTCTTACAATAGGTGAATGGATAAAAAAAATTTGGTACATTCATACAATGGAATATTATTCAGCAATAAGAAGAAATGAGCTATCAGACATGAAAATATATGGAGGAAACTTAGACGTATATTGCTAAGTGAAAGAAACCAGTCTAAAAAGGCTATGCACTCTATGATTCCATCCATATGACATTCTGGAAAAGATAAAACTATGGAGATAAAAAGATCAGTGGTTGTCAGAGTTCAGGGGGAGATTGGGAGAGATGAATGGATGGAAAACAAAGGATTTTTACAACAATAAAACTATTCTGTAACATACTGTATTGGTGGATGCATGATATTATGCATTTGCCAAAACCTGTAGAACTATACAACACAAAGAGTGGATCTTAATATATCTGTGAACTTTACTTCATAATAATATATCAAATTGGTCCATCAGTAGTAACAAATATACCACACTAATGCAAGATGTTAAATTACTAACCTAAGGGGAAACTTGGGTAGGGGAACAGGGGATATATGAAAATTCTTAAAACTGCTCTAAAAAGTAAAGTCTATTTAAAAAAAAAACTATATACAGGTCTTTCACAAAGGTGTGTTCTTCTAATGTAAGTTCATGGGCAGAGAGGAGGAAGGAAGAGTAGGATGGAGAAGTGATCTAGGAGTGCTTGCATCATGTCATCCCATCCTTTATTTATTAAATGGCCCTGGGGGTTGGCCTGCTGGGGAGAAACCTATTCCAGAGATGATTTCTCATTTATCTGGTGTCGTGGACCCTGATGAAGATCAGTTTGGAAGCTCTGATGTATCAAAAACTATCCACTCAAAAGTTCTCTCTTATCTGGTAACATAAAAATGTTTAAGGTGGGAGGCTGGCTGAATCCCAGAGCCAGAAAGGACTTTAGACTGGTCTCTCTGTGGACTGTGGGCCTGGGAAATGCAGAGGCAGTCTCCTGGAACTCAGGGGTCAGTCAGTCTCTGTCTCATCGTCCTGATCCTGAGGATCCAAGAGAACATGTGGAACTCATACTTGGTGAACCATTCTCTTTAGATATTTATGCTTTGGCAGACACAGCACAAGAGCTTCATTCTCAGGTGTTCTGAAAGGTGTGCTGGTTAGTTTGAGGTGGAATCCAATAGGCTGAAATCCAGGTGATGTATATCGAGGACTACATTGACTGTTGACTGAGCATGGGGATAGTTATCAAACCTGGAATGGTCTGAGGTCCTTTAGTATCCTAGTCAATCCAGAAGTAGGGATGAGAGAGGATACTGGGAGTCAGTAGGAGGTAAATATACTGTCCTTCCTCAGCCAGTATATTAAAGAGACCAACATGATCTTCTCAGATGCACGCCCTGATTAATGCTAGAACCAAACACCAGCCCTAAGGTTAGAAGAAATCAGCACTCCCAGATTGGGATATATACCAAAGATCAGTTGCATTTCTTGTCTCAAATATTGAAGCAGAGGAATACAGTCTCTCTGATTTTGGACAGAAAGTTATTTGTAAGAATAGCCCATTAAAACCTCCACAGAGAATTTTATTATATCCACAATGCCAGTCAATGTCAGTGAAGGGCACATAAGATTCCTGTTCTTGAGAAACTGAGCTGGGCCAGGCCGTGACTCTGTGTGTGGTCAGAGGATCATATGTTTAGAAGTTGTTTTCATGTCAATGAGAATGGGTTGCCCTGAGATGAGCACCCATGTTTGCCTTATCCATCCTTGTAGGCTGGCGTTTAGCCTGAATCTTATGCTCAGAGAGGAGACTTGTTTGTTCTCTCTAAGCGTTGAGGACAAACCTCAGATGGAGCATGGAACAAGTTTTTAAAATATTACAATCTGGTCATTTGGTTCTCCTGCTTAAAACCTTCAAAGCTCTCCAGTACTCTTAAAGTATTGTTCAACATTTTTAGAGAGGCTCTACGATCATACAGAGTCTGGCTCATGTCCACCAGTCTTGTTTTCTGCCGCCACACTTTGCTCACAGTGCTCCAGGCTCAGTGACCTTTTCAAAGTTCCTTGTATTGCACAAGCTAGTCAGCATCTTCATATGATCAATTTCCACTCTCTCTTCAGTCT
This sequence comes from Smutsia gigantea, assembly GCA_032199065.1. Classification (NCBI taxonomy): domain Eukaryota; kingdom Metazoa; phylum Chordata; class Mammalia; order Pholidota; family Manidae; genus Smutsia; species Smutsia gigantea. Next base: position 123,389 of record JAVSCE010021166.1, read on the forward strand.
CAGGTTAAATGTCACTTTGAGAGGAACCTCATCACCTGACCTCTACAAAGATAGGAGGCCCAAGATTTTATTATTGCATGTTGTACCGTCATCACAGTTGCAGTTATTCAGCTGTCTCTGTTATTAGACTGCAGACTCCATGAGGTTTGGAGCTGTTTCTGTCCCAGACTTTGCTCTAACTTCAGTTCTTTGCTCAGGGTCTGGCACAAATTAGTTAGTCAGGAAATACTTCTGATGATCAAATGATTTGTAACCAGGACCTTAGACATTTTAATCACATGCTGGGGTTATTGGATAATAAACCTAGGTTGCTGAAAAACTCTTTTAAGGAAAATATTTTAAGCTTAACATAGGGAACTCACTTTTTTTTAATGTAAAAAGGCAGCAATGGAACTCTAGCAGAAATAAAATTGTTAGGAGAACTCAGTTCTCATGCTTCAGAGAGTAAACCAGTCACCATTTCAGGGTAAGTTGAAAGATGTTTCCCTCTTGCCTCACCCATCAGAATATTATGGTTGGTAGACTTTATTATGAATACACTTTTTTCCCTCTGAATGATCTTGGATGTGTCCTGGTATATTTCTCAATGATACCAGACAAGATAGAGCAAAAGAATATTCCAAAAGCAGAGCTGTCTATGGCCACAACTTAGTGTGAAAAGCACATGTCCAAAAGGTACCACTTTCTCAAAGCCTACTATTTCTGATAGCTGAAGGATGCTTGTGGCAAGGTTAGTTCATTTAGACTCATACCTAGTGCTATGTCTGCCAAGGCTTTTAGTGTTCTGAGAAGAGCTTCTATTTCCAAATTCAATAAAGGCAGAATTGTTTCAACTCGTGAAGGAGAAGGTCTCAGAGATGTTTTGTCAGCCCACTGCTCAGAGATTCAAGGCCCCTCTTTGTGAACAGACACAGAACCGTTTTATCATCTTAAAATTTAGGGCCTTGACAATATTTATGATTAGCTTTTATGAAACTTGAATTTGAATGAAAAGAGGTGGTACAGATTATGATATTTTATATGCTTATATATAATATATTAGTGTTTATTAATTATTAACATTAGGTAGAGATCTTCCTAATATGAACATGCACATTCTCCTTATTTAGAAAATTCAATATGTGAAGAAAATCCACTTTTCCTTGAACACTGGGGATTTTCCCAGGCCTCCATGTCATGAGTACTGGTTTTATTTTTTAGAATTGTGACTGCAAATACAGAAACTATGAAAGATTGGAATAAATGTTTACAGACCCAAGGACATAATATGAAATTTTCATTTTTTGGTTCCTTAACTACTAAGATGAGTTTATTTTCTCTTAACTTGTTTCTTCCCTTAAAATTAAAAACCAAAAACAACTCTCACTGAAGAAGTCATCTAATTTGAAGAGTTCCACTCTTTTGAATACTTGTCAAATACATAAATTTAAGAGATGTATAAGACATCTTTAAATGATGTCTTCTACAATATTCCACAGAAATGAGATTCATTTGGTGTGAACTTACGGAAAAACCAACAAACCAAATTCACCTGAATTTTATTTTGAGGAATTGAGAGTTTTTATAGAGTTTGAGAGGCAAGTTGTAAATAGATGTGTGTATGTTTGTGTGTGTGTGCGCACGTGATTCCTCCATCCCAAACAATTACCTACGGAAGAGTAGCTTTTATTCTATTACTATTTACTTTTATTGGCTGCCTACTCTGATGTAGGAAAGTTGAAACTTCTAGAAAGCCAAAACTGTTCTATTGTAATCAGTAATTAGGGCATCCCAAGCAGAAGGCAAGTTGTATGAATAAACATGGAAAGAAACAAGGGAGACGAATGATTTTCTCTATTCTTACCTAACAAAGGAAGATTTGTTTGCAGGTGATATACAGAAATGATGCCATATGCAAAACATTAGCATTCCATAAGGAAGGGAGCTAACATTGTGGGCCTACTATAGTCCTGATATTACACACGTGTACTTCATTCAATCTTTACAGTAGGTTTATGAGGTAAATGTTATCCACACTTCATAGATGGTAAGGTACTTGTCACGGTGTATGCTATCAGTAGGAAATTCAAATCAGGTCTCTCTTATTTCAAATTTTATTATCTTCCTGATATTACCTATCATATAAATATAATCATATTTTGAACATATTCAGGAGTGAAATAAGGGAAATGCCTAACTAAATCTTGATTCTAGGTGAAGGAAAATTATAATCCCCTCCTAAGAATTCATAACAAGTCTGTCTACATGTGGGTTTGAAAACTTCAAACCAAAAATGTTATTTAAAGTAGTGTTAGATTTGACCCCCGGTCTCCCCCCAAATAATCACAATATATACAAGGAAGCAAGATACCATGAGCAAGAATAAGGACAATCAACGGTCAATAGAATCAAACCTGTAAAACTTGCAGGATTGAAATTATCAGACTGAGAATATAAAATAAGTATATTTAGCATGATCTGAGATTCAAGGTGCTCTTCAAAAAATGTTACCAAGATCAAGAGACTATATAAAAAATGACTAAAAGTGTTTGTCAAAGAAATAACTGGAATTTCTAGAAATTAAAAACATTGTAATTGAAATTAAAGAGTTGATGGGTCTAAACAGAAGTTTACAAAGAGTTAGAGAAAGAAGCAAGAAAATACAGGGAAGGAAAAGAAAGCAGTTAATAAATTTGGAGCATAGAATGAGAACTTCTAATATATCTCTAATCCCAGAAGGATTATATATAGAGAACTGGGGGAAAAGGAATATTTGAAGAAATACAAGATGAGAAGTTTAAGAATAATTAAAAGACATCAAACCTGAAATCCATAATTACCATCAGGGCAAATGAAAAGACACATCATAGTGGAGAGCATCAATGACAAAGAGTAGATCTTAGATGCATGCAGAGAAAAGCAATTAGACAGAGGGTTACATTGCAACAGCAACAAAAAAGTGTAAAGTGAGTAGAATATTATTTTTAATATGCTGAGGAAAAAAATCCCTGAACTTAGAATTATACACTCAAAGAAACTACCTTTAAATAATGAGGGCGCAATACAGACATTTTCAGTCAAGTTAAAAATTGAAAAAGTATATCACACCAGACCCTCACTAAGAGAAATTCAAAAGGATGTACTTTAGGTGGAGAAGAAATAACCTCATATGGAAGGTCTGAAATCTATAGATGAATGACAAGGGAAAAAGTGGTAAATATAGGGGATGAATCCAACAAACTTGAACTTCATAAAAACAATAATAACAACTTCTAATTTATGGGATCATGAAACAAGATGAAATGAAATTTATTGGACAAAACAGACATTTGGAGGAGGTGACTAAAGTTAAATTTTCCAAAGAACCCTGTATTCTTCAGGAAATGGGAAAAGCTTGACCTTGAATGTAGTGAGAATGCATATTAAAATACCTGGGGTATAGAGTGTATAACTTACAAACTAGTAGAAAGAAGAAAAAAGAGTGAGAAAACAATAAATAACCTAAAAGAAGGGGAGTAAGGAGAAAAAGAAACAGAAGGGGTTAGAAAAGTAGAAAGTACAAAATAGGCCAACAGAAATAAATCTAAACATATTGGTGATTATGATTGTAAATGGAACAGATTTTCCAGTTAAACAATAAAAACTGTTATACTGGATGAGAAAGCTAAGGTGGTCATGCATTAGAGGCCCCTGCTCTGCCTGCCTCTGGTCAAGCCCCTGGCCATCAGATGAGGAGTTTGGGAGGCCAAGAGGTTGTGGTGGCCTAGAATCCCTGGCCCCTTTCTAGACTACATATGAAGTACCTGGGACCCCCAAATTCCCCACTCAAATGGTCTCAAGCCAACCCAAGTCTGTCCTCCCTAAACAGACCACTGACAGCATGCACACCCCTAGGCCCCAGGCATGGTCATAGAGCAGTGGTTTAGGGAGTGGGGAGATGGGGTGGGGCTGTGAATGGAGCTATGTGTGTGGATTGAGGTGTCTATGTATGTGGGCACAAGGCCCGTCCTTGTGCAAAATAGAGTCTGGGATGAGAAATAAAGAGAAAATAGACTGAAAGCTAGGGGGCCTGAGTGAGGAGGGTCTGGCTCTTCCAGTTCTACCATATTCTAGAACTGTAAGGAATCCAAGAATTCTCAGTTCAAATCTAGCGTCCGAGGCTTTTTAAAGGTATGTTATCAAACATATTTCATTTAGCTGCTTCCTTAGTTCTAATTTTTCTTCTATGATATTGTGCTATGTTATGTTACATGGAAGTCCATTTGCACTCTTGCTCTGGGCCCTGCAAGTGTTAGATGTCACAGAGTCATAGATTACAGAATATCAGAGCTGGAGATCGTCAAGATTAATATTGTGCAATCACCTCATTTTACGGAGAAGGAAAATTAGAGGCTTTAGAGAGTGACAAAAATTTATAGCTCTATAGATTCTTTGATGCTGTAATTCAGGAGATATGAGGGTTAAAACTGGCTTCAACCATGTTAATTATTGTGTTTGAAATTTATCAGAAGATATTGGCATTTTATTGAATGCTTTCTGCACTTAAAATTTTTGTTAACTTTTCCTGATAGGTGGTATTTGGAAGTGTACTGGTGAATTAGAGTTCAAGCGTCACACTCCTTCAGGTAACCACTGCCTACTTCTAGGAGGTCCTGGCCTAAGCCCTTCATTGAGAAGCAGACCTAAGTGGATCCTCATACCTGGTGACCTGATACTCAATTTCACCAGATGCCCTCAACCTGACCACAACTAAAGTCACCATGAGCAGATGCACAACTCAAGGGAGCAGCCCCCTTGACTTGCAAAACACCTATTAGATGGATGCTAGGATTATTTGTTTGACAGGGATATTAATGACTAATTAGACTCTCTCTTAGGAAATTTTTATGTAAAGTACAGAGAAGGTATTTGGTATTGGGCAAATATTAGGGGCAGAAGTTAAGTGCCGCTCAGAGAGAAAGCAGCCTGGGAACATCATGAGCAAGTAGAAAGTGGAAAGGCAGAAGCAATGAGGTCAAGGATGGAAGCCAGAGACACAGAATCAGGGAGAAAAGCTGAGTCATGTTAGTGGTGAAGACTGGGTGAGCATGATCAGATATGTAGCTGAGGTGGGGTGGAAATAAAATAACGTGGTCATTAGCATTACTCATGTTCTCAAAGACTTATCAGTTCATGATATTCCAAACTGTATGAGGCCTGCCTGACTAAAACTGATTTTTCTTCCCAAGAATTCTTGCCATTTAGCTTTTCCTGGGCCTGAGAAACCTAAAACAGATAATGCATAACATTTACTGAGCCCTCCCTTTTTGCAAGAACTGTTTAAAGATTATTTCAAGGATTTTCTCTTTAATCCTCAGAACAGTTCTTTGAAGTATGTAATTCACTAACATTTAAAAATATCACTCCATTTTAAAATATGAAAACTGAGACAAGAAAGGTAGTTAACTTACCCAAGTCACATAATGAATAGGGAACAGGACTTGGATTCTAAATGTAGGTAGTATGATTTAAAACCCATAGTCCAGTCAACCACACAATACTGCTTTTGCGAGGTTGAGATTTGTTTTCTGTATTCCCATGTTTATTATTATTTTACTGCTCACCCCAACAGACCATATTCTAGAATAGGTTTATGTTCCTTGAAACCCTAGCTCCAAGCTAATCTAATTCTTGGCAACAGCAGATCTGCCAGTCTAAATTGCTAGGCAATCAATTTTAACTCCCTTTTCATAGGCATATAGTCAGAAATGTTCTGCTGAGCCTGCTGTTCGCATAAGCAGGACAACTCCTTGGAATATAATATTTCTCTTTGACCTGTTCCTCCTAGGAGTGACCTTCTATCATAGCATATCCTGTCCTAAACTCAGCTGAATTGCTCTTTGTTTCCTCCCCTGGACTGAAATCTCCTGAGAGCACAAATTGTTCTTTTATGTTTTTGTCTCTGGTACTTCTCACACTGTCTTGGATAAAGTAGATGCTCCAAAACAGCTCAGCAAATGAACATGGTACCTTCTTATTTGTACTCTGGGGTTCAGGTGTCTATTCACAGTATGTCCTAGCCTACCTTGGGAACAAGCCAATTGGTCAAAGGAGATTTTATACCTTATCCAAGGTGGCTTTCAACTGAGAGTGGTAATATAGAGGCATTAAAAAGAATTACTTTGGTATTAGAGACAGAAGAACAGACCAATAACTTCGTATCATGATGCATATAATTGAGTTGATTATACATAATTAAAAATAATATTTTTATTTGTGTAGAACTTTATAGAGTGAAAAGCGTTTTCACTTAAAAGTTCTTATTTGATACAGTGTATCTCTGAGGATTTATTATTCTGGTCATGAAGACTGTTCCTTCTTAAACTATGGTGGGCAGCCACATGGGCAAGTGGGGTCTTCTCTGCTGCTGCAGTTTTGTGGGACCCTCCACTCTGTGGGCCACTAATGGCCACAGAAACCCCAGGACAGGTGGAATAGGGGTAGGGATAGAGGAGATCCCCCTCAGTTCCATCTGTGATCAAGCTTTTAAATGGGACTGGGGGAGGGGCAGGAGATCATTTTTTCCTTGGGTTTTACACTCCCTCTTGTCACCATCCCTCTAGTCTTCCCCAATTTACCACATAACCAATTATGACAGAGGTTGAAGAATTTTTCTAAAGGATCAGATTTCAGAGAATATTGTCTCTATCTAAGGACTAGCCTCAAAAGTAGGGTGAACGATACAAAACTTTCCTGATTGCTTTTGTCTCTGCCCCTCTGCTTCCTATGCTGTCTCTATCTTCAATACCTTCTCTCCAGTCCCCCATACCTTTCCTTGAGAATCTCCATTACTCTGCACATGGAGATGCTCCTAACACAATGTTTACCTTCCTAAACCTTAGCCCAATTCTTCATTCAAGAGGCTCTTGTCTGCTCAATCATTAATTATTCAGAGAGGAGACTGTGGGCCCTGGTTCTGCAAGTGATGGTGGACACAGAACCTCAAATCCACTTTAATCACCCCATCAGAGATCAGCCAAGTAAATTTCCTCACAGGTTTACCTGGATGCTGGCACACACTGTCATAGCCAAAATTACTTCCCTTGTGATAATCCAGCCAAATCTCACACACAGGAATAATCGTCACCCTACCCCTTGAGAACAGGGAACTCTTTGTTGTAATGGACTTTGACTCTTCCTGGGCGTGGATCAAGTTACCAGAACCTCTACTAGGTACAAACCTGTTTCTTTTCTTTTTGCCATCCAAGGATGACCCATTTGGTTAATTTTTTAAAAGTTCAAATCCTTTCTTCTTCTACACCAAGCTCAGTTTTCCTCACCCAAGGGAGTGGCTCATTCGATTGAACAGTGCTAAGAAAATGGAACCTTAGAGAAATTATGTGAATTACCAAGCCACGGCAGATACAGGGCTCACAATGTCTCATTCATGAATATTAATTGTGTACTTTGCAAGAGACTTACTGGTAGCTCTGGGGAAACTTCTGATGGTAAATGGTTAAATCTACTTGTTGATCTAATTTTCTACATTTCCTTCATTTTTTTTCCAGATACCTCTTTTTTTTTTCTTTTTAAGCAGTGTTAAATATATTCAAAGATCTTGATTTAAAATGATCAAGAGGTAAAGCGGACATTTCTGAAGACAATAAGGCAAAGGTTAAATATTTTTTATGCAGTACTTCTTTACGGATGCCCTAGAGTTAATGCTGATAGCATTTATATTCTACTAAGTTATTTCCTCCTCCAGTACTGTGCCTTACACAGTCTGTAAGAATTATCTGTATGATTTAATTGAGAATATTTGACACAGATCATCCCAGAAGTCCAACACTTGCCAATAATATTCATGCCTGGTCAATTTTCCACCAACCAGGACTGCTCTGATATCGAGATTAATTTCTTAAAAATCATATTATGTGAAAATTAATATGTTCACCAAAATGAAAGAATCTGGAAAAAAAATTTTTTTTCCCTTTATTTTTTAGGAGTTCCAATTCTGGCAGAACAAAATTCTGGCTCATTATTTTCTAAGTGGTGCCTTGTCTAAGAAGATCTACTCTTCCCTGCCTTCTTTTCTCCGCTTTTCTGGTCAAGCTAAAGACTGACGAGTTTCAAGAAAATCTCTTCCTTACTTTGCTTACCTTCAAAAATCTCATGTCCCCTTTGTTAACATCCCAGCCCTGCCCCTTATTTTGTGTCCTTTCTCTCATTCTCTCTCTCTCGGTCTCGAGATGTCTCACCTTTATTTAATGCACACCTGCGGAGAGTGGGATTTCCCTCAGCTAATGCTTATTCCATTTGTTTTTTTTTAAATTAATTTTGGTATCATTAATCTGCAATTACATGTGCAACATTATAGTTATTAAACTACCCACTTCATCAGGTCCCCCCCACCCAACCCCATTACATTCACTGTCCATCAGCATAGTGAGATGCTACAGAATCACTACTGGTCTTCTCTGAGTTGTACAGCCCTCCCCGTGACCCCCCCAACATTACGTCTGCTAATTGTAATGCCCCTTTTTCCCCCTTATCCCTCCTTTCCCACCCATCTTCCCCAGTCCCTTTCCCTTTGGTAACTATTAGTCCGTTCTTGGGTTCTGTGAGTCTGCTGCTGTTTTGTTCCTTCAGTTTTTTTCTTTGTTCTTATACTCCACATATGAGTGAAATCATTTGATACTTGTCTTTTTCGGCTTGGCTTATTTCACTGAGCATAATACCCTCTAGCTCCATCCATGTTGTTGCAAATGGTAGGATTTGTTTTCTTCTTATGGCTGAATAATATTCCATTGTGTATATGTACCACATCTTCTTTATCCATTCATCTACTGATGGACACTTAGGTTGCTTCCATTTCTTGGCTATTGTAAATAGTGCTGTGATAAACATAGGGGTGCATATGTCTTTTTCAAACAGGGCTGCTGCAGTCTTAGGGTAAATTCCTAGGAGTGGAATTCCTGGGTCAAATGGTATTTTTATTTTGAGTTTTTTGAGGAACCTCCATACTGCTTTCCACAATGGCTGAACTAATTTGCATTCCCACCAGCAGTGTAGGAGGGTTCCCTTTTCTCCACATCCTCACCAACATTTGTTGTTTGTGTTTTGGATGTTGGCCATCCTTACTGCTGTGAGGTGATATCTCATTGTGATTTTAATCTGCATTTCTCTGATGATTAGTGATGTGGAGCATTTTTCATGTGCCTGTTGGCCATCTGAATTTCTTCTTTAGAGAAGTGTCTATTCATGTCTTCTGCTCATTTCTTAATTGGATTATTTGCTTTCTGTTTGTTGAGGTGTGTGAGTTCTTTATATATTTTGGATGTCAACCCCTTATCGGATATATCATTTATGAATATATTCTCCCATACTGTAGGATGTCTTTTTGTTCTACTGATGGTGTCCTTTGCTGTACAGAAGCTTTTCAGCTTGATATAGTCCCACTTTTTCATTTTTGCTTTTGTTTCCCTTGCCTGGGGAGATATGTTCATGAAGAAGTCGCTCATGTTTATGTTCAAGACATTTTTGCCTATGTTTTTTTCTAAGCGTTTTATGGTTTCATGACTTACATTCAGGTCTTTGATCCATTTTGAGTTTACTTTTGTGTATGGGGTTAGACAGTAGTCCAGTTTCATTCTCTTACATGTAGCTGTCCAGTTTTTCCAACACCAGCTGCTGAAGAAGCTGTCATTTACTCATTGTATGTCCAAGGCTCCTTTAACACATATTAATTGACCGTATATATTTGGGTTAATGTTTGCATTTTCTATTCTGTTCCACTGGTCTGTGGGTCTGTTCTTATGCCAATACCAAATTGTCTGATTACTGTAGCTTTGTAGTAGAGCTCGAAGTCTGGGAGCGTAATTTCCCCTGTTTTATTCTTCCTTCTCAGGATTGCTTTGGCTATTTGGGGTCTTTTGTGGTTCCATATGAATTTTAGAAATATTTGTTCCAGTTCATTGAAGAATGCTGTTGGTATTTTGATAGGAATTGTATTGAATCTGTAGATTGCTTTAGGAAGAATTTCCATTTGTTAGTGTCCTCTTTAATTTCTCTTAAGAGTCTCTTGTAGTTTTCAGGGTATAGGTCTTTCCCTTCCTTCATTAGATTTATTCCTAGGTATTTCATTCTTTTTGATGCAATTGTGAATGGAATTGTTTTCCTGATTCCTCTTTCTGTTAGCTCATCATTAGTGTATAGGAAAGCAACAGATTTCTGTGTGTTAATTTTGTATCCTGCAACTTTGCTGAATTCAGATATTAGTTCTAGTAGTTTTGGAGTGGAGTCTTTAGGGTTTTTTATGTACAATATCATGTCATCTGCAAATAGTGACAATCTGACTTCTTCTTTACCAATCTGGATGCCTTGTATTTCTTTGTTTTGTCTGCCGTGGCTAGGACCTCCAGCACTATGTTAAATAACAGAGGAGAGAGGGGGCATCCCTGTCTTGTTCCCAATCTTAGATGAAACGCTTTCAGCTTCTCGCTGTTAAGTATGATGTTAGCTGTGGGTTTGTCATATATGGCCTTTTTGATGTTGAGGTACTTGCCATCTATACCCATTTTGTTGAGAGTTTTAATCATGAATGGATGCTGAATTTTGTCAAATGCTTTTTCAGCATCTATGGAGATGATCATGTGGTTTTTGTTCTTCTTGTTGATGTGGTGGATGATGTTGACAGATTTTTGAGTGTTGTACCATCCTTGCATCTCTGAGATGAATCCCACTTATCATGGTGTATTATTCTCTTGATGTATTTTTGAATTCAGTTTGCTAATATTTTGTTGAGTATTTTTTCATCTATGTTCATCAGGGGTATTGGTCTGTAATTTCCTCTTTTGGTGAGGTCTTTGCCTGGTTTTGGTATTAGACTGATGCTGGCTTCATAGAATGAGTTTGGAAGTATTCCCTCCTCTTCTATTTTTTGGAAAACTTTAATGAGAATGGGTGTTATTTCTTCTCTATATGTCTGGTAGAATTCAGAGGTGAATCCATCTGGTCCGAGGGTTTTGTTCTTGGGTAGTTTTTTGATTACCGATTCAATTTTGTTGCTGGGAATTGGTCTTTTAGTTTTTCTGTTTCTTGCTTGGTCAGTCTTGGGAGGTTGTATTTTTCTAAGAAGTTGTCCATTTCTTCTATGTTTTCCAGCTTGTTAGCATATAGATTCTCAAAATATTCTCTTATAATTCTTTGTATTTCTGTGGGGTCCGTCGTGATTTTTCCTTTCTCATTTCTGATTGTGTTTATGTGTGTAGATTCTCTTTTTCTCTTAATGAGTCTAGTAGGGGTTTATCTATTTTGGTTATTTTTTCAAAGAACCAGGTCTTGTTTCATTGATTTTTTTCTATTGTTTTATTTTTCTCAATTTTATTTATTTCTTCTCTGATCTTTATGATGTCCCTCCTTCAGGTGACTTTGGGCCTCATTTGTTGTTCTTTTTCCAATTTCAGTAATAGTGTCTTTAGACTATTTATTTGGGATTTTTCTTCCCTCTTTAAATAGGCCTGGATTGCAATATACTTTCCTCTTGAACTGCCTTTACTGCGTCCCACAGAAGTTGTGGCTTTGTGTTATTGTTGTCATTAGTCTCCATATGTTGTTTGATCTCTGTTTTAATTTGGTCATTTGTCCATTGATTATTTAAGAGCATGTTATTAAGTCTCCATATATTTGTGAACCTTTTTGTTTTCTTTGTACAATTTATTTCTAGTTTTACACCTTTGTGATCTGAGAAGTTGGTTGGTAGAATTTCAATGTTTTTGAATTTTCTGAGGTTCTTTTTGTGGCCTAATATGTGGTCTATTCTGGAAAATGTTCCATGTGCACTTGAGAAGAATGTGTATCCTGCTGCTTTTTGGTGTAGAGTTCTGTAGGTGTCTGTTAGGTCCATCTGTTCTAGTGTGTTGTTCAGTGCCTCTGTGTCTTTACTTATTCTCTGTTGGTTGATCTGTCCTTTGGAGTGAGTGGTGTGTTGAAGTCTCCTAAAATGAATGCATTGCTGTCTATTTCCTCCTTTAATTCTGTTAGTATTTGTTTCACATATGCTGGCACTCCTGTGTTGGGTGCATATATATTTATAATGGTTATATCTTCTTGTTGGACTGACCCCTTTATCATTATGCAATGTCCTTCTTTATCTCTTGCTACTTTCTTTGTTTTGAAGCCTATTTTGTCTGATAGAAGTACTGCAACACTTGCTTCTTTCTCCTTGTTTTTTGCATGAAATATCTTTTTCCATCCCTTCATCTTTAGTCTGTGTATATCTTTGGGTTTGAGGTGAGTCTCTTGTAAGCAGCATATAGATGGGTCTTGCTTTTTTATCCATTCTATTACTCTGTGTCTTTTGATTGGTGCATTCAATCCATTTACATTTAGGGTGATTATCAATAGATATGTGCTTTTTGCCATTGCTGGCTTTAGAATTGTCATTACCACGGGTTCAAGGGTAGCTTCTTTACTATATAACAGTCTAACTTAACTTTCTTGTTAAGTTATTGTAAACACAGTCTGATGTTTCTTTATTTCTCTCCCTTCTTATTCTTCCTCCTCCATTCTTTATATACTAGGTATTTTATTCTTTGCCTTTAGTTAGTATTTGGATGGTCTGCTTTCTTTGCTGTGATTTTATTTTCTCTGGTGACATCTTTTTAGCCTTAGGAGTGCTTCCATCTAGAGCAGTCAGTTTAAGTTATCCTGTAGAGGTGGTTTATCAGAGGCAAACTCCCTCAGCTTTTGCTTGTCTGGGGATTGTTTCATCCCTCCCTCAAATTTAAATGATAATCATGCTGGGTACAGTATTCTTGGTTCGAGGCCGTTCTGTTTCATTACGTTAAATATATCATGCCATTCTCTTCTGGCCTGTAAGGTTTCTGTTGAGAAGTCTGATGATAGTCTGATGGGTTTTCCTTTGTAGGTGATCTTTTTTCTCTCTCTAGCTGCCTTTAATACTCTGTCCTAATCTTAGATCTTTGTCATTTTAATTATTATGTGTCTTGGTGTTGTTTTCCTTAGGTCCCTTGTGGTGGGAGATCTGTGCACTTCCATGGTCTGAGAAACTATTTCCCTCCCCAGCTGGGGAAGTTTTCAGCAATTATTTCTTCAAAGACACTTTCTATCCCTTTTTCTCTCTCTTCTTCTTCTGGTACTCCTATAATGTGAATATTGTTCTGTTTGGATTGGTCACACAGTTCTCTTAATATTCTTTCATTCTTAGAGATCCTTTTATCTCTCTCTGCCTCAGCTTCTCTGTATTCCTGTTCTCTGATTTCTATTCCATTAACAGTCTCTTGCATCTCGTCCATTCTGCTCTTAAGCCCATTGATCGCTTGTCTGAATTCTGCATTGTCTTTCCTCACTTCCCTCACTTCCTCCCTTAGCTCTTGCATATTTCTCTGTAGATCCGTCAGTATGGTTATGACTTTTATTTTGAATTCTTTTTCAGGAAGATTGTGCATTTCCATCCCATCAGGCTCTGTCTCTGGGGTTGTCTGGGTCATCTTAGTTTGGACCCTATTCCTCTGTCTTTTCATGGCGATATAAGTGGTCGCTGGTAGGTGCCAGGTGTGTCAGCTGGGAGAACAAAGTCCCTTCCTTCTTGTTTTTCTCCTTGCCCTTCTCCCAGGCCTGAGTTGTTTTCCTGCACACCAGGAGGCAGTCTCTGGGATAATCCCCTGAACTGCCTGTCTCTGGGGTTGCCCTCAGCCTAGCCTATAATACTGCGGGAGTTTGCAGTTACACTGAGTGTGTTCTGGTCCCCTTGGTGCCTTCTGGACCTGGTTCTGGGGCTCTTCCCACTTCGCTGCGCCCCATCCAGGAGTAGATTCTGTGAGGTTGCTGTGGGCGGGGCATTCCTCCGCTGTTCCACAGCAGTGGCGGTTCCCGGACCCTTTGTAGCTCTGGCTGGGCGTGAGGGAACAAATCACAGGCTGCTGATAACTGTGGGAAGCCTCAGTGCGGCTGCTTTGCTTGGCTGCTGGCCAAGGGGTCCAGAATTCCCTAAGACTCCCAGCCTGCTGGACTGAGTGCGCTGGGACGATTTTGTTCTGCTGTTGGGCCCTTGTCTCTTTAGGGCTTTTAAAAAAGCGCCTGCTTTTCTTTTGTCCCGGGGAGCAGGCTGAGGGGACCTGCTTGTCTCCATCTAGGATCCTGCCTTTCTGTTTCTCTAATCTCTGATACAGCATGCGATGTGTGTCTGTGCTACCAGCGCAGATCAGCCGGGCTGGTTATTTAGTGGGCCTGTGCTTCCACTCCCTCGCTGCTCTGAATCTTTTCCTCCTGCCAGTGTGCTGGGGTGGGGGAGTGGACGGGTCCCACCGGGTCGCGGCTTTGTATCTTACCTGCTTCGTGAGGCACTGAGTTCTTGCAGGTGTAGTTGTAGCCTGGTTGTTGTCCTGTATCTTCTGGTCTCTCTTTTAGGAATAGTTGTATTTTCATAAATATATATGGTTTTGGAAGGAAATTTCCACCAGCCTGCTCATGCCACCATCTTCCCCAGTACATTTATTTTAACAATTATTTTATGTACTGGGAATTGGTCTTTTCCACCTCTGTCAACAGCCTAAGCACCCCTGGACCATATTTCCAGATTTTCAAGCAAAGAAGCCCTGTTTTCCAGTTAAGGGCAATGGGCTTCTTTCTTTAGTCAGTGGGTGTGCTACATGCTGGGGAAGACCCAGTAGCCATGGAAGAGTGTGCCTGGCATTCAAAGGTATTGCTTGCAAATACAGGTGGTTGTAAGATGAAGGTGCACCTCCTGGCAAGAATGCAGACTTGGAGCAGGTACCTGGATACGACGGATGATGGAAGGCAAATAATCCCCCTAACACCGTAATAGAATGGGGCCTTAATAACGTTTATAGCAGGATATTAAATGAGATTCTTCCTGCTGTTTTACTTAGAGCTTGAGGACTCTTCAGAACTAAAAGCACTAGGTGGCAAGTACTGCCCATTCTGAAGAGGTGCTTGATCACTCCCAGAAGATGGATGGCTGTGCAGTTGCACTCCCCTTCCACTGGGGAGAGGATAGGATGCTTCCCAACACACAGGAGGGAGGCTGAGGGCCTCAAGAGACCTCTTCAGAGCAAGTAGGAATGGCTGCCAGGATGGAGACTGCCATTGGAAACCCCTCCTCATGGTGTGCACATTATGATGCAGAAACTTGCCATCCTGTGTCAACAAAGGACTACCTCAGGATGGGAGCAGAATATGGAGAGAAAGTTCTTGGAGAAGTTGACCTACCCCTGCTAGACCTGTGGGTATCAGAGGTTGTGTCTGGTTCTCATTTGGAAAGTCCACACGTGAGCAACTGGCTGACATCACCTTTGATGGCAAAGTGAAGAAAGAGCGGACCACCCACTTCCCGATTTGGCAGGGAAAGGTGTTGAGCATCTTGCTGAGAGTGAGAACAAGCATGAAAAAAGGGCCAGGCTTTTCATCTTGCAAAGGGTCCCACTCCAAGGGCTGCCTGCTACCCAGGAAGGAGACAGCAGAGAGCAAAGCACTGAGAGTGGAACTGAGGACTGCTTCTAAGGGTCCAGCCAGAGATACAGAGGCTAGACAAGGGACTAGTTTGGGGAGTGGTATCTGTGAGGTAGGGGCTGAAGGGTCTCCAGAAGTGCCCCATGAAGAACCATTTGGTTTCATCTGGTGACAGCTTACCACTGCAGTAGTCGAAGTATCTTTTTAACCCTCACTCTCTGGGCTGCACCCAGGGCTGCACAGGGACAAAGAGCAGGAGTGAATGAGGATGGGGAAGAAGTGGCCAGGCAGAGCCTCCTCCTACCCTTCTGTGGGTTTTTGAAGCTGAGTATGTCCCAGGTCAGAAGAGCCAGAAAAACTTTAAATCAGTTGAGAGACTGAAGCTTGATATTAGAAAGAATGAGACTTTTTTATACTCAATGATGATGACACCCGAAAGGCACCTGGACGCTATGAGACCTGCTCAAGAAATTGTCCCGAGAGAGAGAAGAAAAGGCACACATGAGAAAGAGCAAAGATTTCTTTTTTTCTCTTTGTACTCAACTGTGTCCAACCTATTCAATGAATCAGTTTTATGTTCCATAAGTAAATTTTTGGCAAAACTTCACATCAATTTATTTCACTTCTGTTGAGAACCCCACATGACCAGATACCCTTCAGCAGGTTAACTTCAAACAAATGAAAGAAATTCTGAATAACTGGGTGAGAAGGGAATATATATTATGAAGATTTGAATACTTACTACAAGCTTTTTTTGCATTTGTTTAAGATGCTCATGAGTTCTTCTTAGGCTGCATTTCAAATAAAAGTGCTCTTTATGACTGGAAATACAGCTTTCAGCAGTTCAAATAATGGCTGTAGCACTGGTTCTTGCTAGAATATTACTTTGTACAACAGTATATATATTGTTGGGAATTATGAAGAAGTTCATTATCTTCCTTTGGAAAGGAATGCAGGAGAATTCTTTATTTAAAATGTTACCTCAGGTCACATGTGACTTCTTAATCTAGTTTAACTTTGCTCTGACCATGTATTCACATGTAGATATTATACATGGGCTTAGAGAAAATTTTACTGTGGTGAATTGAATAATTTTGGGGGGTGGATATTGCATTTCTTAAAAGTATAAAATAATTTTGATATTCACTGTTTGGGGACTGGTTTTGATATGGTCTAAAGCTTTAGCCTATAGTAACATAATGTATACTAGACTCATATGCAATAAATTAAATCCCCATGTGATGAAACTTTAGGGCTTCTGTGAAATTGATAGACATTTCACAAAGTGCACACATTGAGAATTGGGCCTATCCTATGCAATTGTCAAAAGTTAGATGCCTTTTCTCTCGAGAAGAGATTAGATTGTTGATCTCCAAATACAAGAAGAAATGTGTAAGTGAAGGGTAATTAGTTTCTTCTTTCTTTTTATACCCCATAAGGATAAAGCCAAAGAATTAACTATAATATATAGCATTTTAGATTTAGATTAAAATAAGAAAAAAATTTTAAAAGATTGTTAAGAAGGAGTGTGGAGTCTCTTGGACCAGTAACAGAGCAAAGACCATGCTCTGGTTTTGATGTTAGGATATGTCACGAAAGAGCAAGTGATTGGGCTCTAGAAATCCATCCAACACCCTTAACTGCATTCCCCACATCCCTACATCTCATCGAATATTTCAGTTTAGGGCAGAGAGAGGTCTGTGAAGTGATGGCCTCCTCTGCAACTCAAACAATCATAATGAAATCTAATCTGTACTCCTAGTTAAGTTACTCAATGAAATCATTTATGACGAGCTTACTGTCATGAGAGACACAAAGCAGAAAGTTTCTGTTATTGTTGTGCAAGCAAACTCC
Source organism: Smutsia gigantea (assembly GCA_032199065.1). Classification (NCBI taxonomy): domain Eukaryota; kingdom Metazoa; phylum Chordata; class Mammalia; order Pholidota; family Manidae; genus Smutsia; species Smutsia gigantea. Next base: position 140,693 of record JAVSCE010021166.1, read on the forward strand.
TTAGGAAAAATATGAACACAGATCCAATGAATCTGTGAAAGAAAGTTAGTTTCAATATTAGCCTGCATATTTATATAATCCATCAGCATAAAATCATAATAAAAAAGCCTCATGTAAAAGCACCATTCATTTTAAATTTCCTCATTGTGTTTTCCTGGTGTTATCTAATCCTGGATTTAGGATACAACTAATGCTCCAAGATGCACCAGCTCTTCAGCATCTGTCTTTCTGTCCGGTTGTTAGTGAAGCAGCAAAGTTTATTTAATATCTATTCAAAAGAGAATCTTAAGTTATTCACCTTAGAAACAAATTATAGAATTACTTTTTACAAAATATTTTCTACACTCAAAGGTAAAGCTTTTCTTTCTTTGTATCATGTTATTTCCATTTCTTCCCACTAACCTATGCTACCAATAATTCTCTTCTTGTATTTTTATTGTCATCTTAAAAGAATTCATAGGCTATAATTACATCTCCTCAAGTCTCTTTTTTACTACATAAATTTAGCTCTCCAAGGCTCTTAATATGTCATCCCATGTGACCCATCATTCTGGGTCATCCTTCTTTGCATCTCCAGGTGGTTGTTATTTGTACATGTCTGGCCAAATTGTTGGGAGCTGAGGTGCACATAAGGTCCTTCGTGCAATCAGTCCCAGTCCAGTATAATCAGTCCTCTTACACTGAAGCTTAAATCAGATGCCATCTCAGATTGGATGGAGTCTACCAGACTCTGTGCGTCCTTAGAGTGGGGCAGTTGCAGGAAGAGCCACTTGTACCACTGGCTTTGGCTTAATGAGGTGGTGGGAGAACAGGCCATGGTCAAAGCCGATCTAGTGCCTTCTTTCCCTGTGGCATCCTGCAGGGGGCCTTTGCTGCCTCCCAGTGCTCCACCTACAGCTGCAGAAAGGCAAATGCTGAGGAGCCAGTGCTTCCCTGAGCTCTGGTCATATCCTAAATCCAGGGATCTTCCTTAGGTCAGTCAAGGACTCTGGTCTGTTTGTTACTGGATCAGGCTCATTCTATTAGAGTCATGCTGTGAATAAGGCAAAGATGACATCACAAGTATCTGAAAAAGTAAAAATCAATATCTTGGGGATTCTGGAATACCCCACACATGGCATTTGAAAATAGATCCAAATTCTCTGAGCTCTGACCCTTGTATACAGAACTAATAGAAAAAGTAACAGCACCAGTGGTGGGCTAGTAAATATTTCATAATCGGCTCTCTGAAAAGAAAATCTGGGCACATACATGTACATACATATATAAATGTATTATAAATGTTACTGATACAAATCTACTGAATTAAAAAAAATATATATATAATACTTTTTATTATAAATTCCATATGGCCAATTGGTTCTCACAGAATGCTCTAGTTGATGTTTGCTGAACTCTTTATTCGTCTGTATCCAGCCTTGGTTGCAATTGAAGAATGAGTGTAGTTCTGATATAAATGTTGGTTGATATTCTTATTTATATTGAGTAAGACTAAAGTGAAAGCAAAACACTGAAGATGTATGTCAGGACTTCATTAATGTGTCAATGATAAGAACAATGCTTTGCTTTAAATACTGAGAGAATAGTCCTCAATTTTTTTATGGCATTCTCAATGTAATGGCTACAAACGTAAGTTTAGTCTGCATTATTAACACTAACTCCATTACTTCTCAAGTCTAGACAATCAACAAAGGAATATATCAAGCTTTTATTGGTAGCCGCCATGATCAATTTAAAGCTACCAATTTAGCGTCACTGATTGCAGAGTTGGGAGCAGATGCTCAGCAGCACATTATTCTTTCTACCATGTGTAAATGACCTCAAAGGCATAGATGACAGAAAAAATGTAGTACAATTAGGATATGATGTGTTTGGGGTATTTGTTCTTTATGTGTAATACGATTCATTTATGTGTAAGTTTACATAATGTAGTTTTTAATACTGGCTTTGTTTAACAACTGGCTCACAAAAATCCTCAAAAATTATCAGTCAGCTCTTGTAAGCCAGCACAGGTAGGCTCTCGAACACTGGACACAGCTCGAAAATATCAAAATATCATAATGATGGGAAATTAGAACTGGAATGGTTGTTAACCATTGTCCCTGGTACGTATGGGCTCTGATATGTCATGATTTGTATAGGGAAGAGTAAGTTCTGGTCTGGGTCTCAGATTCCCGTGTTAGGAATCACATCTCCAGCACTTGTTGGCCCTTTGCAAGGAAGCTTGGCAGGAGAGTAGCATCTCCTGATGAGGCCAGGCCCACTTCTGTGTCTTTTTGCCGTACTTCATGTTATGCGCATGTGCATGGGGGAAGGTGGGACAGAAAAAAGGGAGATGTTGAGTAGCTCCGTCCTACCACCCAGGCTTCTAATCTGGAGCTTTGGGAATGTCTGGGTTCCCCTAAGATGAAATTTTCTCTCTATATTCAGGAACAGTCAGCTGAGGGTAAGCATGGAAATGAGAAAGGTTTAGGAGAAAAAGGAAGTTGCAAAATTGTCATTATGCAGAATGGGAAAAGGGAAAGTTAAAATCATCAACTCCAGCTGGGACTAAAATCATAGTAGCTAAGAACAGCTTCTAATTCACTGCATATTTATAATATGCTAAGCACTTTACATGCATAATGTCACTTAAACTTCACTGTAACAATATACAATAGATGTTATTTTTCTCATCATTTTTCATATAGGGAAATGGGTTAGATAGTTGCACAAAGTAATATAGATAGAAAGAGGCAGAGCAGAAATTCATAAAAAGCACAAGCCTTTGAATCATGAACATACATAATCGTGTGATTTTCTCTATCAGCTGCCTGTGTATTGGGACCAAGAAGAACAGTGTTGGATTTTACTGGAAGGATGGGTAGAAAAGCAAGGGAGGGGAAGGGGAAGAGAGCTGTTCTCAGTCCTCTAGAATACTTCTCTATGACAAGGGCAAAAAAGGGGACCAACCAAACCCCTTCTACCACTATTACACCCTGGGTCAAATACCCCCATCCGAACTACCAAGAATAACCAAGTGCTGTGAATAACCAAAAGATGATCAAACTCCAGGGTCCCAGAGCCCAAGGACGAAGACTGTCATAATAGTTCCCTCACTTTAAGCTCATGGAACTACTTAACTATTTGTCTTCAGATTATTCATATTGTTTTTACCCAGAAACAAAATCTGAGAGAAACAGAGGCAAATGACTACTGGCTGTCAGACTGGAGACAGGGGTTAATTAAGAAGCACTGGGAGCATGTGGAATAATGTCTCAACATGCTGGGCTGCAGCTGTCAAAGCTCCACTCTAAGTGGGGGCAGAACGAAGAGAGGGGGCAAACTGTCTGTCAAGGGAGGACCTGTGGCCGGTCCTGTATGGTTCTGCTCCACTGTGGTCCTGAATTGGTGATTTCGATCCAGTGTAGTTTCGACTCCTTGTACTCTCAGCCCCACTTATCACCTTCAAGGTGGCAAAACTATGGGCAATAATATTCTTTCAATTACACAAGTCATGTCTCAGCTTGTGTAATGTTTAAAAAATTAAAGTTTATTATGATTGTTACTGTAGCAGTCTTCAAGGCTACACCCAAATGCAAGTCTAATGACAAAGATAAAGGAGAAAGGTGCACACTTAGTAATGTTATACATGGCAATTTTAAAACATGGCCTCCAAATGCCAAGGTGGGGGGTCTGTGTCCTTTCCATGTGAATTTGGTTGGATTTGTAACTACAGTTATAGACCAGGTGGTGATCTCCGGGTCCAGGTTAGAAAAGGCTCTGCAGCTTCTGCCTGTTCTTTCTGGAACCCTCTGGGGCACTCCCACTGAGAACCCAGCCTCTGTAGCACGAGAAACCCAAGCCATCTGGAGAACAACACATAGGGGCTCTGTTCGACACTTCTTGTTGAGCCATTCTCCAAGTCATCTCAGCCTAGGCCCCAAATGCATGAGTGAAAAAACCATCTCAGGAGGGGCTTACTCCAAGGTATGCCTCCTTTCAGCCATGCAAGTCTTTCTGGCTGAGTCCCCAACACTGTGGGGCAGAGAAAAGCTAGCCCAACTGTGTGTTTCCTAATGTTTGACCTGTGAGCATAATACAATGGACATTGTTTTATGTCACTACATTAACAGTGGTTCATCCACCTCAAAGATTACTGGAACACATACCAAAGAAGCACCTCTGCAAACATAATCACTAGAGTGCAGCTGGCATGTGCAAACACCGCTGTCACATCATTGCTGTGTGCATTCAGGAGCAAGAGTTGCCTGGTTTCTTGGTTCCTGGAGAAGTGGAGGTTCTGTGGATCAGCAGCCTCTCGCCAACTGAGAGAACTGGCAGTGACCTAACATTTCACGTTAAAGCTGAAAGAAGAAACATGAGCACAATGAAGGAATAGGGGTGGTACCTATTAACCTTATAATCCCCTTAATAACGATATTAGACTTCTATTTTTGCTGCAGTGCTGATAAGGGGCTATTTCTGTCTCATCTCATTCTATTTGCACATAAGCCTTTGAGAGTTTGGGGTGCCTGATGTCAGCAAGCATTCAGAGCAATATCTGTGTGCCCAGTGGTAACATGAAGCACAGGAAATGCTCCTACCCTAGCCTAAATCAACGAGGGAGTCAAACAGCCCATGTCTCTGGCTGCTCTCCAGAGACCACTAGGAATGCAGTTGCTCTGGTTCCTGGAATGACCAGATCCAAGCAAACTGTAGTTGACAATTGTTCTGGGGGTAGGAGATTTCTATTTCCAAACTTCCAAGGTGATATAACCAAAGTGAGCTATGTATTGAAAATAATGTGCGAAGGATGCCCAGTTTCTGCACTTGTATCAATAACAAAATGGTCTTTTTTCTGTAGTTTCCTATTAATAGGTTATGGAATGGCTTCTCGGTGAAATTTCACTTTTTTAAGACCTGAAAAACCAAGAAGTAGGTACTGATTTGGGCATGTTATATGCAAGTTGTTTGTATCTTTGGGTTAAATATGCTGCTTGTTTAATTCATCAACTGGTCATTTCCTTCAGTGTTTGGTAGCTTATTGCCTAAGATTCATTCAGCAGTGTTACTGGATGAAATAGTTGTTTTAATGTAACATTCTCATAGTGTAGTGCAGACATTTTCAATAATACAAGGAAATAACACTATGTATTATATGAAGGAAACATTTGCATTACCTGCAGTCAAAATAATTGCTCTACCATCTAGAGTTTTTCCTACAATAACAAAAACCAGAGAGGTTTGGGGCAGTACATTAATTGAGGAAAGTGGAAATATTGTATCTTCTGGGAAAACCTTCATTAACTTCAACTTTCTTCTGAAAAGGAGTGTGGACCAGTGAAATAGGCATGAATCTTGCTTTTCCCCCCTATTTAGAGCTTGCCCAGGCTGGGCAGGGGAGAAAATATGTCCTCTCTCCTTGTAAAGGGTGGCCATATATCCCAGGTTTCCCTAAGCAGTTCAAATTTGTATCTGTTCTCCTGACATAATTATTATTAAAACCCCTTTCACCCTCAAAAATGTTCTGGTTTGGGTGATAAATTATATGACCATTCTACTCACAAGTCTAGGTAAAAAGCTCTCTACCACACACAGGTATACTTGGTACAGATTCCCTTTGTTCACATGAATCTCTGGCCACAGCATAGAATCCTGTGTCCAATTTCTTCCATTGTGTGTAAAACAGAATCCACTAAATCTGTAATCCCCTTGGTTTTCATTATAAAACCAAATTATCAGCAACTGAAGCCCTGTTTGTTTCATTTGTGTGGATCAAACACCTTTGACTTTTACTGACCATCTTCTGGGATTGGTTCAAATTTTGCAACCATTTCCAATCTTTAAAGGCTTAATTTAAACATTAGTACTCTAGGATGGACTAAATATTGTTTCATGTAAGAATTTCTTAGTTTCAGCTAGACTGAAAGGCTGCATATAATGTAGAGGAAAGAACATCCCGGGGCTGGAGTTTTATGCTTCAGTGCATACTCTGCCGCCCATACCCTGAGGGACGTGGCATCCCAGTTTGCGCAGGATTGTCCCAGTTCACACCTGCCATCCAAAGTAGTGATGAAGAGCACCCCTTTTCATTCTCAAAAGCGTCCTGGTTTAGAAGCTAAATGACATGGTCATATAAGCCATGTAGAATAACTAACACTTTTGTGTCTCCATCCCTTATTTGCCTAAAAATACCCATGCCAGGAAGTTATTTTGAGGAGTAAATGAGAGTGCAAAGAGGAAAGAGCTTTTAAAAACTCATTATATGAACAAGTGTAGCATATTAGATGAATGTCCTGTTTTTCCTACTTCTGCCCTGGAGTTAGCAAGGTCATGGATTTGTAGACGCCCATGACTGAGCCTGACTGATGCTGTGGGGAGCAGCCCCTGCGCTTTCTATCAAGGACCCAGCCAGCTCAGTGGCGGGGTGGGGGGGCAGCGCACCTTCTGTTTCACTCAGGGGAGACTGCCCACTACACCCTGTACTCCACACTCATTCCAGCATGTTCTACCACCTTCTGGAATATCTTCATTTTTCCACTCCTACTGTTCACATTCTTAGCTAAAGTCCTATCTCAAATCATACCTTTTGAAAGGACGCTTCTTCAGTTAGTATGATTAGGGGTTTGAGGTGCTAAGATTCTGGCCAATTTAGGCACAACGAACAATAAGTAGGAAATGAAGTGAAGCTTTATCAGTTTAGGAAAGCACAGGATGCCAAATGCAGAGCTCTGATAATGGCCGGATTAGCTCTAAGCTGCAGTAGGGAATTCTGTTTCCTTGTCCAGATCCAGATCTTCAAACTCACAAACTTAGGCGTGCCAAGGGAGGGAGAGAGAGGAGGAGGGAGAGGGGAAAGAAGAGAGTTGACATTCAGAGCTGACTCTGAGTCCACTGCTTCGATGACTGCAAGCCTCATCCTTGAAATCATGGCAGGATGACAAATTCTTTCATCCTACACTAATTACTCCCTTCTTTAAGCACCATTTTTACTTAGAGGCAATGTGGCACAGTTGAATGAATTGTTCTCTGCTTGTTTCATGTGATCAGTTTTTAAACTGTGGCCATATTATCACCTCCTGGACATCACTGACTGGTTCTTCATTTCTTCAGTATCTTTGAAAGGATCTAGGGTAACCTGGACTCCTACTAGATAATCAATTAATAGTTATTGGTTGAATGATTGTACGTTTAAAAAGGTGAAGTTCTGGGGAAAAACATGACCTTTTCTAATTTGATAAGATCACATGGTGATCTGAGGAATGGTTACATGAGCACATACACATGTCCAAGTTTATCAAGCTGTCTCTAAGATTTGTGCATTTTATGGTATGTATCTCAATATAAATTTTTAAATTAAATTTTGTAAATGAAAAAAAAATTCCATGGTAGGGTTGTCCCTAATTCTGAAAATATCCCTGTCACTATACTGCTGAGAAGGCCTCCACACCTTTCAAAGAGGGAGAGATGCTGAGTTGATATCAGAAAATACTTCTCTAACCCCTTCATGCTCCTGAAAACATCAGGATAGAGGAAGCATGGGGAATCATCCTAAATGCCTGTGGGAGAGCCCAGCAGCTGGCCAAAAGACTTGTCTCCTCTTCCTCCTACGTGCAGCTAGATCTTACTTCCTAGCCTCCCTTGCAGGTAAGTGTGCCCATGTGATGGGTTTCTGGCCAATGGAAACGCGGTAGATGTGATGTAGGCTGCTTCCGCCCACATATGATCTCACACACGTGATCTTCCATACAATTACCCTCCTGCTGGCCAGAAAGGAAAAGACCCAGAAAGGGAAACCTGAGAGCCCTGGTTGGAGGCTTTCACTGTGAGTAGGTCCTTAAATTAGTGCTTGGAGGAGAGCAACCCAAAACGGAGCACTAGCATTGGACTGAGACAAGAATAAACTTTTATTATCTTGAGTCACTTCAATTCGAGGCTGGCATCGGTGTTACTATGGTTGTGCTTTCTTGATCATGTCGGAGTAATCAAGGTATTTTTTCTCCCTCACCCTCTATGTCACTAATGACAGCTATTATAACACTGTATTGACTGTAAGATGCACAATGATTTCATGGAGGTTAAAGGTGAAAAAAGATGTGTACCTTAGAATTGATGAAATAGGATAATCCAATGTTCCAGTGCAGAATTTTTCATACCAATGTCTGAGTCCTGTAGCCAATTCGTGAAGAATAGAAAAACTACTATCCCTGATGCTCAAAATGTAGACTCCTGGAGCACTTAAAATTTGCCTGCTTTATTCACCCTTGTATCTCCAATATCCAGAACATCACCTGGTATAGTGTAGGAACTCAGCAAAATTTGTCAGATAAGGGATTGATCTTCATATTTGAGAAATAAAATGGTAATTTATTAACTTGTGATGAGAAGTCGAATCTGATCATGCTGCCTGCAGCATTCAGGTCTGCTTGAGGAATGAACTATCCATCTGTAGTTAAGCTTCATGGGAAAGGGAGTAACAGAGTTATTTTGATGAATTGGGTGTTCAGTTGGCATCATGGTTTGATGCACGTTAACAGGGGCTCTGAAACTTGTGGGAAGTACATGGAGGTACATGTCTCTGGGACTCGGGAGAGGAACACACACCATGTCAAGAGATTGGCCTGCTCAGATGTGCCTTGAGTTGGTACTTGGTGGCAGGACAGTAAGCAGGGACTGTGTCTTGCCCATTGCTGTATCCCCAGTGCCCAGCAGAGCACCTGATGCAGGGTTGGTGCTCGATGCACATTTCATGAGTAAATCGTAATTATTATTTAAATGGATGACTCAAAGCTGAAAACCATATCAACTCCTATGTGGAGTTGGAAAATATCAGCCCCATTTTTTTGAGAGTTTATTATGAGCCAGGCACTTTACATATATTATCTTGTCTAATATAGGAGGAAAGCACTAGAATCATCTTTATAATACAGAAGAAGCCGAGGCTCAGAAGGATAAGCCATTTGCACAGTCACAAAGTGAGAGAGTGCCGATGTAAGCCCAGGTTGGATCTCAGATTAAGCCATTCCTAACCACCATGCCTAGTGAGAAATGGTGTACTTTGAGCGATGGACAAGACACAGCTCCAACTGAAGATACTCCTACCTTCTTGGTGGAGGCACTGGATCTCAAATCAGTGAGCCCACACAGAAATGAGTAATGCTATTTTTTGAGAAAAATAGTTCCAGTGGAGATGCACCTTTTTAGGCACCAGCCGGAGGCATCTGTGCTACCAGGTGAGAGAGCACAGTGACCAACCACATGCCCTCTCTACCTACCTCAGCTGCTGAGGATGCGCAGGTAATTCCAGACACCAGTTCATGCAGCATAATGTCACAGGCTGAGTGACCAAAATGTTTGCAAGGGCATCGACTTCTTCAAGGCCCTAGAGATAGATCTCCCTGGGAAATGCAGATTGCAACGTCGCCATTCTTTAAGTTATAACAAAGCATTCATACTTTTCCTTTGAATCTGAACGAAAAATCAATACCTTTTTTGCCCTGTGGCAGAATAGAAGTGGGACTTATGTTTCAAAATAAACATCTCTGACATCCTGCTTATACACAGTTTATGTTCATGCAGACACTTTCAAGTTGTTTTTCCTCTAGGAATTTGTGGGGGCTGTCACCCCCTTATACCCTTCTCGAGTTCTCACCCATTTTTACATTAATTTGGAGCATCACACTAGCCACATGCACTGGAATAACTCAACATATTCCATGTTTTGGATTGGCCAGTGAACACATAATCTCTGTTTTATTCAGTGCTTGGAATTCAACCCAGTAACGTCATTCTCAGGAAGGTTATTTGTCAGGCACCAGTTTTTGTGACAGTAGTTTGCCACGGTCTTTGCAGAAGCCACAGTTGGAATGCTCACTGTTCTCTGAGTCAAACACCAAGGGAGTTTTGCAAAAAGGGTGAGTCTCTCCAGAAATTTTCAGAGGTTACAAGAACAGTTAGGGTCTCCGATTACTGTGCAGCAGGGGGTCCTGGAAAAACCCAGTGCCAAGGCAGAATATTATTTTGTTTAAAGAAGTGCTTCAACCCTAGTTTTGGCCTAAACAATCAAGAAAATAAAATTTAATCACAGAATTGAAAGCTAGTCACTTTTTATACTGTTTCCGAAAAGGAGATATGAATAAATATCTTTGGGGTGTCGTGGATGATCCTTTGAAAATTATTGCCCATGAAATAGTGCCCTTAATACTTTCCATAGCTGGAGTCATACTTCCATCTGTAATGATATATGTTTGTTATTAATCTCTGAGTATTGAGGTGGTGCTCAGAAATAAGCAGTATCTCACATGGAATATTGAAATAATAGGCATGGATTTGCAACTACAGTTTTCACCTGGGCATGCAAAATGTATGCTATTTCTTTAGTGCAAGTAAAATCTATCCTGAGTCCTCTGTCTTATCAGGTTGGTGAGAAGCTGGTCATCACTGGGGACTAGGAAGTTTCCAATTCATTAGAAACCAACAATAATGACAGCAGCAGTGGCAAAAGTAACAAGAAGCATGTAACTTTAAGGTGACCCCTCTAGTTTTCTGTAAGAATGAGACTATCCAAACTTTTGAAGTCCTTAAAAGTCAGTGCCCATGTGGCTTTCATGCCTAATTTTGGCAAGGGAATGTCTCTTTTTTTAATATAATTTATTTTAGTATCACTAATCTACAATTACATGTGCAATATTATGGTTATTAAACTACCCCTTCATCAGGTCCCCCCCACCAACCCCATTACAGTCACTGTCCATCAGTGTAGTGAGATGCTATAGAATCACTACTTGTCTTCTCTGAGTTGTACAGCCCTCCCCGTGTCCCCTCAATATTATGTCTGCTAATCATAATGCCCCTTTTTCCCACTTATCCCTCCCTTCCCACCCATCTTCCCCAGTCCCTTTCCCTTTGGTAACTATTAGTCTGTTCTTGGGTTCTGTTAGTCTGCTGCTGTTTTGTTCCTTCAGCATTTTTTCTTTGTTCTTATACTCCACAGATGAGTGAAATCATTTGATACTTGTCTTTTTCGGCTTGGCTTATTTCACTGAGCACAATACCCTCTAGCTCCATCCATGTTGTTGCAAATGGTAGGATTTGTTTTCTTCTTATGGCTGAATAATATTCCATTGTGTATATGTACCACATCTTCTTTATCCATTCATCTACTGATGGACACTTAGGTTGCTTCCATTTCTTGGCTATTGTAAATAGTGCTGCGATAAACATAGGGGTGCATATGTCTTTTTCAAACAGGGCTGCTGCATTCTTAGGGTAAATTCCTAGGAGTGGAATTCCTGGGTCAAATGGTATTTCTATTTTGAGTTTGTTGAGGAACCTCCATACTGCTTTCCACAATGGTTGAACTAATTTGCAGTCCCACCAGCAGTGTAGGAGGGTTCCCTTTCCTCCACATCCTCACCAACATTTGTTGTTTGTGTTTTGGATGTTGGCCATCCTCACTGGTGTGAGGTGATATCTCATTGTGGTTTTAATCTGCATTTCTCTGATGATTAGCGATGTGGAGCATCTTTTCATGGGCCTGTTGGCCATCTGAATTTCTTCTTTAGAGAAGTGTCTATTCGTGTCCTCTGCCCATTTCTTAATTGGATTATTTACTTTTTGTTTGTTAAGGTGCGTGAGTTCTTTATATATTTTGGATGTCAACCCTTTATCAGATACGTCATTTATGAATATATTCTCCCATACTGTAGGATGTCTTTTTGGTCTACTGATAGTGTCCTCTGCTGTACAGAAGCTTTTGAGCTTGATATAGTCCCACTTGTTCATTTTTGCTTTTGTTTCCCTTTCCTGGGGAGATATGTTCATGAAGAAGTTGTTCATGTTATGTCCAAGAGATTTTTGCCTATGTTTTTTTCTAAGAGTTTTATGGTTTCATGACTTACATTCAGGTCTTTGATCCACCTTGAGTTTACCTTTGTGTATGGGGTTAGACAGTAGTCCAGTTTCATTCTCTTACATGTAGCTGTCCAGTTTTCCCAACACCAGCTGCTGAAGAGGCTGTCATCTCCCCACTGTATATACAAGGATCCTTTATCAAATATTAATTGACTGTATATGTTTGGGTTAATTTTGGGTTTTCTATTCTGTTCCACTGGTCTGTGGGTCCATTTTTTATTGTCCTGACCACTGTGGCTTTGTAGTAGAGCTTGAAGTCAGGAAGCGTAATTCCCCCTGTTTTATTCCTCCCCCTCAGGATTGCTTTGGCTATTCGGGGTCTTTTGTGGTTCCATATGAATTTTAGAATTATTTGTTCCAGTTCATTGAAGAAAGATGTTGGTAGTTTGATAGGGATTGCGTTGAATCTGTAGATTGCTTTAGGTAGTATAGCCATTTTGACAATATTGATTCTTCCTCGCCAAGAGCATGGGATGCATTTCCATTTGTTAGTGTCCTCTTTAATTTCTCTTAGGAGTGTCTTGTAGTTGTCAGAGTACAGGTCTTTCACTTCCTTCATTAGGTTTATTCCTAGGTATTTTATTCTTTTTGATGCAATTGTGAATGGAATTGTTTTTCTGATTTCTCTTTCTGTTAGTTCATCATTAGTGTATAGTAAAGCAACAGATTTCTGTGTGTTAATTTTGTATCCTGCAACTTTGCTGAATTCAGATATTAGTTCCAGTAGTTTTAGAATGAAATCTTTAGGTTTTTTTATGCACAGTATCATGTCATCTGCAAATAGTGACAATTTGACTTCTTTACCAATCTGGATGCCTTGTATGTCTTTGTTTTGTCTGATTGCCGTGGCTAGGACCTCCAGTACTATGTTGAATAACAGTGGAGAGAGTGGGCATCCCTGTCTTGTTCCCAATCTTAGATGAAAACCTTTCAGCTTCTCGCCGTTAAGTATGATGTTAGCTGTGGGTTTGTCATATATGGCCTTTATGATGTTGAGGTACTTGCCCTCTATACCCATTTTGTTGAGAGTTTTAATCATGAATGGATGCTGAATTTTGTCAAATGCTTTTTCAGCATCTATGGAGATGATCATGTGGTTTTTGTTCTTCTGTTTGTTGATGTGGTGGATGATGTTGATGGATTTTCGAATGTTGTACCATCCTTGCATCCCTGGGATGAATCCCACTTGATCATGGTGTATGATCCTCTTGATGTATTTTTGAATTCGGTTTGCTAATATTTTGTTGAGTATTTTTGCATCTACGTTCATCAGGGATATTGGTCTGTAATTTTCTTTTTGGTGAGGTCTTTGCCCGGTTTTGGTATTAGAGTGATGCTGGCTTCATAGAATGAGTTTGGAAGTATTCCCTCCTCTTCTATTTTTTGAAAAACTTTAAGGAGAATGGGTGTTATTTCTTCTTTATATATCTGATAGAATTCAGAGTGAATCCATCAGGTCCAGGGGTTTTGTTCTTCGGTAGTTTTTTGATTACCGATTCAATTTCTTTCCTGCTGATTGGTCTGTTTAGTTTTTCTGTTTCTTGCTTGGTCAGTCTTGGAAGGTTGTATTTTTCTGAGAAGTTGGCCATTTCTTCTATGTTTTCCAGCTTGTTAGCATATAGATTCTCATAATATTCTCTTATAATTCTTTGTATTTCTGTGGGGTCCATTTCGATTTTTCCTTTCTCGTTTCTGATTCTTTTTATGTGTGTAGATTCTCTTTTTCTCTTAATGAGTCTGGCTAGGAGTTTATCTATTTTGTTTATTTTTTCAAAGAACCAGCTCTTGGTTTCATTGATTTTTTCTATTGTTTTATTCTTCTCAATTTTATTTATTTCTTCTCTAATCTTTATTATGTCCCTCCTTCTGGTGACTTTGGGCCTCATTTGTTGTTCTTTTTCCAATTTCAGTAGTTCTGTCTTTAGACTATTCATTTGGGAATGTTCTTCCTTCTTTAAATAGGCCTGGATTGCAATATACTTTCCTCTTAGAACTGCCTTTGCTGCGTCCCACAGAAGTTGTGGCTTTGTGTTGTTGTTGTCATTAGTCTCCATATGTTCTTTGATTTGGTCGTTAACCCATTGATTAATTAGGAGAATGTTGTTACGTCTCCATGTATTTGTGAGCCTTTATGATTTCTTTCTAAAATTTATTTCTTTTTATACCTTTGTGATCTGAGAAGTTGGTCGGTAGGATTTCAATATTTTTTAATTTACTGAGGTTCTTTTTGTGGCCTAGTATGTGGTCTATTCTGGAAAATGTTCCATGTGCACTTGAGAAGAATGTGTATCCTGTTGCTTTTGGGTGCAGAGTTCTGTAGATGTCTGTTAGGTCCATCTGTTCTAGTGTGTTGTTCAGTGCCTCTGTGTCTTTACTTATTTTCTGTCTGGTTGATCTGTCCTTTGGAGTGAGTGGTGTGTGGAAGTCTCCTAAAATGAATGCATTGCTGCCTATTTCCTCCTTTAATTCTGTTAGTATTTGTTTCACATATGCTGGCGCTCCTGCGTTGGGTGCATATATATTTATAATGATTTTATCTTCTTGTTGGAGTGACCCCTTTATCATTATGTAATGTCCTTCTTTATCTCTTGCTACTTTCTTCGTTTTGAAGTCTATTTTGTCTGATACAAGTACTACAACACCTGCTTTTTTCTCTTTGTTGTTTGCATGAAATATCTTTTTCCATCCCTTCACTTTTAGTCTGTGTATATCTTTGGGTTTGAGTTGAGTCTCTTATAAGCAGCATATGGATGGGTCTTGCTTTTTTATCTATTCTGTTACTCTGTGTCTTTTGATTGGTGCATTCAGTCCATTTACATTTAGGGTGATTATCAATAGATATGTACTTATTGCCATTGCTGGCTTTAGATTCGTGGTTACCAAAGGTTCAGGGGTTGCTTCTTAACTGTCTAACAATCTGACTTAACTTTCTTTTTAAATTATTGTAAACACCGTGTGATGTTTCTTTATTTCTCTCCCTTCTTATTCTTCCTCCTCCATTCTTTTTATACTAGGTGTTTTATTCTTTGCCTTTCGTTAGTTTTGGATGGTCTGCTTTCTTTGCTATGATTTTATTTTCTCTGGTGACATCTTTTTAGCCTTAGGGGTTCTTCCCTCTAGACCAGTCCGTTTAAGATATCCTGTAGTGGTGGCTTATGAGAGGCAAACTCTCTCAACTTTCGTTTGTCTGGAAATTGTTTAATCCCTCTGTCATATTTAAATGATAATTGTGCTGGATATGTTCTTGGTTCGAGTCCCTTCTGTTTCATAAAGTTAAGTATATCATGCCATTTTTTTCTGGCCTGTAAGGTTTCTGTTGAGAAGTCTGATGATAGTCTGATGGGTTTTCCTTTGCAGGTGATCTTTTTTCTCTCTCTACTTGCCTTTAATACTCTGTCTTTATCTTTGATCTTTGCCATCTTAATTATTATGTGTCTTGGTGTTGTCTTCCTTGGGTCCCTTGTGTTGGGAGATCTGTGGGCCTCCATGGACTGCGAGACTATTTCCTTCCCCAGCGAGGGAAAGTTTTCAGCAATTATTTCTTCAAAGACACTTTCTATCCCTGTTTCTCTCTGTTCTTCCTCTGGTACTCCTATAATATGAATATTGTTCTGTTTGGATTGGTCACACAGTTCTCTTAATATTCTTTCGTTCCTAGAAATCCTTTTATCTCTCTCTGACACAGCTTCTCTGTATTCCTGGTCTCTGATTTCTATTCCATTAATTGTCTCTTGCATCTCATGCAGTCTGCTGTTAAGCCTGTTGATCACTTGTCTGATTTCTGCATTGTCTTTCCTCAGTTCCCTCACTTCCTCCCTCAGCTCTTGCACATTTCTCTGTAGGTCCATCAGCATGGTTATGACTTTTATTCTGAATTCTTTTTCAGGACAACTGTGCATTTCCATCCCTTCAGGCTCCCTGTCTGGGGTTGTCTGGTTGATTTTAGTCTGGACCATATTCCTCTGTCTTTTCATGGCTATAGAAGTGGTCGCTGGTAGTTGCCACGTATGTCAGCTGGGCTCTTTAAGACCGCCTCCTGGGGTGCCGAGTCCTCTCGGGTGTAGCTGCACACGGCGCTTTCCTGTGTATTCTCGTCTCTCTTTTAGGAATAGTTGTATTTGCTGTATTTTCGTAGATAAATATAGTGTTGGGAGGAGATTTCTGCTGCCCTGTTCATGCCGCCATCTTCCCGGAATCAGCCAGGATGTATTTTTAAGAAGAGACAAAGGTTATTTCCTCCTATGAGATGAGTTCAGAGTGTTTTTGACTTAGTTTCAAAACACATGAGTACTTCCATCGATCGTATACACATTTACTCAGTCTTCATGCCTTAGTCCAGGAAGCATGGCAGTCCTTCCCACTCCCTCTGCTCCGCCATGCTCACCAGCCAGCATCAAGGGAATGTCTTAATGGCAAGAATTCCACCTTGACAGGCACACCTCTTGGTCCTTCTCCTTGGAGTTGCTTGTTGGTCCGGCACAATGACTTGGCTTTCTGATCCTGGGATTTTGTATTCTTCTGACAGGAGGTGGATTTCGTATAAAGCTAATTAAAACTGGTTTCAAGGTCCTTCTTTCCAAAGGGCCCTTCTAAGGTCATTGCAAAGGCCCTGGCAATGTGTACACGTGGTCATATGTTTTCTAAAATTTTCAGAAGTAAAATATTTTAGCTATCATCACTGAAGTTCACTGTCCCCACTCTGATTCATTCTCATGTTAGATGGCTCTGGTGTTTACTGGTGTTTTGGAAGTCACACTCAATGGAAGCTGAGTCCAAGAAATGTTTAGTTTGTTTAGACCATGTTCAATGCCTCATGTGTATGGTTGTGTTATTGTGAGCTGTATGTGTAGTGTGGGAACGACTTCCGGGAATCCTCCTACATATGGCTCACTCAGCATTGGGCAACAATGGTGAGGAACGTGTGGTAGGTTATGATGTAACATAATCTGAGGCACTGGGAGTATGTGCATGGCAGAGGAAAACTGCCATTTGAAAAGTCTGAAGCCAGAAGCTAGTCTATGGGAAATTCTTCCAGTCATCAGAGGTCTGGTGCTGAAGCAGTGCTTACTGATGCTTAGCCCAGATAATCTCTATAAGGACATACTTGGTACATTACATACAATTATAAATACAATACACATTTTTCTTTTTTAAATGAAAATCATGAAAAAACAGTATCAGAATTTCTGTATTTGTAAAAACTTACAGCAGTGTTTTAAATATTAAATGCTTCTGAGTGTGAAATCACATGTTTACGTATCTTATCAGCTCACATCTTTTTATATCTGGGGTATATTGCCCTGAAGTAACCTGAGGAATTCTGGATGAATTGGCATGCACAATTACTACCAACACAGTAAAATACCCTCAAGAAACAAGCACTCCAGTGCTAGAATTTCCACACATATTTGTTCATATGTTAACCACTGAATATTACAGAACTACTATTATACAACTATGTAACTCACTAAAACATGGCAGCAGACTAAAAATATATTTGAATTTTTATATACCTTAATTTCAGATTAATAATGTCCATTGGTGTCCAGAATTATGAGTTATATACAAATTCAGATCTTATGAGTAGGGAATATTCTAGTGGAAGCCAAAAAATGTGACAGACAATCCTGGCAAAAGCCAATTTGATACAAAAAGACAAAACTTGGCAAATGAAAAACTCTCTTATTGCAAAAATTTGTATGGTCACCAGAGCACACATGATTTAAACAATAGATTTCTTGGGAAAATTCCTTGATTTTCATAAATATCATGCTTGTTCTGATAAATTTAATTTAGCATCATTTAATAAAAGAAATCTTTTTTTCAATATCGTAATGCCAGTAATATTTACATGAAATGAAACAATGTACAACAGACAGCAGAGACATTTTTCAAGTAGATATTATGAACAACAAAAAGAACAATATTCAAATTGTTACGGGATCCCAGCTAGTGAGTCCAAAAGAAGACATTGTGTATATTGTGTAATTTATAAAGTATTTCAGTAAGTCAGACATAACTTCCTAAAACATCAGCCAAATACAAATGAGCTAGTTGAACACCTTGAAGAACAGAGAAAATAGTTTTTGATAATATTAGTAGTATTTTTAAGCATTTAGGAGGGTAGTTATGCCTATTAAATTTTTAGACAAATTAGGATTTGCCTTTTAGAGGGTACAATGAAAAGTTTAGGACTTGGTGATATGGCAGGTGCTCAAAAAATTTTTTTTAATGGATGAAGAAAGGAGAAAATAATAATGTAAGCTAAACTATGTTTATCACGTTGAAGGAATTCTTCAGACAAAGCCCTAATTCGTGTTTGTACTAAACAAATGAATTACCAGAAAGGTCTTGCCTAGAATCCCTCTCTCCGTCCCTGACTCAGGCAGCCTTAGGGTACCTGTGTGATGCTTCCTTCTGGTCAGTTCTAGGAATGGTATGATGCAATGGTTTCTTCCCTCCCAGTTGCCTCCTCCCTTAAAATGAGTGGGCAGAGGGCGTGTTTGCCCATTTCTTTATACGCTCATTCCACTGCAAAACCTAACCTTCTTTTAAGGCATCTAAAGAAGATCTTTTTTCTCTTCTTTTGTTGCAGTTCTGAGGTAACAAATATCCTCAAACCACTGCACGGTGTGCAAACCTTGTGCATATTATATTTTTATTAGAAAAGGGAAGCTTGCTTTTAAAATACATAAATAAAACAAATACTTACTACGCACAGGCTGTGCTGTACAATGGAGAGATAGAGGTGAGCAGGCCAGACAGTGTCCCTAATATCATGGAGCTTGTCATCTAGTTGGGGAACCAGGCTTAAAGAAATACTTAGACCAAGTAACTGTACTAATTCCTAATAATTATGAATGAGATAAATGCATGAATGCCCAGCTTAGGCTGCTATGATACTTCAAAAGGGCCCGATCTTGAAGACAGAAGCAGCAGTGTGTCCAGAGAATCTGAGCTCAGAGGAGCCTACAAAAACTGAGGAAGAGAAAGTCTGTGAGGCCGGAGCAGAGAGGGCTAGAGAGGGAGTGGCTGGAGATGAAGTTCATTAATAGAGAAGATAACAAAGCAGTGGGGTCAGTCTTGAAGCCCTTGACATCCTGCAGAGGTTCTTTTTCAGACTGAGTTTCTTTTCTCAGGCTTATTGGTTTTTTGCTGTGTAATTATGAATAAAGTCACAAAATCCTCCCCTCTCCCCAGGGTAGTGCACTTTAGCCAAATATGGGGTAATTTTAAGTGTCTGTGGACACATGTGGGACTCCAGCCCTCCTTTATGTGTTTGCCCCTAGGGAACAAAGCCCCCTGAAATTCACACAGCCCACTTACCATGTTCTTCTGGAGCACCCCATTTCCAAACTGGGGAGTGCCTGCATGCCTTGTCTGTGAGAGCTGCCGAGGGTTAACATTAACTCATTCTGAATAGCAAATGATGCAGCTCTTCTAGCTGTCAGGGAAATTGTGGTTCTCATAAATTTTTTTTTTCTGAAGGAATAGTTGTCATGACAACAATTTACATAACTTTGAGCAGCCGTTGGTTAAGTACTGGTAATGGTGTGCTTTCAATACACAGAGAAAGTACTGCATAATGAGGATTTTGCTCACTGCTTTGTTGGAGTAGGTGTATTTCCCTGGTTTTCTTGACATAATTGATCAAGTTGTCAGAGGCTCAGGTGATGTCTTTACAGGTTTATTTTAATCCCTCAAAATGTTCCATTATGTCAGGTAACTGTCCCTCTGCTCCTTTGTGTTTTTAACCTCATGCTCAATTCTTGCAGTTGTTGGGGTTACAGAATGTGAGATTTGAGTCTTGGCAACTCCAAAATCATGTAATTGAATTAAAAAAATGTTTTTGAGTGAACAACTATGAGCATGATATAATGCTAGGCCCCACAGAGGACAGAATGGATTCAGAGACATGTGTCTAAAAAGATGCAGCAGAAAATTTGGAAATAAATGTTGCTTGATGTTAGGGTGAATGTAGAGTAGCCGCACCGTGAGTGAGAATGGGCGGCACATGCCACGCGAGAGTGAGGTTGGTGTGTGAGGATTGGTAGTCCCTGGTGAATTGCCTGTACTCCTTTCTGGCTTAGTTGCTTTCTATTCTTGTAAAAGGGAAGCAGCATAATGTGGGCATTAAGAGTGGAATCTGGAACTCCTCCATTTAAGCGTGTTTCTTATCTTTTCTGTTGATTCGGGCTCCTCTCTGTAAAGGGAGGCTATAGAACTATTTTCTTTATTGATTCATTTTGGGCACCAAGTGAGTTACCATACATAGAGTAATCAGAGCAGTGACAGCATAAGCTAAACAATTAGTAGTAATGATATTATTATTATTATTAAAGGGTGGTGGTCTCCATTTCAGCACAGCTGGCACATTATGGTTTCCTGCTTTAGTCCAACTTTGGGTCTAAGCAGTAAATCATCTGGCTTAGAGAGATGGACGCTTTCACCCATCCATGCACCCATCCCTCCAGTGATCATTTTATTTCATAACATGAATCGGCAGTTGCAGGTTTAGATGCTGGAGATACAGTGATAAATAGACATAGAGTCAGGGGAGGAGCAAGGTCAGTGGTTGTAGTCATTTTGGATTTCATGGAGCAATAAAATTGCAAATACACATTTGGAGACTGGCACTGGGTTGCTAACATTTTATTTTGCCAAGTAAGGATGTTAAAAAGAGGCAGTTTCATTTTGAATCACCATATTTTAACCCTAAAACAGTAGGAAGAGCATAATATCAGAACAGATGAGTGTGTAAAATTAAGCTTAGCATTGGGGAAAAAGAGCTGACTGTTTACCTGGCACCAAACAGGTGCTCGATCATGATTTGTTGAATGAATGGGCCATTTCTTTGTTTTCCTCAGGCTTCTGCAGACCAGTGTTTAGGGATAGGGAATAAAATGGGCTTCTGGCTCCACCTTTGGATTAGGATCTGCAGACACATTTTACTCCATGCATCTTCAAGGAGAAAAGTAGATGCAAAATGTAAGGTTATGTGATTTACAGAAGGTAGTGAATGATGGATGCCCAAATAACAAAAGGTCATTGAAGGTAAGGTTTGGAGTGCTGTTTCATAAATTATGGGAATGAATTTAATTTCATAAGTCAAACATTTTTATTAGTTTTGTGATCTTTATATGCTTTGTGGTTGAAAGTCATGTTTCTGAGAGTTTGAACAGAAACTTCATGGTTAACAAATCAAATATCTTAGGAAGCACCCTGCTTGCTCTCAGTAGCGATAAGGAGACAGGACCAGTAGATGTATAAATTGAGAGACCTGTTATTCACTGGGCCCATCATTTATCAGTGCCCTTTGTTCACTGTGATCCTGTTTTCAAGGAATGTTACTATTCTCTCACCTTTTATCCTTTATCTTCCAGCACACACTATAATAAACTTACAGCAGTAGGCTGCTTCCTTCCAAGGCCTATTAGATACCACTGAGTGCTACATTTCTCTTAATTTTAACCAAGGTAGAACAATTTTTTTTTCTTAATAGTTTTTATTTCCACAGGAACCACTCACCAAAAACAGTCTATAATCCAACTGATTTCTTAAGACTGAAAGTGTCAACATTTCTTTACATAGAACGTAATACATTTATCTAAAGTGAGGGTGACTTTGTGCTTTTGAAAAGTGCTAGAATTTGAAGGACAGCAAATTAGTGTGGGAGCAGCAAATTGCAAGGGTGGACCTCTCTGCCTGTGATTGTCCTTACAAACTTGGATTCTCTGGGATTGAGAGAGACTGACTGATGAGTGGGGTAGAATTTGTTTTTGAAGACATCAAGTTGCAGACTGCACCTGAAGAGTCCCATTTCACATTTAATTAAGAAGACAGAATCAGAGAGTCTTCTTGAGGCCTGTCTCCAGTGAGCAGTAACAGACAAACGTGGGATAACCATACTACGGGAAGTCTACCTCAGCTTCCCTGGGGTATAGAAATTAAATTATCTCTAAGACATGGCATTATGATCATTTAAATGTTCTATTTTGATTTTTTGAATTTCCTATGCTATAAAGAAGTAATTTTTATAATCTCTGATAAGAGTGTTAGTATGCTTTTTCAAATAAAAGGTCAAGTAATATATGTCAAAGACCTAAAGTTCTTGAACAGAAACTCATTTTCATTCAAAACTTATATATCCTTAATCTAGACACAATTCCAATGTGTTTGGTTATTTGTTTTATTAGCTTGTGTCAGGAGTAAATAGGAAAAGGAGTAAATAATAGGATAAAGAACTTAACAGCTGCAAAAGCAAAGGAACGAATTGTAATTTATGAAAAAATGAAGGTGGACAGCAAGAAAAGTGGCAAAATATTCTTAAATCTAAACACAAAAGAATTTAAAAAAAATGGAAGAAACGCTACTCCATTCCATTGAGTCTAGGGGAATAAACTTTGTTCCTTGATTCTCTCCCCAAACAAAGGTGATGTTTAGTGCCTTTAAATTAAGAAGGCAGGAATATATATAATGTTTAAATGCTTCTTTTAAAAACATCTTTAAAAAGAAATTTAAGGAGAAACTGTCATTATATGGCTAGTTCATTTCCTCAGCCAGGGAATTCTGTTAAATGCAACCTATTTGTACAAAGAGCCAGGATTATTATCCCAACCCTCCTCCCAAAATCTTTTCCTGCCCCCTCTATTGATGCCTCTATTTAGTAGTCTGTGAGAATCAGCCAAAGAAAAAGTCAGCAGACTGAAGCTGCAGGCCTATTTTATATTTCCTTTATGAGAAAGTCTAGAACACTCATTCTCCTTTTCATGGTGACATCCTTTAGAATCTAAAGGAAAGGCAGGATTTATATGCTGTGGGTGGTGATCAGGTGGACTCTTCTATTCCTTTTCTAAAGTACACTATGCATGAGCTGCCCCACGGTATTTTCTGAGACATGCTCCTTGTTTACAGCATTTCTACATCTGGGTAGCTTTGTGCTCCTTTTTTTCCATTTCTCGGCTTAGGTCATAGCCACAGCACGTGGTCAGGGGCCAACTTAGAGCCTTCCTTTCCATGGTCTGATCACTCCAGCATTTACTGGTCTACGTGTTTTCTGACCACCTGGAGTGTTTCTCGTTTATTCCAATTAATTGAATCCTTTGTGACCTGGTGACTTCCATTGCTGCTTTTCCATTCTGCTCTTCATAACACTGAAATAGGTAGGGTCAGAATAGAAGCCACACAAGGCTATCTCATATCACTACTATGTCACCACAGAGACTAGCTCTGTCTGTGCACATTCAGACTAGCTGTCATTCAGTAAATGTCATTCAGGATGACCAGTTAAAATTTTAAAATCTTAGTTTAAAAGGAAATACATTTAAAACTAGGGACATATATATTCGTACTATTATATTTTGAATGTATTTATATGTTTAGAATTTGAATCAAAAATAATTATTAAGGCTAAATATATCTAAGTACTTTTTATCAAGACTTCTTACTTGGTATTTCCCTAATTTATTACTACATTGATATGGGTAAACATTGTTAAGTCCAAACAAGGTTCTGTAAGGCCTTTGTAGAGTTGTGTACTTCTAAACACTATGTAAGGATGACCCATTCATACATTTTTATTGCACATCTCCATTCTGTAACAATTACTCCAGCTATAATCTTTTATCCCCACCCTGATAATAGGTTTTCAACATATGATTCAAAGAGCAACAACAGCTACAGAGGCACATTTATACCTCATCTTGAGCCTAAGATTTAGAAAACTATCTATGAGAAAGGAATGAGTTATTTCTCGAATTGTCAATTTGTTGTGGACCTGTATATTTGTAAAATACAATAAAAATGGACTCGGGTATTGTAGTAGTATGAATTTTCTGCATGCTTAGTCTCAATTTTTGTACTTATCTCATTGCATACTGGTAACAAACAGTTTGCAAATTAGCATAGGTCCACAGACCACCCTGAGGAGCAATGGTTTAAAATATATTAAGCCTAAAGGCATTATGTGCAATTGCCCTATTAAATTACTGTCTCCAGGAATCATGTCGGCTATGGGAATCTCCAGATCATGGAGAATAGCCATTGCAGTTAGGCAGTTGGTATTTTAATTCTGTTTCTTCTGCCTAGCAGCTGTGTGACCATAGGTGTCTTATTTACTTTTTTGAGCCTCAGTTTCTTCATCTCTATAATGGGCTGTATTAGTAGTGAATATTCTCCAGAGATATAGAACCAATAGGATGTATATACATATTTACAAATATACAAATAGATAGATATAGATATAGATGAACAGACAGATGAGATATGAGACTTGTTTATATTATTATACTTATTATATATATGCATATATGTAATTGGATTATTATAAGGAATTGGCTTGCTTCACTATGGAAGCTTTGAAGTCCGATGATCTGTCACCTGCAAGCTGAAGTCTCAGGAAGCCAATAATGTAGTTTAAAGACCCAAGAGCCAGAGAGCCCATGGGAAAGATTCCAGTCAGGTCTCAAGGTCTGAGAGTGAGGAGCACTGAGGGCAGGAGAATATTGATGTCCTAGCTCAAGTGGTCAGGTAGAGAGTGACTTCAACCCTCCTCTGTCTTTTTGTTCTATTCAGGCCCTCACAGATGGGGTGTTGCTCACCCACACTGGGGAGGTTTAAGGAGATTAAGTGCTAATCTAAATGCTAGTTTAAAGAGATTAAATGCTAATCTCTTCCAAAAACACCCCCACAGACACACCCAGAAATAATATTTAACCAGCTATCTGGCATCCTATGGCCCAGTCAAGTTGGCACATTGCATTTACCATGTATTAACACCTGATATTAACTGTATCATAATTCAGGGTCCAGCTAGGAGACAGAAACTATACAGGAAGTATTAAAGGAGAAGTTTAGTATAAAAAATTGTTAGCTGTAACAGGATCTATGTAGTGAAGGTTGGCTAGTAGGAAGGAAGAAAACTCTAAAGAGTACAAGAATAGTAATAAAGGTAAGGAGCAACCACTATCCGTAGGGCTGAGAAACAGCCACCGGAGAGAGGAATACTCTAGAACTGAGATCCAGACCTCATTAGAGAGCGCATGGCTGTGGCTCTCTGGACAAAACAGAAGTTACTGTGGTGTATTTCTTGCTGCAAAACCTGAGGTGCCAGGGGAATGTATTGTGAACCTGCCTTGGGCAGTGGGTAGAGTGGGGGCATTTCAGTGGAAGCTTCTGGATTGGCATACAGAACACAGAAGGCTCTCTATTCCCTGGTCTCTATCTTCTGCCAGGTATCCCCAACTCTGCTCTGTTATGAGGCAGTTCAAGTCTCTGGAAAAGGTGTGAGAAATTCTTAAGTCTCTTGAAAAAATATTTTAAGGGTTAGGGAAAGTGAGGAGAGAGTGTGGAAGGTAATATATATACTGAAAATGTTAAGGCCCTTCTCCAGAAGGATTTAGGGCTCATTTTCAACAATATGCATACATTACCTTGGTGGTTTTTAAGCTACATCCCAAAGGAAATATTAATTTGATTTCTTTAGGTTGCAGGAAACAGAAACCAATCCTTTCCAGCTTAAAGAAAAAAGGATTTCGTTGGAAAGATTAGGGAAGCTTGTGAAGTTAAAGAGTGGAATAGCCTAGAGTTCAGAGGGGAAGGTCCTAGAGCAACACTGGAGTCTCAGAAGCAGAAATTAATGTCCTTTCTCTCTTCAGCTGTTGCCATGGCTTCAACTCAGCTTCTGTGAATGCCAGTCTGCAGCCCTCGCCATTGGGCATAGTAGACAGCCTCTGACCCATCCAGCTCAGGCAGAATCGAATCCTTTCCTGGATCGTCCGCTGATGGCCCAGGGTACAGGCTACAGAGTGTGCTCATGAGCAGCAGGCATACAGACTGAGTGTCATTCAGAGCCAGAAATGCTGGCATCCTGTTGAGTCAGGCAGCCAATAGAAAGAAAGCTGCACAAAGGAGAAATGTTACCTGTAGCCTGTTGTGGCTGATAATATGTGGGAGGAGCTATCTGAGAGCAGCCAGCCCTGTCCTCTCAACCGAGAGCTTGTCCTCATTTGGGAATCTTCAGTTTGTGACTGGTGACTTCCATTTCCATCAGATAAAACCTGGCAATAATGAACATCTTCCTGATAACTCTTGTCACTCTTTTCCAAGGAGCTGAAATGGTAATTAATGCAAAAGCTGTGTTTATTGGTTCGTGAAATTGAGTGTGTGCGGTCTTTTGATACTATGTTTTCTTGGTAGTGAAAGTTTGGGAGGAGGTGGGAAACATACTGCACATTAAAGACTCAATTTACTTGACAAGAAATCACAACAAAGACAACCTCATGTATATGAAAATCTAGTGCTTTTGTTTGCTTTGCCAAAGTCGAAAGAGCAGAGTCAGAAGCGGTGTGCTCGCTATTCACTCTCCTCTCAGACCCCCTACCCACTCCTGCCCTTTGTTTACCTCCTTAATGAGGCAGCCATTGGGCCGGGGTGACATTCTCTGTTTCCCTCAAGGACACAGCTTAGAGCTCTGTCCCTCAAACTCCTCTCCTTCTGAGTTCTTTGTGAGAGGCCAGGGTGAGCAATTTTATCTGATCAATTCCCAAGGTCCCCAAAGAAGCATCAAGGCATAGAGGGGTAGGAAGACCCCTTCTGCAGCAGAGAAGAAACTGTGTTTAAGTAACAAGCATTCTGCGACTGGGAGCCTTATAGCTGGAAGCCCTGATTTTGCTCTTCCTTTCATTATTTCAAATTTTGAATTTTGTCTGTGGCCAAATCTGGATTGGGTACGGTCTTATGATCAAATATGAGTCATGATGGAAGTGAAAGAAATGCTGAGGGGAGTCTCTGAGGTATCACACATGCGCGCACGCACACACACACACACACACACACACACACAAGGAAGAGGCAATGTGACCACAGAGGCAGAGACTGGGGTGTGGCCACCGCCAAGGAACGATCTCGTCGCCAGAAGCTGGAAGATGACTGTAGAGAAGAGTTGGAGACTGAGGAGAAATAGGGAAGATTCTGAAAATTTGGGAACTTTCAGGGTTGGCAAATCCAATGCTTTTGGACTCAAAAACCCTAGATAATGAGAATGAAAAGAAGTTTGAACAAAGACTCATGAGGATTTTTTTTAGTTAAACAGAAACCTTACTCTTGCAGCAGGGAAGATGTTATTAAGGATGTTTCTTTCCCATCAGAGTCTATTTTTTGGGTGGTCTCAAAGAAGCCACCATTTTTGAGGGAATTGTACTGGCAAAGCCATGATAAGCCTAGATTTTAAAAAGCTGATGATTGTAAGTCAGCTTGAAGTATCCCAAACAATACCAGTAGGACAAAGGCTGAAGACGCTGTGTAGCCCCCAGGAAAGAAACACTTACCAATGCCCAATTCACACATGACCATGGGAGATAAGAGAGAAAAAGAAACTTCTGGGAAACAGAATCGGCGGCTAAGGGGGGGCTATGGACAGGAGAGTTCCTCAGAAAAAGCAGAAGCAGAGTCAAAGCACAGAACTTCTGCCATTGCTCAGGCAGAGGGTCTTCATTATTTCTTCCTGGAAGAATTTCTTATTACTGGGGACCATGGCTGCTAGGTATCACCTGTTCTTCCCCTTCCTCAAAGGGAATTTTAATTGTTTTAATTGAATGATGAGTCACTCTACCACAAGGACTCACACCTGCCCCACCAAAGGATCCTGGACTTGGTCCCAGACACAGTGACTGGATGGGACTTAGGATGACTTCCCTGGGGAGGCAGTGAGTATATTTTATGTGTGGGATACAGGGCACCAGGGGAGCAGGCTGTGCAGAGATGGCTCACTGTCCATAAATATCTATGTTTCACCTTCTGTACTGTTGCTGGGAAATGATCCTTGCCCAGGGCCACCTTACCAACCTTGACTACTTCAAATGAAGTCACATGATCAAAACTTACCAAGAAAACATGAAAGGAAGTGATGTGCATTATTTCTGGCTTAAGAAGCTGGCACGGCATTTCCACCCTCTCCCCTTCTGCCTGAATGCAGTGAACTCTTTAGGGACTTGAGGGAATGGCAGAGCCCCAAGATGACAGGAGTGAGGGTCCCTGACTACTGCACAAGGAAAGAACATTCACCTACCAGGAACACCTGTATGGGGTTGTTACGTGGGAAAGAAGAAATGGCTTTTATGTTAAGCTACTACACTGCAAGATATTTATTATAGAATTTTGTGTCATATTAATGTATACCTCATATATACATACCGCATGGACATGCACACACCCATCATACATACTACATACTACTCACAGACCCCCCCCCACACACATAGCACACATTCTTTCTCATATGCCTTTGTAGACTCTGAATTCTGTACTGTGCCAGCACATGTGACAGAGGGTCCCAGGATCCATGACCTCTTTGGACCATTGAGGGCATATTTTCAGTTAGGAGAGCAAACTTTTGATTAGCAAAGACTGATATTGTAGCTTGGGATTATCCAAAATGCTTTGTTTCTCTTGAGTCTTACCTCTTTTAAAAGGGCAGCAGCCCCTTTTGTTATCCACGGAAGTGGGTAGGTCCGATGGTAGAACAGAAGTAGTTAGAACTGGAATGGACTTAGGCATAATTACATAGATGGGGAAGTGAGGCAGTTTTGGGGAGAGGATGACTGGCTGGTGGTAGCACTAGATTTAAAGGTGAGATATGCCAATTCCCTGTTTGGTGATCTTTCTACCTGCCTGGTCTTCTTCCCAATTTCAGAAGCCACCGAAATCACACATCAGGGACAACTCAGTAGTTCTAAGAAAAGGCTTATTCCTGGAAGAAATTAAAACTATTGACAGCAATGACATTCATAATTACTTGTAAACTCTAAGCATCCCTCTGTACATAGCTTCATGAATGATTAAATAGAGGTGGTTATGGCTAAGAGTCAGCACTCTCTCTTCACTCATTATGGGATTTACTATTCTCTCAGAAAATGTTTTCCAATTTTTGTTTTTATTATTGTTAACCTTACTGTTTTTCTCACTGTCCCTCTGCTTTTCCCTCCTTGAGCTCTGAGGAGATGGCCATGCCGTATGAACCAGGATTCTGGAGATGATCGTCAGGAATTGTTTTCAATCCCCGCTCCTCTCCAAACCTGCCTGTGCTGCTTCTCTTCATCTCACCTCAGAAGAACAGAAATTCCTCTTCCTGCCTGACTCCAAATCCTTCATGTGCTCGTGATGCTATTTCTGTCTAGTTCTTCCTGGAGTCCGCACCATCAGCTATGCTCTCATTCTCTCTCCTGTATATTTAAATTCTCATCTTAGCCTAACACATGCTTATGTCTCTTTAAAAACAATACCCTAATTAAACCTTTCAACCTTGAGCCCTCTTCCAGCTGTCCTTATCTTCTTCCTTCCCTTGATTACCATCAAAGTTCTTACATTTTCCATATTCACTCTCTCCACCCTCTCATATCTCCTTTACCCCTTACCTCATTATGATATGAATGCTCTTCTTCCATAGTCATTAGTGAATTGGTAAATTGTGAAGCATTGGAATCATTTTTTTTCTGCCATTCTTGGACTTCTGTGTTGTAACCAACAGAGGTGGAGAGCTGTAAATATTTGCTAAGACTCACTCCCTTCCCCTCTTGACTCTCTTCATTCTCCAACTTCCAACCTTGTCTATCTCCTTTACCACTTCCTGTTCCCCCTGGAAGGTACAGTCTAAAACAGGGATATCTGACTGGTCTTCTTGCCCTGGGGATTATTGTGTGAATGAAAAGATATATAATTTGTATAAAAGGTATGACAGGTACTGGGGACAGAATTAGTGTTCAGAAAAAATGTAGTCACTGCTAATGAGTTCAGCTTTAAATCAGTCAATATGAAATGCTTGTGACATCCCAAAGGCAGCTACATACAAGGATCTTGGCTTCAGGAGTGAGAGCTGGCCTTGTGGATGTGATTCATCAGTGCACAAGTGACAGCTGAAGATATGGGAGTTCATGAGGTTACCCAGGGAGTAGATGTCCTTCAGGATAGGTTAGGTTATGCTGAGGTAACATCCAAAACTTAGTGGCTTTAAACAAAAGAAGTTCTGTTCTCACTCTTGAGCGGTGTCTATCATCAGTCTGCAGAGGACTTCTGCTCATTGTTGTCATTCAAGAAGTTGGGCTGCCTGAACAGCTCCCAACTCAAATGTGGACAGCTACATGTCAGAGGGAAAGGAGTTCTGGAGGGTCTCGCATAAGCAAGAAAGTGCTCTGACCTGCAAGGGATCCAAGTTCCTTTTGCTCAAAATTTATTGGGTAAAATGTATCTCAAGTATAGGCAAGAAAGTGCATTCTACCATTTGCAACAGAGGTGGAGAGCTGTAAATATTTGCTAAGAAGCACTAATCACTACCTGAGTACGTCTAGAATGAAAAGCAAAGAGAATATACGTAGGAGAATACACTCAATTGCCTTTCATTATCTTCTAACTTTTCCTTCACCAACTCAAGGCCTATATTGTTTTTCAGATCTCACTTTTTCAGATATTCAAGCTTGATATCTCTAAATATCTGTGACTCTTTCTTCTCCTCGCCCTTAACCTCTAATTCAATACAAAATTGTATCAATTTAGTAAGGCACATATTTGCTGAATCCATTCCCTTCTCTCTATCATCTCCGGGACTATTAGAAGAAATTTCAAATTGCTTTCAGTTAGAATGATCTTCTAAAATACAAATTTTGTCATCCCACATGGCTTTAAAAATAGAATTTTTTCTAATAAAAAGAATTTCAGAATAGGATAAAAATGGAGTGATGACCACTATGTACCGAAGTTTTTATTCATTAAAATAAGGGCTAGGAGTGGTAAACTTGTAGAAAACAGAAGTATAAAGGCACAAATTCACATATCTCCCTGCAACATGTCACATGACCACCTGCTCCTTCTTAAGTACTCATGTGATTCTGTAACTCTCTCTAGTTTTCCTACTAACTGCTCCTCTGCCCTTTATCACCTGTTTCTTCCTCTGCAGGATGCTTAGATAATGGTATTCCTTTATTTTGAGTCTTTTTTTTGGTTCAAGTCTCCTCTTCCCTTATACTGTCTCTATTTACATGACTAAAACAAACGCTATTGTTTCCACACTAACTCTCTCTGGTTTTCTTACTCTCGTCTTCACACCCACTTCCACTGCCTTAATTCAGGTACTCATCGTTTCTCACCTGGGAACTGCTAGAAAGATTCTTCCTTTATCTTCTTCTATCCCCTAATCATTCTCCCAACCCTCAACTCGCCAATATATCCTGTCACTGCAGAAGTAGACTGGTTCTTCCAGAACACAATGTTGATTATGTCGTTGCTCTTTTAATTCTTCCATGGCTCCCTATTGATTCCAGGATAAGATCTGAGGTCCTTGGAATGGCACAGAAGGTTTCCATGATCTGGGTCTTGCTTGCTTTTCAATTTTGCTTACAGTCTTATCTCCTCCAAATGCCACAGGAGCACATGAAATTCAGAGATGCCAATTTTTGGTCCCTTTAAGGTACCACCCTGGTGACCTTTGTATGAAGAGCATGTGTCCCCCTCCTGCATGGCATGTTCTTTTCTTGTCCTTCCAGTCGCCACAAAACTTTTTTCTTATGAAGTCATGCATATTCTACTCCTACTCATCATTTAAGATTCCACACTGGAGTAAACTATTCTCAAAAGTTTTCCTGACACTCCTGAAATCTCCCTCTCTGTCATAGTTCCATCCTCTGGTTTCCATAATTCTGTATTCACCTTTAACTCGGCAGTAGATTATCACACTGTAGGTAATTTTGTATTAACATGAATTACTTGAGGGCAATTACTTTGTATCCCCAACACCTAGAATAGTACCTGGCACAAACCTGGCATTGAGAAATGATGCTTTATACAGCATTTTTCATACTGCCTTGTAATTATTTCATTTACTTATATTCCTTTACTAGATTATGAAACATCCCCCATATTTGCACAATTCTATACACAAAATAAGTACTATAGACATGTTACCTGATATAGTTTAATTTGAAAGTATCTGTATTTTTAAAAAATACTGTTCAGTGTAAGGATTTATTTCAGAGGTTAATGTAAAGCAGGCTATATGACTGGTTACTATTTTATGGTGACTATATGATATAGAAATGGGGAGAACCTGATAATAATTTTATATGGACTTTGTTTCTCTTCCAAAGTTATGCTAATTCTCTTGGTTTTTGAAGATTGTTCCTAGCATATATAAGTTGTACCAATGCCTTCCTAGGGAAATGAAGACATAAAAGGGAAATAGGAACAGAAGAAGGAAAAGGAAAGAATGAGGTAAGAGTGAGGGAAGGGCAGGAAGGGGAAGAAAAAGAAAAGGGTAGACAGGTATAGGCAGGGAAGTTCACTCATCCAAAGTTCTGATATTTATAAAGAAATAAGGAAAATTTTGATTAAATTTTAATTTAGAAGTGTTAATTATTCAAGTATTCCATTTCATAAAACAAAGTATCTTTGCATATATTTAAAGCCACATTTATATATTTATATATTTTAAAGAATTAATTAACAAGTGCACTAGATCTAACACCATGCTGAGCTTGTAGATTTAACATTTATTAGAGGAAATGAGCATGTTTCATTCCCCCTGTTGTTCAGTACCACCCTTTGTTATACACCACAGTGCAGAGAAACTGTTGTAATGCGGGCATAAAAGAAACATTAGCATTTCTAGCACATCTTATACACATATTGGCAATAGATGAGAATAACAATTTCTGATGTGTTTTTTCTTATGTATGCCATTTTTGTACTTTAACAAACTCCTTAAACTTGCTGGTTAAATCTGTTCTATCATCAGTTCTGAATTATTTTCTTGGGAGAAATGATTAAGGAAAAAAAATCTCTCACTAATATGAGTTAATCAAAGTACAGATAAAAGAGGATTAAACTCAGTGAGGCAGCTACATTTCTAAATACATTTTCTATCTCTTCAATCAAGATGAGGGTCTTGTTTTTAAGAGGTTTATAATGTAATTAGGGAAACCACGCATATACATAAAAAGATGAATAGCACTAGCAGAATTCAAATGAGTAGTCCAGACAATAAATGTTTCTGATTTCAGAGTCTGGAGTAGTACCTGAATGCTAGGGTGTCTGGGTCTTGATCTTCAAGAAAATGGCGAATCTTCGACAAGGGGTGTGGAGAAAAGGGAATGGCTGTTAATGCATACAGGGTTTTTGGGGGTGATGAAAATGTTCTAAAATTGTGCTGACAGTTTTACATCTCTGTGGATATACCAAAAGTCAATGAATTGTACATTTCCAATGAGTGAACTGTATAATATGTGAACTATATCGCAATAAGCCTGCTATATTAAAAAAGCTATGGTCTCAGTCCAGTGACAGTAAAGAAGGCTGCAGAAGCTATGGATATTGTCTCCCTCCTGCCTTTTCCTTGTAAAGGGAAGTTGGTGGTGCCTAACTACAATTTAGTTCACAAGTCACTAGACCAATGAGAAGTCATATCTGAAAGAGAAGTGGATGACTGCGTATCACCTGGAGTTCCTGAATTATTGATGCAATATAATGACTGAGGGGACTTTGTCTCTTCTTCCTTTGGGAGACTATGAAAACAATGTTCTTCCAAAAATCTTTGTAATACATTAGGTACAAGCGTGATGGTGTTGTATGAGAGCAAAAAATGTCGAAGGGCAAGAATGGATGCAGAGAGACCCATTTTTGGCCTATTGCTCTCAGACACATTCTTTATTCTCTGACTGCTTTGTGTACCCTTTGAGCTTCTGTGAATTGCATGTCCAGGTTATAATGACTACTGGCTTCTGGTTTGGTTGGCCGGTAGGTGGCACTAGCTGAGACTGGAGGATGAGAAGGAGTGAGAATCCAAGGTATTTCTCACTTTCTCCTCCTGCCTTGAGCCGCATTTCTGGCGACAGGTGCATCGCTCTTTTGCTGTGGCTTCTGCCACGCTACAGCCTCTTCTGGGTGATGTCACATCTTGCGCTTCCTGTCAAAATCTCCTCTCTCCACTCTTCTGGCTAAGGTTAGCTATTGCTAACCCCATGTTGCCTCACCATCCCATTTGATTTCTCAGCTCTTCACCCATGTTACCTGTGTAACCAGTTTTCTGTATTACGTTCCCTCTGTTTAAAACATTTTGAGTGGTTTCTGGTTTTCTGTTTGGATCCTTAAACTGACACAGTATGAATTTAATAAATGTTTGTTAAATGAGTACACTTAGTAAATGGGACACTGGAAAAATTCTGTGGCCTACGGCAAACAGAGAATGCGGGAGGTGGACACATTTGGGCGAAGATAACGAGTGATTTCAGATGTGGAATTTGGGAAAATATGGCAGTAATGGATCATTGGTTAAAATAAGGGAAGAGGTCTGGGACTGGGAATACAGAACTTGAGATCTGTTTCCATAGAAATGAATCCTGAAGTAGAAGCAATAGTAATAGAAAAAACTCACAAGGGAGAATGTGTAGAAGATGAAGAACCATAAAAGATTATGGACTATGAGGGAACCAGAAATCTAGAAAAGTTAGTCATAAAGTTAGGGGTAGGATCTGCTTAGCTTTGAGGGCAATGGCATGGAAACCAGTAAAGAGATAGAAGGAAAAAAAAAGTTAAATGTAAAGTAATACAAGGTAATCAGGGAAGAGGAAGACTGAAAAAAATGATTACTGGGTTTGGTGACTAGGAGGCTATTGATGATTTTGAAAGTGTAGTTTCATCAGTGGCATAATGGCTGATCACCCACTGCCCAATGATTAAGTAGGTGAAGAAAAAGTGGAGGTTGAAAGTATACAGGGATAATTTGTAGTAATTATCTCAGAAATGAAAGACAGGGCTAGTATAACAGCTAAAATGGGTAAGACAGGTTTTTTTTAAAGGAAATGTGAAATCTAAACATGTTTATAGATGAAGGAAAAATACCAGTGATTATTGCATGAGTGAACATTAAGGATATACAGAGGGTAAGTGATGGAATAAAATGCTGAGAAAAGTGAGCAAGAACAGGGTTCAAGGCACAGGGAATTAGATATACTTGGAAATATGTGAAATATTTTGAATAGAAAGTCACAGATATTTAGAGATGGAGTGACAGATTTGGAGATGGAGAGTAAGGTCGCTTAAAGAGCTTGTGATAGACACCCTGGTAATAGTGAGGGAGTCAGGATGGGATGGGCAGTTTGAAGAGAATGGTGAAGGTTAGGGGACAAGAGATCCAAGAGTCAGGGGTGTCAGCAGAGAAAGCAATAGGTGGGCGAGAGTAAAGGAATACTGGTGGCTGAAGGTGGGTTTAAGTAGGGGCAGCGGGAGAGTCAGTAGCCCTTGATTGCCTCATGAATAGAGCAGTCTGGCAGTGTTAAGTGAAGGCTGACACCCAGCTTATTGCCAATGAAAGGGAATGTTTCTGTGGGTGGGAATAAGTAAAAGATGGTGAGCTTGATGTATGACCTTTGAGCTGAATGTGTCTAGCATGCAGTTGGGGAGGTTGGTATAATCTCAGAGAAGCAGATGTAAATTTGGTGCCAATAGAGAGGAGTTGATAGTGAAGCTAAGAAAGTGAATGAGAGCTCAGAGGTGCACAGTGTAGAACAAGAAAGAGCAAGTGCTGAGGACTAAATGTATAAGCACCTCTGGGTATGAGAGAGGAAATGGAGTTCAGAGAATATGCAGATATGAAAAATTAAAAACTAAAAACCTTTTCTCAAGTGGAAAGTAGCAGTGCTCTCTAAGTGAAATCCCGCCCCCCCCGACTCAGATGTTGCACAAGTGGAGCTCCTGCTTTTGTCCACAACCTGTACATTTGCATCTCTAATAGGCATCTTGCAAAGCACTTTGAGTGGCACTAATGTTTTTCCACATTTAAGAAGATGAGCCCATTCACAGAGAGGCACAGTGACTGAAAGAGATTTCTGCAAATGGTTCGTAATAGGCACATTCATGGGCTACAAAGCACCCTGGCAATCCCTAGAGATGCATGAGTAAGAACTGAACAGATGCGTGTGGATGGTTGAGAGCAACACAATGGAATTGTCAGTCAAGGCTTCAAATTCTTTCCTGAAAATTAGAAAGACTACTTTTCTATTCCAAGTCCTTTGAAATCGATTCTTCCACTGCCATGTTCTCTCAGGAATTCACTGTGGCCTAAGATGACACACAGTGGCTGAGTCTCTTGTAGGACATCTGACACATTTATGAGAAACAATGTTATGTTATTCATCTAGGATAAGCTCTTTACAACATAAAAAGCTTTAGTCCCTCAGAGTTGACATGCTTTTGAAGCTGCAGAAAGCATTCTGATCACAGTCATCTCCCATCCCCGGTGGAGTCCAGCCAAATTACTTAGATCATGGGCCAGTGAGCAGGGAGGAGGTAGGAGTACGGGTTACATCAATATCACATAAGAAATCTTTTGAAATACACATACTCTGGGATCTCTCCCCTTTCCTCATTGCATCCCTCCCCAAATACAACAAACGTAAATTTACTTCAGAGTGCTCCCTTAAAATTATTCAAAGAAGTTTATCATTTATAAAGAATCAAAGTTCCTGTTTTGCTAAAAAAAAAATTCCATTTCCAAAGACCTAGAAGTATCTAAATACTTCTGTGCCAGGCTTCTAGCAATTCTTATAAACCTACAGGTTACATGCTGGCAAATTGAAATCTTAGGCACAGAAGATGATTCTAACTTCTTGAAAGGGCTCAGATCTGCCCTCTCTCCTCTCCATTCTCACTGCCAAGTATGGCCCAAACAACTCTAGCCTGATTATGAGACTTCTTGCTTAACCCTCCCCTTACCTTTAATCGTATTCATGAAAATCTGATTTTTCATATTGCTATCAGAATAAACATATTAAAATACAAATTATTAGTCATTCATGTATTCACAAAGATGAGTTAAGCACCAACTATTTATCAGGCACTGTATTAGTTGCTGGAAATACAAAAGTGATACACAGGAATCCACTGGGAAAGACATAAGTCAAGTAACCACACTGCAGCACATAGGGATATATAACAAAGAACTTGACCTACACAGAGATCTCAGGAAAGTTTGGCCTAATAATGGAGGAGGGGGTGAGAAGTAGGGAGGGGGAAAGGAGGGGTAATCGAGACTGAATAAACCGCCTGGGCAACAATCGGGTAGGGGTGCAGTGGGGTAGCATGACACACTGAAAGGGCTGAGAGAGGCCAGAATGGCTGCAGCGTAGAGAGTGAGAGAAGAGCTGGGAGAAGTAGCAGTGGTCACACTAGACAGGTTCCTGTGGGCCCTTTTTCAGGACTCCGCTTTTCCTCATCAGGGCATTGCAAAGTAACAGCTTCTAAACATGGTAAAGGCAGGATCAGGTCTGCGTGTTACAGACCATTCTTCAACACCATAGTCCAGATGAGAGGTAGTGGCAACTTGGACTAGGGTGGCGACAGTGAAGGAGGAGATAAACTGACGGACCGGCAAGACATCTGAGTAGTGATTCGGTGACAGGATGAACATGGGGATGAAGACTTGATGTGAAGGATGCTGCATATATTTCTGGCTCGTGAAACAGCACAGATGATGGAATAGGAAACGCCAGATGAAATCTGGTTTTGGAGGGAAACTAGATGCATTGAGTTTGGAGGCATTGAGTTTAAAGTGACTGAGATTTCTAAGTTACAAAATGTTTAATGGCTTCCCATTACCGAAAGAGGTACATTGAATCTCTTTAACATGGTTGCATCAAATCTTTGTGACTGAATCCCAGACTCATCTTCTGTCATCCTGACACATGGTCCATATTTCAACCATTCTGAATTAGTGGAAAGGTCCTGAACACCCCAAAGTATCGCACAGCTTGAAAGCTTTGCAAACACTGTTACTTTGGCTGGACTAGAGGTCTTCCCTCCCCTTCCAGAATGCCAGTTTAACTCTTGTTCTTCAAGGCTCAACTTCAACACCATCTCCTCGAAAAAGTTCCCTTTAGTTTGTCCCTAACCTTATGTACATGTGTGTTTATGTATGTGTGTGTATGTGTCTATGTGTACACACATACATATGCACACATGTACATAGGTGTATTGTATATGTATATGCATACAATTATTTATGATTATCAGTTTATAGTCTCTCCCACTAGATTGTAAACTCCTTGAGGTGGGGGACTCTGTTTTGCTCGTTTCTATAAACGCAGTGTATAGCAGTCCATAAGTGAATTCAGTGATGGATTAAATGAAGAAATGAATTTTGAATTCTTTTCCTTCTTTCCAGGAAAATGTTTTTAATTTTTTTATTAAAGTATCATTGATACACAATCTTATGATGGTTTTGGATACACAATACAGTGGTTCAGCTTTCACCCATA
This sequence comes from Smutsia gigantea, assembly GCA_032199065.1. NCBI lineage: Eukaryota > Metazoa > Chordata > Mammalia > Pholidota > Manidae > Smutsia > Smutsia gigantea. The sequence goes on from JAVSCE010021166.1 coordinate 178,882, forward strand.
TTATCAAGTCTTCACCCCCTCCAATGCAGTCACTGTCTATCATGTAGTAAGTATTATAGAGTCATTAATTGTATTCTCCATGCTGTACTACTGTCCCCGCAGCCTACCTTTATTGTGATTGTGAATTATAGTGCCCCTTAATCCCTTTCTCCCTCCTATCCACCCTCCTCAGCCCCTCCCCTTTAGCCACTAGTCCCATCTCAGTGTCTATGAGTCCACTGCTGTTCTGTTCCTTCTGTTTTGCTTTGTCTTTATACACCACAAATTTGGTATTTATCTCTCTCCACCTGGCTTATTTCACTAAGCATAATACCCTCTAGATCCATGCATGTTGTTGCAAATGGAAGGATTCCTTTTCTTTTTACAGCTGAATAATATTTGAAAATGTTTTTAATTTTTGGTTAACATAACCAGGGACTACTGACAAGACTGAAAAATCAGAACTCCGGTACCTGTGAAAGATGTATATTAACAATAATGAACTAAATAATTTATCAATCCTTGTTTCCCTGACTGATCAAAAGTAAAAACCCCAATTAAAAAGCTATGTCTTTCACAAGATTCATAGAATATCATTTTAACATGACCCCCATAAATGAAGAATCAAAACCAATATAAAAAGTAAATTTGCTAAGATTTCTTTTTCCCATTTTAGAAATGATATGGGTCCACTGGGGAAAATACAGAAGAGCACAAAAAATATAAAATGTAATATAATCTCACCATGGAAAGAGAGCTGCTTTTAATATTTTATTTGTAAATCTTTCCTGTCCTCCTTCTGTGTCAGCACATACATTTTTACCAGCTTTCCAATGGAGAAAAACATTAAATGTGCCAAAAGCCAGCATTCTAAGCCACCTTTTAACTGGCAATCAGAGTGATGATGTGTTAAAAAAAATCCATGAAGGTTTTCTGCTTCTTTCCAGGGCCTGCACCTCCTGCTTCCTCTCTGTAAGAGGTTAGAAGACAAGTCAGGTCAGGCTCACCTTGGGCAGGCTGGCTGTTCTCTCTCTCTCTGTCTCTCTTTGCAGAAACAAATGAACTTGGTAGCTCTATAAGTCAGATTTGAAAGGAGTTAGTCAAAGACTACATTGGGTCCCCAAGGCCCGGGCTTTGTGTTCAGTGCAGTTTTAAAGCCAACAGGCTTGCTGTGGCGGGTATTATTCAGTTGCTGGGAGTTATTAACTCAGCTACAGGAATGGGTGGGTCACACTCTGAGTCAGATTTAGTTTCTTACACATACCCCTCTAAAGAGGTATGTGGGGAGGAGAGATGATTGTTAAGCAAGTACTCAGGCATTCTAGGTTCCCAGGACAAGAATGCATTTGAAATTCCACATCTGAGTTGTAACTAACATCATATACCTCATAAGATTAAGGGATTAAAGTGGTGGCAAAAGCATATACGGAACACACGTTATCCAACCACATGAGAACCACAGTAGTGTCTGAGGGGTCACTAAAAAAATATATATATATATATGTATGTATGTATATGTATAAATATATACACATATGCATATACACAGCACATATGTATGCATAAATACAGACATACATATGTACCTTCACTTGCAGGCACACACACATCAAAAAGGTAAGTCCTGGATCTAGGTTATTTGTCAGAGTTGTTTCTGTTTCTTTTATGACGATCCTAACACTGTAACATTTTGACAATTCCAAATATGTTTGCTGTACTTTTGTTTGATTTTACAAACTGACAGCACTTTTAATTAGTTGGTATAGTGTAATTCTAATACGGCTGAGTGGCTTGTTCATTGTTAGACATCTTTTCCCTGAAGTATTCATTCATTCCCTGATTATGCATTCAGTTACTTGGCTGAGGAGAAATGTCACAATAAGTGGCTGTAGATTCTTAGCTTAGTTTTTAAGTTAACATGAACACTGTCGATGTTTCCCTCGCTTTGTCCGTGACTGTGCCTCATTCTGCCATCTGCTCATGTGTAGGTGTGGCAGTTTGCATCAGCTTTATTCACGGCCCCAAGCTCCTGTTGGCTTCCTACCCTGTGAGTTACAGTGCAGGGGGTGGAAAACAGTAACAAAATGCCAAATGCACCCATCCTCCTCAGCCTTTCCCGTCCGGTGCCCAGTCCGTGCCATCCCTAAATGCACTGGTTGTCTGCCTCATCTACCCAAGGCCTTCTCATCCGAGAAGTTGTTTAGGATTTGGAGGTAACAGCCGTGTGACCAAACACCATTCTAGGGAGATAGCAGTCTGTTCAAAGGAGCCAAAAAAAGTAGCTGGGGTTTCTTTCACCTAGAGGATCTGAGCGTGCTACTCTCCCTGCAGGGTGGACCAAGCAGATGAGTCTAAAATTGGTCTCCTCAGCTGTGGTGCAGCGGGCCTGACGATGGCTCAGTGACACTTACTCTTATCAGGCAGCCACTGAACAAAAGAACCCAGTGGTCCATTTGGAATATTCTCAGCTTAAAGTGATCTTCTATTACTAGTAAACATCTTTATCGTTCTTTTTGTCTTAGTTTCCCTTGAAATAAAAATTTTTAAATAAGCCATAATTGTGTTGTTTGTCTGGTGGTCCACCCATTCGCTCTGAAATGTAAGTGGCTTTTGTTTAATCATTGGTCCTTCTTTGAAAAATTGTGTATCCTTACTCATGGAGAACCCAGCTCGTAACATAAATGTGACTATGATCCTGTGCTAAAGATTGCTGATGCACATGAATCACCTAAGACATCTTTCTAGTTAAAGAAGGGAATATATCCTGGGCTTTTTCAACTCACTTTTTAAGAATTTTGTTAGATACCGAATAACTTAAAAATTGTGTTTGTATCTATTTATTTGTCCCAAATCAATGACACAAAAACTTCATAGTCAAAAATGTAAAACAAATACCACGGGTTTGAAAATTACATCAACTGAAAGGAAGATATTTGTATTAGATGCTGTAGTGTTTAGCTGAGAGTCTCTCTTGAGCACCAAAAAAATAAATTATTTTTACCACCTAACAAATGATAATTTCTCAGTCTCCATTATATAGCAGATGGTGAATAACACAGACATGCTCTTTACTCTCTTTTAACACAGAATCTATTAAGGTAGATGAATATGGAACAAGAAATACATTTGATAACTAATTTGAAAAGAAATACAGGAAAATGGAAGAAAATTACATTAAAGGTAATATCCCAATTTTTATTTCAGGAATTGTAGAATGACAAGAAGACAGTTTCTTGAATTTGGAAGTTTCTTTCATTGATGAAACCCCTTTCAACAGACAGAAATATAATTTGATGATTTGGAAAATAAGAATAGCATCCCATGCAGGTTTATCTGGAGTCCAATATTATGCTCTGAGTCTTTGCTTCTTGCTTTCTCATAGCTGCTCCATCTCATTTTTCAAGGATAGGCCCCATTCCCCCTTTTCTGACCATATTTCTTTTCTGTATCCTACTTATTTTCATCATAGTACTTGATACTAATAATCACCATTTGAAGTTTTTTAATTGCCTGTTTTTAGTTCTCAAATGACAGGACCCATATCTGTTTATTTACCAGTGTGTTATCCAGCAACTACCATTATGTGGACACATATTTTGCCCTGGATAAATATTTAATGAATGAATGGATAAGCAAAACGTGTAAGGAAATGAGACAAGGTTGAGTTTCTGGTTGTTGTAGTGAATACAAATGATAGTTGCCCATCTGAACACTGCTTATTAAATTATGGTCAGTGAAGTTCCAAGCAATTTTATTAGTTGTTTTTTTAAAGGGTTCAGTGGTTGGATAAATTTGGGAATCATTGACTTAAATAAACAATCTGATATCCTTACTGCTGGATTTCTCAGCATATAAACATAATAGTACATATGTATATATATATATATTCACATACAGTATGTGTGTGTGTGTGCGTGTGTGTGTGTGTGTGTATGTATATTGTCTCTATGGGGTATAGTTGGGACATGCTTGCTTACTCTGTTAGCAGGTGGAACCTATTAAGTGACAGATCACAGAACTGTGCAATCGCAATCTGGTTTAGCAGTTAGCAAGAGTTAGCATGGCTGGGTCTGATTGAAAGACAGCTTCAGAAAAGCACTGGTACATGAACTAACAAGTTGTGTTGTACCTCCAGCCGTTTGGGACTGGTAGTCGTTTGTGTAAGGCTACTTCCTAGTCACAGCAAAGACCTCTGCAGCCTGGGAAAGAATAGGGAAATGATCAAGAAACTTCCTGCCCTTTGCTGAAATTTTGCCTGTGCTCTGTCCCTAGGGGTGTTGCCCGTCTTCTTTAAAGCACATCCTGTTGAGATTTTTCATCTCCTGGAAAATCCCTACACCACATTTGCTATTTTTTTCCTGAAAGTAGCCTGCTTGTTTTACCCCTGCCCTCTGAGAATACAGAGCAAGAGATATTTTAAGATCAAGAGGAATGATGCTCTTTCCTATCATCTGGACAGTTGCATGCTCAGAGGCCATGTCCCTGCCCAGCAAGTGTTCTCACTTTCTAGCTCTAAGCATAAGACCCTCTGCAATGACAGAGATACAGACCTCTGCTGAGGGTCCCTCTGGCTCCTCCGTTCAGCAGGTGGTCCAAAAGGTGACTTGTAAAGAAGAGAGGAGGACAGGTCAATCATGCCTTTACCTCAATGTGACCACCATCTGGTCATTCCCCCCATGCCTGGTGATATAAGTCTCCTGAAGCAACCTTCTGGGATCCACATCTTCCCAGAGCTATGCTCATCTGGAACAGGGGAGTTGGTGAATGGAAAGGAGCCTTCCAGACCCTGGCCACTACCATTCAGCCTATGCAGTGGCCCTCTCATCAACAAGGCTTGATGATGGCATTCATTCTCACCCACCTTGCCAGGTTCATGGGTTCATGTCCCGCTTGAAACAAACTTAATTTGATAATAGCAACACTCTTCAAAATCTTTATTTGCTTCCATCTTGATTCTAGCCTATTCAGGTGTATCTCAACCATAGAAATGAATTCATCTAGCATCAGGAGAAGTGCCACCTGTCAGAAGAGGGCTACAGGATGGGTCACTGCTTTCCTCTTTCTGAAGGTGCCCCTTAGCTGCTAGGAATTGCTAGTGATGCAGTCTGCCTTGGAGATGCTTAACATTTTCTTGTGGGCAACTATTTCTGCTCAGAGCTGCCAATACTTGAGTTTTAGAAAGAGACCATTGCAATATTCTGACTTGAAGTTGACTGTTCTTTTTTCATTGAATTGTCCTTGATATACATTCTTACATTGGTTCAACAGTTACCCATATTATCAAATCCTCACCCCCACTAGTGCAGTTACTATCTGAGTTGACTGTATTTTTTTATCTTTAAATTGAACACGAGAATTGGAGAGATGAATAATAGTGTCTTCAAAGTCTTCTAGCCCTAAGAAGAGTTGACATATTTTCTTCTTACAGCAAGATTATTGTGATAATGTAACAAAATATGTAATGTGCCTTGCACATTATTTGGCACACATTGGATACTTAGTAAATTTTAATTCTTTTCTCTCTCACAAATCTAACACCAAAAAGATGAAAATATGTTTATATGCTTGCTTCCAGTATTCAGTTTTTCTATATCAGAGACCTAATGCTCCTGAGTCAGAATTCTAGAAGTTGTAAAGTATAAATTCAATTCTTCTGTGGGCCACACTGGTAATAGGGAGGACGTTGGGAGTTTCTCTTTTAACCCATATATTTTACATCACGGAACACAACTAGAAAAACCAGATGGCATGGGGTGATTATTCACTTCCCTGGATCTCATTGGGATACAGCTGAGCAAACACCTTCAGCATTCCCAGCCCTTCCATTTCAGGGGCCCATAATCTTTTCTTTCTGTATGGGAGCTAATAGTATTCTTGATCCTGATTACCTGGATTAGTATTGAAAGACCTTTTCAGACTGGTGTCCTAGAGAAATTGAAAGTTTCTTTCTATTTGCAGCGACTTAAGCAGTGAGGCTGGAACAAAGGACTCATCTCCTCCATAATCATCTCACCTTGTCACTCGGAGTCTAATTAAATAAATGACTCCCTGATCTTTTGTCAATTGTCAGCAGATCTGGCTTTCACTTTTAATCAGCCTGCACATCATTTGTCTTTTAAATTCTCTTTTCACCCTGTCCTTTGTCTGTAAATATGATGAGAGTAGGAGTTGAAAGAATAAGCTTAAGAAGATAAATATGCAGATTTCTCTAAGCATTCTTCATATTCTCTTTAAGTCACCTTTTCTCTTTCCTCTGCAAAAATAATGAGGCTACTGATTTAACTTGTCAGGATCACTGAATGACTTTCGAAGGCCTTGGGAGCCTTGCATTCAAGAAGATGTTTTTAAGGACTGGTTTTTCAGATTTTCACTGCTATTCCTATCTTGAAAGCCCATAACTTCCATGGAAGCAACAAATCATGATGCTCTTCAACTGGAAACTGGTCGGGGGAAACATAGGTGCTTGAAAACAGGAATGTATTGTCTCTCTTTGAATTACTTGGGAGTCTGTCCTTGTCCCCCATGAGTCTGGTCCTGTAATGTTTCTGTGCTACTAGGACTGGGTGAGAGCTGATCCTTCTTCTCAAAGAAAAAAATCCTTGACTCAAAGAGGAATGCAACACACAGGGACACCAGAAAGGCAGACAGAAGTGTAACAAGGGAAGAAATAAAGATTCAGCAACATGCACACAGGCTGGTCAGCAGTTTAACGCACACTTGTGGAGCCTCCCCTTCCGTCCTCCCTGCACCACAGGCACCAGGACTACCAGGAGGGGAGTCTCTGAAAGTGGAAGTCTTCCCTGGCAGGAGCACAGATATCCCGGTGCCTGGGAAAAGTTTACCTATCATCTTGTCTTTACTTTCAACTCAGAGGAAGATGGCAGCTTTCAATTAATGTGTGCCAGGACCAAAAGCAAAATAACAAAGGCCAGTTAAGAATAGCTTGTGAGACTTTTATTTTTAGCAATATGACCTACCAGGTTCTCCACTACCCCAAAAAGGTTCCTAGGCAAAATTTAACAAGATACTTTGGCGGCATGGCTGAGTTTTAAAGATAGCCAAAAGCCCCAGAAGAAGAAGGTGTAAATCCAAGAGCTGTGCTGTCTTAGAGTCATTGGCTGGATTTAGTGACCAGGTTTTAGTTGCCCTTGGGCGAGAAACAAAGACTTGTGCTCCATAAGATGGAAGTCAATTAACTTTCCCCTATAAAACCAGTATCCTAACACTTGGTCAAAGGTTGGCCTAAGGAAAAAAATATATACTTATTAGCAAACACTGATGTCGGCCTTGGTGATGGGTAGAAGAAAAAAAGAAGTCACGTCTGAGAATCTGTAACCCTAGACCTGGCGTCATTTCATTCAGTGTTTGGAAATATAATGTTTACCTGCTGAGAACACCTGAGGTGATCATGCATATTAGCATGGTCCCCAGGGGACATTTAGCTGAAGCAGATGCAAACCCTTTAGGGCCATGCTTTCCTCACAGGCCAGGAGCAAGTGTCACTGGATGTAACAGTAAGCAGATTTAGGTCCCCAAGAACTTCCAGTAATGGAAAATTGAGATTCGTATTGTTTCCTTTACAAGTATAATACAAAAAATGATAAAAAAGAAAAGATGAAATAAAAATATGACATATTAATAAGGCATTAGAACAAAGCGGGCAGGTTTAGAAAAGAACCAAAACACAATTTCTGAAAATGAAAAATGTAACTGTAATGAATCACTTAATAGATAGGTTAAAGAATAGATTAGATGCAGTAAAGAAAGAATTTGTAAACTAAAAGCTAAACATAACGGAGTTCATTAGAATATAGCAAAAATAGATAAGAAGATAAATCTGAGAGGGAGATTAAAAAATGAAGTACAGAATGAGGAACTTTCATATACATTGAACTTGCTTCCAGAAAGAGAAACTAGAAAAAGCGAGAGGCAGTATTCAAAGAGATAATGAGTGAGAATTTGCAAGAACTGAAGAGAGATACGAATCTAAAAAATAAAGAGAGTCCTAAGCAGGATACATTTCTTTAAAAAAAAAAATCCCCACATAAATGCATGGTAATGAAACTGTAGAACACCAAAAACCTTAAAAGCAGCCAGGAAAAAAAGAGGTTACTTATGATAAAGCTACTCTTAAACTGACAACAGATTTCTCAACAGCAATAAGGGAGAAGAGGGAAAATCATTGGAACATAAAAACAGAATAGAGAGCTCAAATAAGCTGGTATAATAAATAAAGTGAAAAAAACCCAGTATCTACAATAAAAATTAGTGGACTAAAATCAACACAAAATTTTTCTTCACTGAAGAACTTCGTGTGATTCTTTTTCTTTTCCAGTTAAAGAGTAAGAATTAATCATTTGCTATCAAGGACACCATATTCATTTGCTAAATACGAATAGATTCACTTCTCTATTTCCAGCACATAGTAGGCATTGAATGCCTATTTTGTTCTTGGTTTTGTATTATGTGCTATAAGTGAACGGAAATGTTCTCTGTTGTTATAGATCTTATATTTATTCAAAAACCATTCACAAACTGACTGTAATGTACAAACCAATTCTTAAAAGATACCCCCCCGCCCAAAAAACAAAAACAAAAACAAAGGTTTTAAGCCAAGGTTATTTTAATTTTTCTATAAGAAAATACAAATTTTCCCATTTTTACTTGTTCAGTTAAGAGCTCATAAAGAGTTACAAAACTCTGTAACTAAGATTGAGAACTATACTTTCACAATATGATCACAGTTCAGTAAGCATTTTTGCTGCTGAATTAATGATATCTGAAAATTTTCTGCTAAAACACTTGACTGAGAGTTGAGGAGATATCATAACTAAATTTAATTCAATAATTAAATCTAAATAGTCATATCTTACTGGATAAAGAAATGATCAGGACATTAAGGAATTGAATTTCTAGAGTTTATTTTCAGTTGGCTATAAAACTGTGCAAAATCCTCAAGAACTGGGACTGTATCTCCTTTGTTTATCCCCAGAACGCAGCAGAGTCCTGGCATGAAATAAGTGCTCAATAAATATTGATTGAATACCATATTGTAAATGCAGGTCACCCAAACTAAAATGCACCATGAACAAAATAAATTGCATTTTCCTTTCTATATTCTACAAGATTGGAGAAATACGTAAATGAGAAATAGGAAAATACTTTCGATGCTTTAAATAATGTTCCATATGAATTGAACAAGTGATATTTCTTATAGTTTAAAATTTTATGATCTGAAATCATAATTGGTTCTTCACCCAATTGTATTAAATAGCAGTATAAATATAGAAAACCCAGTCCCACCATCTTGTCAACCAAAACCACTCACTGGGAAATCTGTGTGTTTGGGATTAAATGGATAACACAGTGTGTATAATGTAAAAGAAAATTAAATACAATGGTTGCCTAACTCTGGTAAAAAAAAATACCCTTAACATTTGCTGACCTCTTCATTTTTCTGGTAAGAGGATAAAATCCAGATCAGCATAAAACAAAGTAAATTTAAGGTGTATTTGCGCCAGAAAATTCTGTCTGCATTTTTTCAGCCAGGAATGATCATATTGTAATCCTACCCAAGATCTAACTACTCTCAAAAAGAAAGCCCTGAGGGGCCGAAGAGCACATCTTTTAACTTTTTGTGCAAAGCACCTGGCATGGTGGGCAACGTGTAGGTCCGCTCCATTTTCTCCATTGCAGTAATGGGTGAACAAAAGCCCATTCAAAAGGTATGAAGCAGCCTCACCACAACATGGACTTTGAAGTGGCAAGTATTGCTACAGGGCAGAAGCCCATCGTTTCAAACTCTTAGAGTGAAGAATATGCTCAATAAAATGAACACCAAGGATCATTAGCAATTGGCTTCAGCATAACGTATTAGAAATGGACACCTTTTGAACTTAGACTGATTTGGGTTTAAAAAATTGATGCTATTGATAATTGGAATGCATGGAATCATGCCCACAGGCATAAACTGCAGGAAAATAGAGAGGAAAATGTATCTAAAGTAATTTCAGCACAAGATGCTAAAACAATTAGCTTGCCAAAATCAGAACAAATACTAAAATTGACCATTTAGGCCAGTTACCTAGGAGTGTACCAAGTAGGGGAAAGCATACATGTAAGAGTAAGTCTCATTTATCAATGGTTTTTAAAAAGGGGGTCAATTATAAAGATAATGGGGAAACAGGACCTTGGAAAAAGTACTAGGGAGTTACTTGCTTGAAGGAGCATATGTGGACTGGTCTGGGATCCTCTGGGAACCATTTCTTGGAGCATCACCATTGGCAAACATTGAGAAATGACATCTTAACTTTTCTAGAAGATCCAGAATAATCAATCATATGCACTGCTTCTTAATTCATCACTATAAAGCTAGGGATTTTTTTCCTTTTCCTAAGTAAAATATAGTAAATAGAATTCAAATACTTTTCACAACTTCTCATTATTGTCCTGGTGTAATGACTAAAGACACAGTAAATTTTTAATTATTAACAATCTGGCTAGCACTTCATAACAAAGTCTGCTTACTAATGTGTTTTGTCATCAACAAATTGAAACAATATTGTCTATGCATACTACAATATTTGTTCCTCTCTTTTCATATCCTAATATGAAAACATCATTAGTTTAGCTCCATTTGACTATCATACCCTGTCTGAGTTTCAGAGCATTTCCAAAGAATCAGATATTCTGATACAATGCATACAATACAATACATTGAGCTCCACTCATTAATTTTGGAAATTAAGTGGTTATGCTTATTAATGTGAGCTTCCACCACTTTTCAGGCTTTCACAATGGAACTGAAAACTGACAGTACATGAATCTACAATGGGAAAATGTGAATAATGCCAGTGTTCTTTTTTTGGTGGGGAAGGGATTCTTCAAGGGCAAACCAAATTGTTGCTCTTCTATATGCATGGGTTGGAGAGAAGCAGCTTATCCGAAAGACAGGACATAAAAGAGCAGGGTGACTATTACAGAACTTCAATTCAGAATTTTGAATTTTTGTGCTCAGCCTATTGTTCATGCTGGTGCATCTGAAAGACACAAAAATCAATATGAGAGGGTTTTAAGAAGACACGCAGAATGAAGGTCCCATCTGGTGCCTTTCTGCCTAACTCCTCAGGTCTAGGAAGGAAAGTACTCACTATATATTTTTTGGATTTAGGCGTATTTCAGGCTGGGATACCTTCTTTAAAGAACATGGATATGACTATGTAATTGGCCTCAGCATCACCCCCTGACCAGAGCCAATCTATTTTCTCTTTAAATCAATGAGTCTAGATAACACAGCAGAAGAATGCCCTCAGTTTTATCTTAGCATTCACGTACACTGACGCAGCATGAAATCAAAGTATGCCAAGAAAGAGGAGAAAAAAACAGTGTGAGAAAGTTTCAGATGAATTGTGAACTTCTTACTCTCCTTATATAATCTTCTGGGGTGCAATCCATAACATTCAGTCAGGTTTTCTAGTTTCTGGCACTTCCTGCAAAAGGCCTTACCTGGGTTAAGAATGGTGCTGACAGGCAACAGGGGTGACCTGAACAGTTCCATCTTCTATACTGTTTTCCTGTATCCCAACCATTTGTCTGAGTCTGCCTAGGCCTTAAAGAAATGAGACTGCCATCTTCTGACGGCCTTCCATGTAGTTAGGTGACTATTAGTATAGGCATTTTCTGTGCTGTACAGATTATTACTGTTTATATCATTAAAATATGCTTGTCTTAGGTTTCAGGAATAAAAATTCAGATTTGATCAACAGACTTAAGAACAGACTGTGTGCCAACATTTTTACCATTTTTTTCTTTCAATATTCATCACAAACCATCTGTGTTTGTAGGCATTACAGTACAATAAAAAATTAATTGCTGATTCCTATCTGGAATCAGCACATCAGGCAAATATTGTATATAGTCAAAACTGTATGAGAGGAATTGCCTGAGTTCCTCATGAAGTGTAACAAACACGGTTTTGCGTATACGATCAAGCATGATAATATGATAATATCACCGGTATACAATGTATGCAGTATGATTATATATAATAAAGCACACAGATGTAAAATATAATTTTACAGTGTTTTTTAATTATGTAAAAGAGAGCCATATGGTAGAATATCCGAAGTTAAATGTAATATGACGTCTCTACTTTGAGACAATTAAAACTCAGATAATATATGCCACAAGTCACATATTATAAGAATCAAAATTAAATGGTATACTGATATATTCTGAATCCAAACCTGGTGTCAATTGCTGTCTAGTTATAAGACTTAAAGGCTTGTAGAAAAGACCAAATGCATTGGAGTGCAGGATTTTTCAAGATAAAATTTTCCGACCTCTGTTTTCCAGTTCTGATATTTGTTGACTGGTTTAGTGATGCCAAAATATTTCTTCCTTGCACCTGCTCCTTCTCATTACTTGGTCTATTTGAACAGATACCATGTCTCAGTTCATTTCTTGTCTCTTTTACCAGGGAGAATTTAAATAACATATAACATAAGTTGTGTCAAAATAAACTTTTCTAGTTCTCAAACTGTCTACCCATATTATACACTATCTTATTCCAGAAAAGGGGATTTGAGTTGTGGAGTAGACAACACAAAGACATGTCTGCTGCTCAAGAAAAATCTGTGAAGACAGACATTAACAGTAAGCATGACATTTAATACAACATGGTCTATTACTACTAGCCAAAGAATACTCTAAACACATTTGTATCAAATAAAGTCAAATTCATTAGTGTGATTATTGAATCATACCAAAGTAACTCTAGAGTGTTTCAAAGAAAAAGGAATTAAGGAAAGTTATGTGCAGGCTGGAGTGGATCCTAGGCTGGGCTTCTCAAAAACTGGTCAGAATTTGTAAACTACGGAGTTTTTCAAACAGAGGTCTTACAAATCCAGGCAAAGTTAGATAAGCTTTTGGTTTCATCTTGGAACATATGGGTCTGAGCAAAATGGGAAATCTGAGCTTAGATAATGTGCTTGCATGTCACGGCTTGGTACCTGTTTTATGAGTCTGAGGACAGTTTTGTAAGGTGTTTATGTTTCAGTTTTTGATACTGAAATTCATTGTGGGCAGCCTTGATTCAACAGAGATAAAGTTTATGATTTCTCCCTCTTAGCCACTAACAGCTATTTATTTTTTCTTCTGTTTATTCATTCAATCTTCAAATATTTGTAAGTGATTAGGTATGTGATAGGCACTGTGATTGCTGCATGGAGTTCATAATCTAGCTAGATGATTTAATTCTATGACTAAAGCAGATATAATTTGGCTTTTGCAGTATGTGCCTGCATTTTTTAAAAAGATTCTCATTTTTAATTGAATTACTCTGCAGTGGACCGAATGTTTATGCTGAAATCCTGACCATCAATGCTGATGCTAAGGGAGGTGGGGCCTTTGGGAAGTAGTTACGTCATGAGGGTGGAGCCCTCATAAATGGCATTAATGTCCTTATAAGAGAGACCTCAGAGAACTCTCTCAGTCTCTTTCCATCATGGAGCATACAAGAAGAAGATGGCAATCTGTACCTTGGAAGAGGACTCTTCACAGAACCCAGCCATCAAGGCACCCTGATCTTGGACTTCTGGCCTCCAGAACTGTGAGAAATAAATTTCTGTTGTGTATATGCTATCCAGTCTATACCATTTTGTTATAGCAATCCAAACTAAGACTCCCTCTAATTCACATAGGTTTTTACCTACTCTGGCAGAGAATGTTGACTGACTTAGCAATAGGGGTCTTGATTTGTAGATGATCACATGACTGTGAAATTACAACTTTATTTGTCTACTTTCTATAATTAGATGCAGCCACTTGATGAAATTATGGCCATGGGTTGTAAGTGAAAATGGTGTTTACATTTCAGATTCCAGGACACATGTTCAATTCAAAAGGAAGGTATGTGGCCTCTTCAAAACATTTTTCTTCTGATGGCTGGAATGAAGATGTGATGGCTGAAGGTTGATCAGCCATTTTGTGCAATGAGGTAGCATCTATATTGTGAGAGTGACAGACAATCAAAATAGAGAAAACCAGTCTCTAAAGGATCATTGAGTCCCATGAGCCACTTACCTCCAGAGTTCATTTACTTGAGCAAAAAATAAATGTTTATCTTGTTTCAACTCTTTATATTTTGGGGTTTCTGTTATACTTAAACCTACTCTGCTCAAGAGTAAAATAAGCAAGAATTTAAACTATTGTATTAACAAACCTCTCAGTGATGGATAATGGTTAAAATTGAATATTTTAAATTTTAGAAATTTCATTCATGAGACTGCAGTTTCTTACATGGTACTTCTAACATTTAAGAAAAATTTTCAGATGTCAATTTATTTGATCCTTATAACAAACTTGTAAAGCAAACAGAAAAAGTATTAATGACCTCCTGTTAGGAATGAGGAAACTGTGACTCAGAAGAATTTTCACGTACCCAGTCTACATTCAGGGCTAAAATCCAGGCCACTCTGGTCAGAGATTTTCTTCTACCACAGTTCTTGAGTGCTCGTGGTTTCATTTATACTCAACGGCCGTTCGAGAGGTTAACCACGTTTTTGTATAGCAACTTTAGTTTGCATCTAAATCACGGCAGAAAAGGGGAGTTTAATCTTTCCAGAGGTACCTAACTGGGAAGGGTAAAAAGTCTGGGAGCCTTGGATCCTAACTCTGACTTCATTCTAACTTGACTCCTTGTCTATTTAATGAAAGAGGTAGGAAAAAATATATCTCTAAGGCATACTTTCTCTCTAGGATCCCATCCAGTACTGATACCTTCTGACCAGTTACAGAATCTAGACAACATATACCTGTTTGCTTTCTCTTTTTAAAGAAATTGTGAGGAATCTGGAGAATGTTTATTGGTGTAAAAAAGAAAACGCTTTCATAGAAATGTAAAGTGCTTCTCTATTGGCATTGTGAGAAAGCAGCCAGCTGTAAGCCAAGGGGAGAGGATTCAGAAGAAACCAAACTTGCCAATACGTTGATCTTGGACTTCTACCCTCCAGGACTGTGAGAAAATGAATATCTATTGTTTAAGCTGCAAAAAAAAAAATTTTTTTTTAATGCTATTCTATTGCAGGAATCCTTATCTGAGAATAAATATTGTGATAGCTTTGTATGAATTGGGAATAACTTCAATTTCTATTGGTTTTGATGGTAGTAGCGTTGCCATACTTAACAATTAAAAATACCCAATGTCCAGGGAAGTCTGAATTTTGGGTAAACCATGAATAATTTTTTAGTGTAAGCACGTCCCTTGCAATATTTTGGAAATACTTATACTAAAAAATATTTGTTATTTATCTGAAATTCTAATTTAATTGGGTGTCTTGTATTTTTTCTGGCAATCCTATGTGGCAGATGCTGGAGACTGGCTGGTTCACCATTTAGTTCAACCTTCTTTGACTGCTTCTCTATACCTTGGAAGCTGTAAAGCATTTTGTATGTGATTTGGGTCCTGTTAATTTCATGCACTTGCCCAATACTTAACTTCAGAACTGGGTTACATGGTAAGAGAAAGAAGGCGTGGAACTGGACTCACTGGAGCAGATCATAGAGAGGCAATCTTCTGGAGATAACAGATATAAATAGAACTTTCCAGTTTTGCCAGCTGCTTCCTTGGTCATGGCAGGAGAAGCAGCTCTTTGGGGCGCCCGGTTCTGTGCTACAGCCTTGAGAGTTATCCCTGGAATCTCTGTCTAGTCTGTTTCTTAAACCATTGCCTTGATCCTATAATAAATGCCTTTCTGCTTGATTTGGTTGGGATGGTTTCTTTACTTTGTAGCTGGGCCTTGACTGATATGGTTCCCAAATTGTTATTTTAAATAGTAAAGGGAAAGGGAGAAAATGAAATGTTCTCCTTGTTTAAGCTTATCAACACCATAAAAGTAAATTTATTAAAAAGTATATGCAGCCTCCCTCCCACCACCTTAAGTAATTCGATATTTCAACTCACCAAAAAATGTATTTCTTCAGTCTTAGTTCATACACAACCATCGTTTTACATATTAGAATCATAATGCAGCTATAATTTTACAATCTACTTTTCTCCCTTAATATTATGCCATAAATACTTTCCATGTTGTTACATAGTTTCCATGATTTAAATGTCTATGGAACAGG
This sequence comes from Smutsia gigantea, assembly GCA_032199065.1. NCBI lineage: Eukaryota > Metazoa > Chordata > Mammalia > Pholidota > Manidae > Smutsia > Smutsia gigantea. The sequence goes on from JAVSCE010021166.1 coordinate 194,989, forward strand.
TCTTCTAGTTGATGTATCATAATTCATTTAATTATTCTTTTATTTTTGTATGTGAAGGTTTTTTTTTGTTGCCATTATAAGTAATTCTTTAGTTAATAAGAGTATTTTTCCTTCTTCTGAATTATTTCTTTAAGATAAATTCCCAGCAGTGGAATCACTGGATTAAGGGCTGTGAATATTCTGTGTCTCTTAAAATGTTTTCCAAATTGCTTTCCACAAGGGATGCAACGATTTTAACTGGGTGGCAAATTTTATCAAAATTAAATTAAAGAAAGTCAGTGAAAGCTAAACATCATTCCGAGTGTATGTGACACAGCTGTACACAACCCACACACAGAAGGGCAAAATGCATGGAACCTGTGGCCGGAGAGTATGAAACAAATAAAAAACATATTACAAGGCTTTGTTTTTAATACAACATGACCTTCTTTGATTCTTTACATGAAGAGTATCTCCATTTAAAAGACTGGATCTTATTTACTTTCAAGTTTAAAAAAAACCTTTGCATGAGGAGCCAGAAGTAACTTCTCTGGCCATCCAGCTCACGTTCTTATTTTCCCAAACTTTGCCTCTTTTTCAGCAAATGGAGCGAACCATCAAGAATATGTTTCTTTAATGAATGCAAATTAATACCAAGGGCTTATAGATCTAGCTTGGGTACAAAGTAAAGAAACCATCCCAATGTTGCTGTTGACTCTACTGCAATATGCAGTTGGCTTCCTGTGAAGAGAGGAGGGACAGGAACTTTATTTTTAACTAACCTGTTCTTTCAAATTTCTTCCCCAAATTTTCAGATTTGGAGTTTTTCCCAGTCACTAAATTTAATCTAGATTTATGAAGGTTACAGCTTCTTAACTTTCCCACCCAAATTACCCCCAATATGGCTTTTTCAGTGTTCAACACTAATTAACTGGGGTAGTGTCTGGGAGAGAATGCTTAATATAGAAGAACCTGGCTTCAAAGAACCATGAGAAAATAGTAATTTGGGTCCCATTTTGAACCATCAAAATACAAAATATTTTCAAGTCTTAGATCACCTTAGGACATGTTGCTCTCTTGGTAGAAAATTTTGGACAAACCGCCTACTCAATTACTATGATGGTAGCTGACTAACTTTTCTCAGAGATGACAAACTTTTCTCATAAGGCAGGGAAACAGCAAATTTTTCTCTAACAGGCCAGAAAGTAAATATTTTCAGCTTTGCAGGTCATACAATCTCTGTCCCAGTTATTTAACTTTGCCCTTGGAGTGTCAAAGCAGCCTTAGAGAATATAAATGAATGGGGGTGGTGTGCTAAAAGCAGTATATTAACAAAATCAGGCTGCAGGCCCATTTGGCTAGCTGACCATTGTTGGCTGACTCTTGGCTTCAGGAATCCGGCTTTACATGGCCTCTAGCACTAATCCAGCTTTGTTTCAGAAATCTCAACACTAATAATATAAACTTACACTGAAAGAAAAAATTTAATAAGAAAAAAAACACTTGGCTTAAAATGAACTCTGATGATGCCTTAGAAAGAAATGGAGGTTGTGTATGAGAAAAACAAGATGCAGTAGAAAGAATACTGATACTTATAAATAAGTTGAATGAGCTATCTGGAATTTGAAAGGGGTTCGGAAAATAGATTCCTTCAAAAAATCCAGTCAAAACTTAGGACAGGGATTGAAATAGCTGGCCGGCCTCAGGAACAATACCTATGCTGTTGTCCTCACCTCGTCATAGTTTCCATCTCTCGCAGTCTGAGTCAACCTAAGGCAGAGTTATTGACCTTTGGACAAGGTGTTTTACTGCCTAAAGTGGGTCCACATCTTTAGAGCTTCTGAGGCAGACAGTGAACACTGCACACTGCCCCCAACTCCACTGTGGAAAACCTGGAGGACTGTTAGAGGCTGAGTCTCTAGAGTGAGGAGGACTTGGGGGAGAGTGGGTACCATTCTTAGTCCTCTATAGGTGCCAATCTGTGGGAGGGTCAGAACAACAGCTACAAGTACTGATTAGACCCTCGATACCTTGCTGATATAAAGGAACACCAATTTTTTATTTTTTATTTCAAGTTTAGTCAATAGGTTGTCTTCAATGGTATGTGCTGATTTTTCAGCTATCCTACTGTAGTAAATATGATCCACATAATAACAGCTAACATTTACTGAATATACCTGGAGGCCCATGTAGTACTTAACATACATTTTTCAATTCTCACAACTCTATTAAGTAGGGAATATTATTATTCACATTTTGCAAGGAAGGAAGAAGAGGCACAATGGGTTTGGAGAGTTTCCCTGAGTTCCACACTGAATGTGGACCATTACACACCGAATTTTCTTGACCGTAAGGCTCTTAAATGTGACATTTTACTTCCTCTTTTTGGTTAGGTAGAAAAGCAAGAACTTTTCCTTTTATTTCAAGTAAGCAAGTGGGCAAAAGTGAAAAATAGAACACTATCTGCTATGTCAGAGATGTCTGGTCACCTTTAAAAATAGTCTAGGAGAAACCTGAGAAGCTGACCTTTCTACCCATATAGGAATGCTAATCTGGCTGCACTTCTGTCTGTTCACTAAGGAAAGCCCACTATTGGGGATGAAAGCAAATGTTCCTGTAGTGAGTACAACCTTGGGGAGAAGACAATGATTCTCTTGTCCTTTCCACAGAAGCCATAGTGTCCATATTTCTTCTCAGTCTCAGCCGTTCCCTGTGGCTTCTCTTCCTGTCGTTAGGCTCTCCAAACAGCGACTGTTCTGCTCCTTAGAATTGTCTTCATTCTCACTCCCTCCAGCTGTGCCTTGGCATCTGTCCTTGGTCCTCTGAGGCTCGATCACAGCTAGAGATGTTAACTTTTCTTTAAACTGGAGTGACTTCTCTCCAACTTTCAGAGGTTGAAGAAGTGAATGTGAAGGCAGAGATGTCTGAGTAGAGAATCAAACTGCCTTCCTGCTCTACATTTCATGGAAACTTACTTTTCTGTAGTCGTGATTCCTAGGCTCTACAGAATATCAAGACGAGTGATCAAAATATCAAAACCATTCAGATGCCAGCACAGCTTTGCCAAATTAAAAATTTTGCCCAGTAAGAACACTTAAAAAAACAAAAACAAATAGCTACCACACAACACTTTCATTTTTTCATTTTGCTATTATTAATATACAATTACATGAGCAACATTATGGTTACTAGACTCCCCCTATTATCAAGTCCCCACCACATACCCCATTGCAGCCACTGTCCGTCAGCGTAGTAGGATGTTATAGAATCACTACTTGTCTCCTCTGTGTTATACTGCCTTCCCTGTATCCCCCCACCACAGCGCCACCCCTGCTACATTATGTGTGCTGATTGCAATAGCCCTTTTTCCCCCTTATCCCTCCCTTCCCACCCCTCTTCCCCAGTCCCTTTCCCTTTGGTAACTGTTAGTCCATTCTCGGGTTCTATGAGTCTGCTGCTGTTTTGTTCCTTCAGTTTTTTCTTTGTTCTTATACTCCACAGATGAGTGAAATCATTTGATACTTGTCTTTCTCTGCCTGGCTTATTTCACTGAGCATAATACCCTCTAGTTCCATCCGTGTTGTTGCAAATGGTAGGATTTGTTTTCTTCTTATGGCTGAATAATATTCACATTGTGTATATATACCACATCTTATTTATCCATAAATCTACTGATGGACACTTAGGTTGCTTCCATTTCTTGGCTACTGTAAATAGTGTTGTGATAAACATAGGGGTGCATCTGTCTTTTTCAAATTGGGCTGCTGCATTCTTAGGGTAAATTCCTAGGAGTGGAATTCCTGGGTCAAATGGTATTTCTATTTTGAGTTTTTTGAGGAACCTCCATACTGCTTTCCACAATGGTTGTACTAATTTACATTCCCACCAGCAGTGTAGGAGGGTTCCCTTTTCTACACATCCTCACCAACATTTGTTGTTGTTTGTGTTTTGGATGTTGGCCATCCTCACTGGTGTGAGGTGATACCTCATTGTGGTTTTAATTTGCATTTCTCTGATGATTAGCGATGTGGAGCATCTTTTCATGTGCCTGTTGGCCATCTGAATTTCTTCTTTAGAGATGTATCTATTCATGTCCTCTGCCCATTTCTTAATTGGATTATTTGCTTTTTGTTTGTGGAGGTGCATGAGCTCTTTATATAATTTGGATGTTAACCCCTTATTGGATATGTCATTTATGAATACATTCTCCCATACTATAGGATGTCTTTTTGTTCTACTGATGGTATTCTTTACTGTACAGAAGCTTTTTAGATTGATATAGTCCCACTTGTTCATTTTTGCTTTTGTTTCCCTTGCCTGGGGAGATATGTTCATGAAGAAGTTGCTCATGTTTATGTCCAAGAGATTTTTGCCAATATTTTTTTCTAGGAGTTTTATGGTTTCATGACTTACATTCAGGTCTTTGATCCATTTTGAGTTTACTTTTGTGTATGAGGTAGACAGTAATTCAGTTTCATTCTCTTACATGTAGCTGTCCAGTTTTGCCAACACCAGCTGTTGAAGAGGCTGTCATTTCCCCATTGTATATCCATGGCTCCTTTATCATATATTAATTGCCCATATATGCTTGAGTTTATATCTGGGCTCTCTATTCTGTTCCACTGGTCTATGGGTCTCTTCTTGTGTCAGAACCAAATTGTCTTAATTACTGTAGCTTTGTAGTAGAGCTTGAAGTCAGGAAGCATAATTCCCCCTGCTTTATTCTTCCTTCTCAGGATTGCTTTGGCTATTCGGGGTCTTTTGTGGTTCCATATGAATTTTAGAACTATTTGCTCTAATTCATTGAAGAATGCTGTAGGTATTTTGATAGGGATTGCATTGAATCTGTAGGTTGCTTTAGGCAGGATGGCCATTTTGACAATATTAATTCTACCTAGCCAAGAGCATGGGATAAATTTCCATTTATTAGTGTCATCTTTAATTTCTCTTAAGAGTCTCTTGTAGTTTTCAGGGTATAGGTCTTTCACTTCTTTGGCTCAGTTTATTCCTAGATATTTTATTTGTTTGGATGCGATTGTGAATGGAATTGTTTTCCTGACTTCTCTTGCTGCTAGTTCATCATTAGTGTATAGGAAAGGAACAGATTTCTGTGTGTTAATTTTGTATCCTGCAACTTTGCTGAATTCAGATATTAGATATAATAGTTTTGGAGTGGATTCTTTAGGGTTTTTTATGTTCAGTATCATGTCATCTGCAAACAGGGACAGTTTGAGTTATTCTAGCCAATCTGGATGCCTTTTATTTCTTTGTGTTGTCTGATTGCTGTGGCTAGGACCTCCAGAACTATGTTGAATAAAAGTGGGGACAGTGGGCATCCTTGTCTTGTGTTTGATCTTAAAGGAAAAGCTTTCAGCTTCTCACTGTTAAGTATAATGTTGGCTGTGTGTTTGTCATATATGGCCTTTATTATGTTGAGGTACTTGCCCTTTATACCCATTTTGTTGAGAGGTTTTATCATGAATGAATGTTGAATTTTATTGAATGCTTTTTCAGCATCTATGGGTATGATCATGTGGTTTTTGTCCTTCTTTTTGTTGATGTGGTGGATGATGTTGATGGATTTTCGAATCTTGTACCATCCTTGCATCCCTGGGATGAATCCCACTTGATCATGATGGATGATTTTTTTGATGTATATTTGAATTCGGTTTGCTAATATTTTGTTGAGTTTTTGCATCTGTGATCATCAGGGATATTGGTCTGTAATTGTCTTTTTTGAGGTGTCTTTGCCTGGTTTTGGTATTAGAGTGATGTTGGCCTCGTAGAATGAGTTTAGGAGTATTCCCTCCTCTTCTACTTTTTGGAAAACTTTAATGAGAATGGGTATTAGGTCTTCACCAAATGTTTGATAAAATTCAGCAGTGAAACCATCTTGTGCAGGCCTTTTGTTCTTAGGTAGTTTTTTGATAACCAATTCAATTTCTTTCTGGTAATTGGTCTATTCAGATTTTTTGTTTCTTCCTGGGTCAGCCTTGGAAGGTTGTATTTTTCTAGAAATTTTTCCATTTCTTCTAGGTTATCCAGTTTGTTAGCATATAATTTTTGATAGTATTCTCTCATAATTCTTTGTATTTCTGTGGTATCCATAGTGATTTTCCCCTTCTCATTTCTGATTCTGTTTATGTGGGTAGAGTCTCTTTTTTTCTTGATAAGTCTGGCTAGGGGTTTATCTATTTTGTTTATTTTCTCAAAGAACCAGCTCCTGCTTTCATTGATTCTTTCTATTGTTTTATTCTTCTCAATTTTATTTATTTCTGCTTTAATCTTTATTATGTCTTTCCTTCAACTCCATTAATAGTGAGTTTAGACTGTTCATTTGGGATTGTTCTTCTTTCCTGAGGTAGGCCTTTATTGCAATATATTTCCCTCTTAGCACTGCCTTCTCTGCACCCCACAGATTTTGTGGTGTTGAATTGTTGTTATTTGTCTCCATCTACTGCTTGATCTCTGTTTTTATTTGGTCATTGATTCATTGAATATTTAGGAGCATGTTATTAAGCCTCCATGTGTTTGTGGGCTTTTTCATTTTCTTTGTGTAATTTATTTCTCGTTTCATACCTTTGTGATCTGAGAAGCTGGTTGGTACAATTTCAATCTTTTTGAATTTACTGAGGTTCTTTTTGTGGCCTAGTATGTGATCAATTCTTGAAAATGTTTCATGTGCACTTGAGAAGAATGTGTATCCTGTTGCTTTTGGATGGAGTGTTCTGTAGATGTCCATTAGGTCCATCTGTTCTATTATGTTGTTCAGTGCCTCTGTGTCTTTACTTATTTTCTGTCTGTTTGATCTGTCCTTTGGAGTGAGTGGTGTGTTGAAGTCTCCTAAAGTGAATGCATTGCATTCTATTTCCCCCTTTAATTCTGTTAGTATTTGTTTCACATATGTAAGTGGTCCTGTGTTGGGTGCATAGATATTTATAATTGTTAGATCCTCTTGTTGGAATGACCCTTTTATCATTATGTAATGACCTTCTTTGTCTCTTGTGACTTCCTTTGTTTTGAAGTCTATTTTGTCTGATATAAGTACTGCAACTCCTGCTTTTTTCTCACTATAAGTTGCATGAAAAATTTTTTTCCATCCCTTTACTTTCTGTCTGTGTATGTCTTTGGGTTTGAAGTGAGTCTCTTGTACGCAGCATATATATGGGTCTTGTTTTTTTATCCATTCAGTAACTCTATGTCTTTTGATTGGTGCATTCAGACCATTTACATTTAAGGTGATTATTGATAGATACGTACTTATTGTCATTGCAGGCTTTAGATTCGTGGTTACCGAATGTTCAAGGGCAATTTCCTTACTATCTAACAGTGTAATTTAATTTACGTTGTATACTATTACAAACTCAACCAAAAGGTTCTTTTTTTTTTCCTTCTTTTTCTTCCTTCTCCATTCTTTGTATGTTATGAATCATATTCTGCACTCTTTGTCTTCCCTTGGGTGACATCTTTTTAGCCTTAGGAATACTTCCATTTATAGGAGTCCCTCCAAAGTACACTGTAGAGATGGTTTGTGGGAGAAATTCTCTCAGCATTTGCTTATCTGTAAATTGTTTAATCCCTCCTTCAAATTTAAATGATAACCTTGCCGGGTAAAGTATTCTTGGGTCAAAGCCCTTCTGCTTCATTGCATTAAATATATCATGCCACTCCCTCCTGGCCTGTAAGGTTTCTGTTGAGAAGTCTGATGATAGCCTGATGGGTGTTCCTTTGTATGTGATCTTTTCTCTCTCTCTAGCTGCTTTTAAAAGTCTGTCTTTATCCTGCATCTTTGCCATCTTAATTATTATATGTCTTGATGTTGTCTTCCTTGGGTCCCTTGTGTTGGGAGATCTGTGGGATTCCATGGTCTGAGAAACTATTTCCTTCCCTACATTGGGGAAGTTTTCAGCAATTACCTCCTCAATGACACTTTCTATCCCTTTTTCTCTCTCTTGTTTTTCTGGTACCCCTGTAATGAGAATATTGTTGCATTCATATTGATCACACAGTTCCCTCAATATTCTTTCATTCGTAGAGATCCTTTTTTCTTTCTGTATTCCTGTTCTGTAATTTGTATTCCATTTACCGTCTGTTCTACTACATCTAATCTGCTTTTAAATCCCTCCATTGTATGTTGCATTTCAGATACGGAATTTCTTAATGATTGAATCTCCAACTTAAATTCGTTCCTGAGTTCTTGAATATTTTTGTGTACCTCCATAAGTATGTTATAATTTTTATTTTGAACTCTCTTTCAGGAAAATTGGTGAGTTCTGTTTCATTTGTCCTTTTTTCTGGTGTTTGTGAGATTTTGGTCTGAACCATGTTCTTTTGTTGTTTCATCTTTCTGTGTGGTGCCCACTAGTGTGCAGAAACTCTGGTCTCTGGAGCTGCTCAGCCCCTAGAGTGAGGTTTGGGGTCGTAGGGGAGCGGAGGTGGTGCCTGGGAGGAGGAAAGATCTGTTTCCTGATTCCCGTGTGTGGTGCCTGTCTCCAGTGTCAGTGCCAGTGGGCCAAGCACACATGTGTAAACCTCTGTGCTTTGCATCTGTAGCTGTTGTAGGTGGGGCCTCCCTCTGGCTGGCCTGACACCTGCACAGTGACTGCGGGTTTGCGAGCAGGTGCCTGCAGGTCAGTAGGAAGTTTTGACAGGCTGTGTATCACAGTGGGTGGCCTTGGAGCTGTGTATGCAGCCAGGGGGATGGAGCACCTGAAGCTCCTCAAAGTTCCCAACCAGCTGGGCAGAGCACACACAGGCAACCTTGTCCAGCTCTCCCTTCTCCCGCACAGCAAGCTCTGTGCAAACCCCGCCCCTTCAGCAGCCCTCTGGCTGCTAGGAAGCCTCTCAGACTGCCTACCTTTCCTCTGACACAGAGTGGCTGGGTGTGGATCCCATCCTCCACAAACGGCTGGAAGGTCAATTTCTCAAGCACTGCGCCTGTCCGAGCTCCCCAATGTCCAGAGCACCACACACTATAGGATTCTGCTCACAAAGCAGATCTCCAGGGCTAGGTGTTCAGCAGTGCCAGGCTTCCACCCCCTCCCCAGCTCCGTTTCTCTTCCTCCCGCTGGTGATTTGGGGTGGGGGAAGGGCTTGGATCCTGCCGGATTAAGGCTTTCCTATGTTACCCTGTTTTGTGAGGTCTGCTCTGTTCATGAGGTCTGTTTGCAGTCTGGTTCAGCCTTCTTTCTTGTTGCTACGTTAGTTGTATTAATTAACTATATTTTTGTACAATTTGTGGTTTTGGGAGGAGCTCTCCATCTCATCTCTCATGCCATCTTGCAAGTGCAACACTATCATTGTATAATAGAAAAAACATTTTTAGCACCAGAAGTTGACTATAATCTCAGAAAATTTTTAAATTGAATTCATTTTGTTTTATAAAAAACTTACTGCCCTGTCCTTATATTTTTCATGTTGCCTCTGACATTTTATAACTTAATTTTGAGCTGGCCCAGGTCCAAGGCCTCATGATTGGGAAGTGCTGGTGTAATGGAAAGAATCTTATCTTGGAGTCAGTCAGATCTGGCTTCAAATCCTGGTTTCTACCCTTGTCCTTGAAGAAGTCAGATGATGGGTGTGAAGCTCCTAATGAGGGAAGTTGGGAGGCCCTCAAGGGGCATGGCTGACTGGGCACTGTGCATTCATCTGGTGCAAATCTTGTCCTAATTTCTGTCCATTCTTTGTCTTCCTTTTTGCCTTCAGGTATCACAACCAGTGAACAATAAAAGCAAAGTCTCCTTACCATGACACTATTGTTAATGGTTTTGTTTTTATTGATATAAGCACATTAGTTATTTGAAGCATAGTCTTTCTATAAATTCAAAAATATCAGTTAGTAAAAATGGCTTGGGCAATTTTGAAAAGATGTCCTCTTGAACAGTTGACAAATCCACCAAAAGAAAGTAAAACACACACGCAAGCGACAGGTGGGTAAATCTCAGATCTTGGGCCAACCCACCTGTTAGTGTGAAGGCCACCTGGCATATCATCTGACAAGGGCTCTTGCTCCTTGGCCAAACTTGAGTCAGGTTTCTTTGAGCCTTCTTCTCACCTACGCCTCATCCTTGGCCAGCCATGCCCATTCATCAAGGCTCCTGTAAAGCCCGGAGTCTCTCCACCCTTGATATCAAACCAGGTTCTTCTTAATAATTTCCAATCACTTCCTCACCCTGCCCACTCACTATAAATCCTCAATTGTCCCTGATTGTATTCAGAGCTGCGTTCAATCTCTCTCCGCTGTTGCAGTAGTCTTGACCTACAATAAGCAATAAACTGCATTCAGTGCAAGTTTTCGTTGACATATCCAAGCCCACACCATGCCGAAGAGAGATCTATCGAGGATGATGCAGCAGCCACATGAGAAACTAACCCCAGGAGCAGGCAGCTCCAGGCTTTATAAATTATTTTCTTTAATTTCAGGGATTAAAACCAGATGGAGTTCTAATTTGATTATTTTGGAGAAAAGAGAAGTCAGTTTCCATCCCCGGGGGATAAACCACTAATTTGGGAAGGTATGAGGTGAAAGAAGAGCCATTCACTTTACATTCATGAAATGGGTAGTAAATGCTTTATGTTACCATAATTCTTTTTCTAGCATGGAGAAGACAAGCCAGGAAGGCTTCCCTGATGACAGGTTTGTTAGAGGTAAAAGTGCCAAAGGTTTCTTTCCAGTAAGTGTCAGCGCTGAGACTGCTATTAGTAATGACCTCCCCACCAGCACTTTCCCTGCCTGCAGCTTCACCTCGGCTTCGTAATTACGGAAGAGAAAGGCATCCTGAGGGAAGAGAGAGAACAAGTAATTCAGGAAATTTACTTCTCTCTCTGCAGAGCTGCTCAAGAAGCCAGTGGATTTACCTTGTGCCTTTTTGTCCTGCAGGTTTCTGTGTTTTGTTTTTTTCCTCTGATGGTTTCAAGTCATTTCACAATGTGGCCCATCCATCAGGAGTGCACGCCTTTGACCCTCTGGTGTCATTCTGTGAGCTGGGCTGCCGACCTGACAGGGTCAATGAAAATCTTTTCCAAAGGAGCATGAAATCTTTTGTATTTCTTTTTTGTCAAAGCCAGTGGGAGTGGCGCAGACCTGAGGACCCTCTGAGTGGGTGGCAGTCAGCTCATCCGAGCGCTCACTACACGGGACCTTCCTAGGTGCTCATCGTGCAGCTCGCTGCCTCCGACTCAGGCCCTCTGTCCTGCTGGCAGGGCCGTTTTTCTAGATGCTGTATAAAAGGACCTAGAAGAAGACTACTTCAAAAACGCTCCCAACTTGCGGAAGGCCAGAGTCTGGGGACTGGCAAGTGGAGGTCACTCAGACGCCTGAAAAACTGAAATACTTGCATGATGTCACGCGGACTGGCGGTGGCTTATTTGGGCAGCGGCAGCTCCATGCCCGCCTTGGAGGAAACTGACCTCGGGTGAGCAGGGCGCTTGGGCTCCAGTTCTGAGGTCTGAACAATAAACTCTCCTCTTGGCCCGCATCGTGACTTCATGTCAGGGACTGAACCTGAGCGGTGTATCATAGAACAAAATCCAGTCCATTGTCTTCTGTATAAAAGCCTTGATATTTACTAAAACACATTATTAATGTTAATAGAAATGCTAATTATTAGTGCCAGTGCACAAAAACAGTCTTAAAAATACAGTTTGAGTGGCATTCTGTGTTGGTCCTGTACCTATGAATGTGTGAAGATGGCTACACAGCAATTCTATGGGTATGTGAGCTGGGTAGGGCTGATGTAACCAAGTACCATAACTGGGTGGCTTGAAAGAACACAGTTGTTTTCTTATTGTATTCTTATTCTCTTATAGTTCTGGAGACTAGCAGTCCCAAATCAAGGTGTTGGCAGAGCCATGCTCTCTCTCCTAGCTCTGGGGGTTGCCAGCAATGCTTGGCCTTCCTTGGTGTGCAACTGCTTGACCCCCAGTCTCGGGTGCATCCTCACCCAGTCACATGGCAGGCTGCCCTCTGTGTGTCTCTGTCTTCACATGGTCTCCTCTCTGTGTGTGTCTGTCCCTGAGCCTCTTCTCTTCTTACAAGAACATTAGTTACATTGGATTAAGGGTTTACCCTACTGCAACATGTCCTCCTCTTTAACTTATAATTACCTCTGCAAAGACTATTTCAAATAAGGTCATATTCACAAATGCTAGGAGTTATGACTTCAACAAATCCTTTTGGGGAACACAATTCAACCCACTACAGGAAGGAGACCTCATCTTTTTTTAACACTTGCATTATATGTCATGTTGATATACCTAGTTTATACAATTCTTCCTTCTAGTACTATTCAAGTTGTTGCTACTTTTTCTCTAGTATAAATAATGCTTTAATATCATTTTTGAGTCCATTATTTAAATATTTGTCTGTTCATTTGTTGTTTGCTTATCTCCCCTCTGATGTTAAAGACTGCACTTGTCTTTTTTATCATAGTCATCCCAGCTCCTAGCACATGTCCATGCATATACTTTTAGCAATATGAACTTCTGGAGGTAGATTAAAAATTTTAGACCTATTGCCAATTTGTACACAAAATCAGCTATACCAATTTGCATTCCCACCAATTTTGCCCATTGCCACTATGTATTATCAATGTTTACAATTATCTCCAATCAGATGACTAAGAAAATGGCTATTTCATTGTCATAAAATGATTATATTTTTCACCTGTCTAATTTGCTTTAAGCTCCTCAAAAGCAGGATCCAGTCATAAGTCTCTGTGTATTCTCTGTAGAGCCCCAGTTGGGCATAGGAAGTCAGCACTAAATAGCTGTTGAGTTTACCTGGCATCTGTTTTTGAACTTTTCATCTAATTTTCTCCTCAGGTCTGTGCTAGTTTCCCAGGGCTGCTGTAACAAATCACCCATAACTGGGTAGCTTAAAACAACAGAAATTAATTTTCTTATAGTTCTAGAGGATGCATGTCTGAAATCAAGGTGTTGGCAGGGCCCTGCCCTTGCAGAGGGCTGGGGGAAGAATCCTTATTTTTATCTTCTCAGCTTCTGGTGCTCACTGACAGTCTTTGTTATTCCTTGACTTGCACCCTGTCTTCGCATGGTCTTCTCCCCTCTGTCTATGTCAAATTCCCTCTTCCTAATAGGATGTCAGGCATTAGATTAGGGCCCACCTTTATCCAGGATGACTTCATTTTAATTTGATTATTTACAAACAGCCTACTTCCAAATGTCATATGCAAAGGTCCTGGGTAGAAATGATTTTTGGGAGGGTCACTACTTAACCCAGAATAAGGCAAAAGGAACCCTTCCCCTGTGAAGGACAGCAGAATATACCACCCCCAAATATGCCACCTACGCATAGAAATTATTTTTTGCTGAAGGCACCTGAGAAGAAGCTGATATAAGGAAAGCTCCCTGCCCTCTACCTATTTGCTTGCACAATTAATTACCTAATTGCAGGAATTAAATGTGTCACACTTCTCCTCTCTGCCAGATGGGACAAAAATTCATCACCAGACACAGGTTTAGACCCTATTAGCCTGGTGATGGCACCAGAGGAATCTACAGAATAATTCTACAACTAGCCTGCATAAACTATTAGTTGCCTCTCATGCAGTTATCTTCCTATAGTCTGTCACCCTTAGAAACCAAAAACTGCTTTCCTTTGTCCTGTCATTTCTCCAGAAATATATTATTCTTTGTTGAAGATGCTATGCAAGATGGGGTTTCAAGCCATCACTTTGTATTACTCACTTTTCTCTGGGTATCTCCCATGTGTACATAAGGTGCCTATGTTAGTAAACAAGTTTATTTTTCTCTTTTATTACAGGGGTCTCAGCCAGAGACTGAGAAAGGAGAGGGAAAATTATTTGTCCTCTCTTACTCCCCATATCATTTTAGATGTTTGTAGTTATCTCTTTAGCTCACATTGAGATAGCTCTTGGATGACCACATATTAAAACTTACTTGGTTTTCTTTTGGCTCTGAATTAAAACCTAAAAATCCCCTGATGCCCTTGATCATAGTTTTGAAGTGCAGCCCAGCTCCTCAGTTTTTGCCCAGGGGAAATAGATTTTCCTCCACACAGCTCAGCTAAAAAAAAGGGGGGGGTGGTGGGAGAATGCAACAATCCCAAGAGCTTGTTCTTCTAGTGTGAATCCCTTAAGACAGTCTTTTTTCAATCAGGATGAATAATTTCCTCCTCTGACTACTTGCTCTTCCTCAGATCCCTGCCCTTTGAAGCCTGGAACTAGTGTAAAGGCTAATTTGAAATTAACACAGATTTATTTCTTAGCTAACCTCCCCTGGCTTGCCTCCAACTTCTTAACTTGGCCTCTCACAAATACTTTAGGCACTGATTTATTTCCTTTTTAAAGAGCTCATACCTGTTTTTCTTCAGGTAATGTTGACACCTATTTACATTCTCCCTGTGTGTGTGTGTGTAAATGTGTGCAGGGACATGTGCAAAGCAAAGGACATCCTGTAATGTACTGTCTACATCAGTACCTATGATAGCAATACAAAGTTTCATCTGGAAGTAAACATCACTTTTCTCTACTTATCACTAAATTTCAGAAGTTTCCCATAGTGCTCACACTTCAGGGGTATGGTTGAAAAGACACTCAGGCAGTTGGTCCCACAGGAGGCCACCTCAGAGACCATGCCTTTTGTCTGGGAGGGTAATATCTTTTGCCAGTCATTGTGAATCTTTTCATTGCCACTGGGTGCCAGGGAGCCTCGCTCTGATTAAGCGACCTCATTTTGGACCGTTGCACACCATGTCATTAAGCAATACCACCCAAAGGCGTGTTTCCTCTGACTTTGTGGAGGGGCTTCATAACCTTCCTTTCCATGGCTACTTCCTCCTGAGCTTAGCACACCTAATCAGTGTTCACAGTTGTTTGGGTATTTCATTTCCCTCCCTCATTCCCTTTCCTCTTCTCAAATATTTATTGAGCTTCTATTCTTTACTAGGATTGGGGCTAGAAATCAGTCAGAAAAATTAGAACAATACATAGGATTTTGTTGAAGAGACTAAACATCCAAACAGATAATGGACAGACCATATATGGCAATAGAACTCCGACCCATGACCTCTACAGCCACCAGCCTGGAAGCTTAAACCATCACCTTGGGCAGTGATTAGCTAAGAATGGTCAGGACTTGGTCTTTGAGTTTCAGCTTCCCTATTTTTGTCTCTGCTTCCAACTCAGGACCAATAAGAGAATGCTAAATATGCTCCCCAAACCAATCACACAAGAAGCCTTACTGAGAGTCAGCCTACTTCCTGCTGCCCCCATGTCAACAAACCTCCGATCAGAGCATACCTGGAGCCTTCCTTTTGTGCACCATAACAATTTCCACTTCCTTGCCTGCCTTTGAGTCTCTGCCAAGGACAAGTGATGGTGACTGACTCTTTTGCTATGGTGAACTCTGCATGAATAGCCCTGTTTGTTCTCATTTGGATACCCTTTGTTTATCCCCTCAGTTTTCCTGTAGGGTTCCACTAAGATCCACTCTGCACTGCCCATCACCTTGGACCCCAGCCTTTCACCAGCTGTGATCTCACAGAGGCCCCTGTGCTCTGCTACTTGAGGTTTGTTGAATCCATGTCACTATGGTAATAAACAGCACTGGGTCTGAACCTGGCTGTCTATTTTTCCATTTGGTATAATCTTATTCTGGGTTTTGTTATTGGTTTCCGTTCGTTTGGCATCTGTGGTGGGATCAGGACATTCTTTTTCAGCCTGTTTTGCTCTCTTTTATGTTTTCATTTTGTGTTGTGCCTCTAAAAGTCTTATTTGTGATCAGAAGAAGTTTCTGAATAGAACAGAGGTGTAGACCCTCTAAGCCTGTTGTTCAAAAGCCAGCTTCACGCCTGGTGAGTTTATGGTTTCTCACCAGGTCAGCATCCATTTGGAAAACGTTTATTGTGTTACCAGTAAAACCAGATAAGGTTCTCCTTTCATCTTTAATGTTTGATCTGAGAGCTTGGCTTGGAGAATTTTGAGAATTTTCTTGCCTGCTAGGGGTGGGGGTGGGGGTAGCAGACTGTCAGGTTTGTGTTTGGAGGCAGCCAAACATTAGTTGGGGCCCAAGGTACGAGGCATACAATAATCAATTTTGAGCAAACCTTGCTAGCTTTCATGGTTTGTCTAAGCCTAAAGCCTCTGTTTTTCTTGGAAAAGTTTCTGATTCTTATATGTGCTCTCTTAATTCTCCCATATACCTCTCTAATGGCATTAACTTCAGTGGGGAAGTTGATTTGGCCTCCAAAGGCCACTCTGGGGAACATTTGACTTGAAGACAACTGTTCATTTGAGAGATTCCTTAGAAAGAAAAGGGAATAATATTTCTTGAAGCCAATGGGAAGCATTTTTTGATTGCTAGCAGAGGCCTTCTAACAAAATTCTCATGGAAAGTTGCTTCACTAAAAGATTTTTAGGCCAAAGCGAATGAGTAATTTGACAAACTCATGAAATAAAAGATTAGACTCATTTCCCAGGCAAATATTCCCCATCCTTATCTTCCAGTTACTTCCCTATATCCAATGCTTCCTCTTCTCTACCCTTCTGGTATCTCCTCTGCACCCCTGTTGACTCCTTCTATCTCTTCCTCTTGTTCAGATCACCTACATTATCACAATGATTCTTTTAAGAATCCAAATGTCTGTTTCCTCTAGAGCTCCATCCTTCCCATGAGTCAAGTATGTAGGCACCTACAGAATTTAAACATTGGAACCAAACTAAATTAAGAGCTATAACTGAGGATTTCCCCAATGTAGATAAGACCAGCAAATATTAATAGAATTAAAAATTTGGGGGTGGGTGGGTACATAAAATCCAGAGTGGCCTGATCTATATTAAGTTGTAGACATGTTGGTTGGAACTTTGGATGCTAAATTTTGGTTGGGCAAAGGTGATTGGATGAATCAGACAGGGAACTATAGGATCCTTCTCTCCAAAATAAACTTGAGAGTTGAAAAAAAAACCACCCACAGAACAAAGTCTTCTAAACGCCATAACCAAAATATTTGCAATAGAAATTGAAGATACATTGCATAATAATGTTAATATAATGAACACTACTGAACTGTATATTAAAAATTGCTCAGGTGGTTAAGTTTTCTGTTATGTGTTGTTTTTTACCACTATATAAAATCTAAAAATTTGAAGCATAATTTAATCATACAAACAGAAAAGAAATGAAGATAGGAGATTTTAGAAAGATTAGATATTACTTTCCAAAATATTTGAGATTTTAAGGAACAGTCCTTTCATCTCATTTTGACAATGAAGTTAAATATGAAATTAGAGATCTAATTAAAAAACAGAAATTGGAATGGTAAATAGTCCATTTACCTGAGTTGCTCCTGAAAGAACATTTTCAAAGGGCTTTAGAACAAAAATGAGATGGAACTCAAAATAAACTTGAGGCCCTATAGATTAGTTAGGTAACCCATTTCCCACCTAACCACCTATTGACAAGGACACTTGTGTATTTGCCCAGAAATGACACTGGAAAAAAGACAGCCCCATCTTACAAAAAAAGAAGCCAAGGAAAGACAAAGCCTTTAATTCAGATGAATGAGGGATCCTTCAAGGAAGGACAATGATAAAACTGATCTTGTTGGCATCACACCACACCTCATTTTCCTTAGGAATAATATTCTGATAACTCTGTATACAAAGAACTCTTGGTACATGGAGAACTTAGTTATCAAGCCTGAGGAGAAGATATTTTGTTATTACAGTTCATAAATAATGAAATTCTATATTATTTACAATTTATATTTAAATTCTATATTATTTACAAATCAGATGTGAGTTCCTAAATGACAGCACATGTAATTATTCACACTCTACCTGGAAGAATTACTGACTCACTTCTCATGTACCTTCAGCAGTATTCACAATGGTGGAAATCACCCAAATAGAAAAGACTGGAAGAAACCTACTGTGTCAAAAGTTATTAACAATATCACCTCAGCCTTAGTTAAAAAATAAATCAGTTTCAACTAGTTGGCATGGGTAGTCTGCACACTTGCAGTGCTCCTTCTCATTGGCTAGTTCTGGTGGCATCTGTGACATTGCTAATGCTTTGCGCCATACTTGGATCAGTGAAATGGGCACAGGGAAGGTAGAACAGACTTAAGCCAAGAAAATCTACTTGGCTCTCTAAGGCTGATCCTCATAGCATATAGGAGTTATTCTCTCAACCTGGGATAGGCAACTGGGGTTCCTGGCTTTCAGTCATTTTACAGGGACTATTCATTATTCCTGTTGTTGTCATGTGGGTCATGATGCTAGTTTGTTGTGTTTTATCCAGTCATAAATACTTCTACACAGCCTACTCAGGTGGTTGTCATGATGATATAACAACAAAAAAGTCAAGAAGATTTTGAGATACTATTGACTATGGAGATAACTAATTCTTGGGAAGTAAAGAACTTGATACCAACCCTTTCCTGAATTGCTCATTTTTCTGTAAGAGAATGATAAAATGGGGAGACTGAGAGACTGATGGGTAAATGGACAATGACCAGACTGCACATGACAATAGAAATCTGACCTACAATCTCTGCAGCAATTTGCCCAGAATGGCCAGAACATGGTAAATGACTACCAGCTTCCCTATTTTTTTTTTCTGCCTCTGCCTCCAAGTTCAAGACCAACTGGAAAGCCAAATATGCTCCCCAAACCAATCACATAAAATGCACCACTTCTATTTAGCCCACCTCCAGCTTCCTCATTCCAACAACCTCCAGTCTGAGCATGGCTGAGACTTCCCATTTCAGGCATTATCAAGCTTTCCTACTACCCTTGCCTACATTTAGTTTCTACCAAATACAAGTGACAGTGGCTGACTCCTTTGTTATAGCAAGCTCCAAATAAATAATCTTTGACTGTTTTCATTTGGGTGTTTTTTGTTTATTTCTATGCTTAAGGAGCTCATAGTCTAGTGGGGAGAGACAGTGTTAAACATGTAATTATCACTCACTAATAGAAGCAAAGCAGTAGAATTATATCCTAAAAGCTACAGAGGAGGCAGCAAAAAAGGAGTAATAAATACATTTTTTTTTCTTGATTGGCTATTTTATTGTATCACTTTCCCTTACTTTTGGTGAAGAGTATTGGAGTAGCCTGAAGATTCTGATAAATTCCTCAGGAGACTTATATTAAGTGGTAGCTAAGGAAGCCAATGAGTGTGGATGACATCTAATCATTATAGAGCTGCTGACTCTGGAGCAGAGCCCCTGATACTGCTTAGTTTACATGTACGAAGCACTAAAGGACATTATAGCCATCAAGATGTCTATGGCCATGAAATGCTGAAATAGCTTGTATAGAGTCCTCCTTGCCAGGACCTGGGTGGTAGTAGAACATAATCCATGACTAGAGGCTGAGCAGGAGGAGGAGCTGTACAGTCAGGGTATTATACTGTTATGATTCTAGTTGGGAGAATCATTAACAGGACTGCAATGAAAGGAGGCTTTTCTGAGGGAGAAGCTCTTCTGCAGATTTACTCTCTTAAGTCCAATCTAATGTGAGCATGTGATCTTCCTACAATAGGGTTTTTGTGATAGTTGGATGCTGTTAAATAGAATCCTGTCTATCTCAGAAGAGAATGATACACTTTTTGCCTATCATTCCTTCTGGAAATTGAAACTTTCAGGAATAAGCCCATCTATCAGCCCATGCAAAGCAAATGGACTTCTCCTGCCACATAGGCCTCATGATAGTTATTCCTCTTGCTCCCTAGGTGCCAAGAATAAACAGAGTGTAAAAATTGGGAGTCTAAAAATTGAAGTGGCTTGGGAGTTTCCACCAAATGCCTTGGCTACTGTGCAAAAAAGGTGTAATGGCTAAACTATCCTTTTGGGGGGAAAGGGGCACAAGGAGCCCTGGTAGTATAATTTGAGTAGTAGAATCTTATTTATTTATTGGAATAAAGTTGATATGCAATATTATATTGGTTTCAGATGTACAACATAGTGAGTTGATAATTATATTACCAGATGCTTGCCACAGTAAGTATAGTTTCCCCAGCTACCGTACTAAGATATTATAATATTATTGGTTATATTCTATATGTTGTACTTTCATTCTTATGACTAACTTATTTTACAGTTTGCAGTTTGTACCTCTTTTTCCCCTTCACCTATTTCACCCATCCCTGTCCTTATGGTAACTAATAGCCTGTTGTCCATACTTATGAGTCTATTTCTTTTTTGTTTGTTTGGTTTGTGTTTTAGATTCCACATATAAGTGAAATCATATAATATTTGTCTTTCTCTTCCTGGCTTATTTCCTGGGCATAATACCCTCTAGGTCCATTGATGTTGCTGCAAATGGTAAGGTTTCCTTCCTTTTCATGGTTGAGTAGTATTCTATTGCTGATAGGTACCACATCTTCCTTATCCACTTATCCATTGATGGGCATTTGGGTTGCTTTCATATCTTTGCTATTGTAAATAATGCTGCAGTGAACATAAGTATGCATATATCTTTTCAAATTAGTGATTTTGTTTTCTTTGGGTAAGTTCCCAGAAGTAGAATTGCTGAGTCATATGTTATTTCTGTTTTTAGTTTTTTGAGGAAACTATATATGTTTTTCACCATGGCTGTGGTTTTGATTTGCATTTCCTTGATGATTAATGATGTTGAGCATCTTTTCATGTGTCTGTTGTCCATCTGTATGTCTTATTTGGAAAAATCTCTATTCAGGTCCTCTGCCCATTTTTCCATTGGATTATTTGTTTTTTTGGTGTTGAATTGCATGAGTTCTTTATATGTTTTAGATATTAACACCTTATTGGATATATCATTTTCAAATATATTCTCCCTTACTGTAGGTTGCCTTTTTGCTTTGTTGAGGGTTTCCTTTGCTGTGCAGAAGCCTTTTAGTTTGATGTAGTCCCATTTGTATATTTTTGCTTTGGTTTCCAATGTCTATGGAGATGTATCCATAAAGAAATTTCTCATGTTCATGTTCATAAGACTCTTGCCTATGTTTTCCTCTAAGAGTTTTATGGTTCCATGTGTTACGTTTAGGTCTTAATCTATTTAGAGTTTACTTTTGTATATGGTGTAAGATAGTGATCTAGTTTCATTCTCTCACATGTAACTGTCTAGTTTTCTCAACACCATTTACTGAAGAGACTGTCCTATCCCTATTGTACATTCATGGCTCCTTTGTCATATATTAATTGACTATATCCATGTGGGTTTATTTCTGGGCTCTCTACTCTTTTCTGTTAATCTATGAGTCTGTTCTTGTGCTAGTACCATACCATTTTAATCACTGTGGCTTTGTAGTATAGTTTGAAGTCATGGAGCAGAATACCCCCAGCTTTTTTCTTCTTTCTCAAGATAGCTTTGGATGAATTTTAAGGTTATTTGCTCTAGTTCATTGAAAAATGCCAAGAATTTTACCAGTAGTAAGATTTTACTAATAGTAGAATTTAACACTATCAGTACCAACATCAGCATAGGGTTTATTTTTGGAAAGTTGTTTGATGATTTCAAGTGAAGATGGCCTAATGTATTCATCTTCACCCTTTGAATATGCCTGCCACTGGGCCAGTTCTTAGGTTGGACGCACTCTAGTATGGACAAGGTTGGCTTGATAATGCCATTATTGCTGTGGAAGATATTCATTCTCTCCTTCCATGGTTAAATAAGCCCCTTTAATATGGCATACTATTTTTCTTTAGCTATAATTGTATTTTCATTCTAATTGTAATTAAAATTTGTGGGCCTAGTCTTTTTTGCTAAGATGAATTTGTTTAATTCTTTCCTAATCCTTTAAGCATTGATTTTTAAACTCTTATAGAAGATATTTATTTTATTTTAGAGCTTGAAGAGATGCCTTCCTCCAACCCACGAGAACTGTCAAGAACTCTTACTTTAAAAATAATCCCTATTCTTATTCACTGATTGACCTGTTTCTTGAGTGTCAATTCTTATAATTATTCCTTGGTGAAAAGATCAGAGCTGTAATGAAAAGTTTTAGAAATTCACTCACACATTCTAGAAGGGAAGCTTGATGTTATATTCTTATTATTGAATATCCCATTTATTATGTAAAAATCCTCAGTAGAAGAATGGAAAGCACTCTTGAAGTCAGATTGTATGGGTTTTTATCATTTGATAATCATATTAATAAATGTTTGATATTTGGGAAAACATCAAACCAAGTGAGTGACAGTTTTGCTAATATAAGAAATTAGTTTAAATTCTCTGAGCCTCAGGATTTTTAAATCTGTAAATTAAAAATAATGATACCCAGCCTGACAACCTCACAGAGTTGTTGTGAGGAAAAATGTAATTTTTCAAAATACTTCAAGAGTAGTAAAGTGTCCCAAGAATACTTCATGAGTAGTAAAGTGTCCAATAGTCACATTTTTTTATTAAAAATTATTTTAATATTAACAATAATTCTTCAGATGGTTAATTTTGTTAAGTGCACGTTTTGTGGTCCTGCCCCAATCCTTTTCCAAGACTAGAGCATTTATTCCCAGCTGCTAGAAAAGCTGAGAGATTGTCCTCAGCCTCCAGTCTTCCTTGGGAATTATCTTGATAATTGTGTTCAGATAATGTGATAATGTGATGAAATCACACCTCATTCAAGGTCATACTTTTTTCTAGCGAAAGCCCACGTCCAATGACTAATGAAAACAGTGGCATAAAGGATTGACCTCCTTTCCTTAACTTTGGACACTTCTAAAAGGCAGTCCAAATTCTAGAGCTCCCCTTGGGATAAGCTAATGCCTTCACTGGGACCCCACCACAGTTCAACCCACCCGTGGGCCGATCCTATTTTCCTCTGTTCCCTTGCACAGGTGTTGATTCCAAGGCCCTTCCTTAACAAACATCCTGCACAATGATATTCATGCTAAAATCTGCTTTCCAAGGGACTCAAAGTGCAAAATTGGGTGCCTGGCAGAAAGGCCAAAAGAATTAAGTTGTGTTAATCCTACCATATCTCCATTTGATTTATCAGTCTGGTCCTTGTAAACACCAGGTAAATCCTTGAGGATGACAGTGGATGACTACAAACTCAACTATGTAACAGATCAGTTGCAGCCACTGTGCTTGAAGTGGCACCTTTTTCAGATGGATTAATCTAGCGTCAAGTACATGGTCTCGGGGCATTGATTAGGCAGATGCATTATTTTCCATTTCTATCCAAAAAGAGGAACAGAGAAACTTAGTATTCACTTTGACTGAGCAGTAGTATTCCCCATTTTGTTCCAACACTAGCTCAACAATCCCTTTAGTTGTCACTATATAAACCAGTTGAACATCCTATAGAGTACTGCACTGGTTCACCATGTTGATAATATGCTAAACAGAATGAGTAAGCAATAAATGACTGGCATGCTGGGGAACTCGGTAATGACTCATGTACTCTAGAGAAGAGAGATTAAAGCCAACAGACATTCAGGGACTCCTTGTATCCTCCATATCAGTACATCCTATCCAAAGTAAAGGACACTTTATTTATTTTGTAACTTCTATGACAGAGAAGAAAACCCAATGCTTGGTTAAGTCTTTTTGAGTTCTAGATGCAGCATATTCTATATGTGGGAATACTGCTCTGACTTACATATTGGGTGACACAAAGGGCTGCCAGCTTCGAGCTAGGTCCAGGGCAAGAAAGAGTCCTGCAGCAAGTCTAGGCTGCATTGCAAGCACCCTGTCACTTGAGCTATATGACTTGGCAAACCCTGCAGACAAGAGATACCAGTGGTGGAAAAATGTACCCATGTGAAGTTTATGCTAAGTCCCTACTGGGGAAAACCACAGCATAGGTCCACAAGCTTTGGAATAAGGAGATGTCATTTGAAACAGAGAATTGTGCATCTTTTGAAAAACAGCTCCTAGCATATTCCTGGGCCCTAGTAGAGACAGAACACCTGACCATGGGCCACCAAGTGCTCATTTGGGCAGAACCATCCATTATGAGCTGGATATCATTAGATCCATTGTGGCATAAGGTAGCAACTAACCATTCATAGAATAGATGTTCACCTGGGATCAGTCATAAATAGGACCAAGGGCACAAGCAATCTGAGTAAACACATAGGTCAGGCACCCACTTTTTCTACTACTATTGTCCCAGTGGCTCTCTTTCACCCAGCATCTATGGTAATATGAATCATTTTATGCCAGCTGACAGAGAAGAAACAAGCCCAAGCACAGTTTATAGGAGGATAAGCTGAAAATGGGCAGTGGTTGCACTGCAGTACAAAGAGTATAGAACTTGTATTTGGGCATGTTCTTGAAAGAGTGTCGTGATAGAGCCCTCCCAATGGGTAGAGCTTTAGGCAGTGCATCCAGTCTTCTACTTTGTGGCTCAAGGATGAAACATACAAACCCACGGGCAGTGATGAATAGCTTGGTTCTCTTGTCTGGGCTCTGTAAGGAGAAAGATTAAAAGACTGGGGACAAGTAGATCTGAGGTAGAGGCATATGGATGGAGATATGGTGCAAACACAAAGTGTGATCGTTGTACTGCAGTTTAATACCCACTAGAGAGCATCCACTGTGGAAAAGGTGCTAAACAACCAAATAGATTGTTGAAGTCAGCCAACTTCTGTCTTCATTCACTGCAATGCTGATGCATAGATACATGAAACGAGTAGCCATGATCACAGGGATGCAAAGTCTGCATTGGCTCAGCAGCACTTAGGCAGTCTGATTGAGCTGAGAATGCCAGGGGCACAGACCAATACTGAGCTGCAAATACAGTGCCATGCCTTGGGAAGACCAGTATTGACGTGGTGACATGCTGACTACATTTGAGTCCTACAATCCTAGAAGGACGGTGATTCATTTTTACAGGAATAGACACATATTCCAGGTATGGGTTGTTTGCCTTTCCTGCCTGCAGGGATTCAGCCAGCACCACTATCACAGGGTTACAGAGTGTTTGATCCCCAAGCAAGCATCCCTCTGCATCAGCCCAACAGACACACGTTACAGCAGAGGAGGTAGAGGTGGGAGCCCATGACCATGGAATTCACTGTTAGCAACGCATCACCCAGTAGTGGCCAGCCTGATAGAATTGAGGAGCAGCCTGTTGAAGGCACAGCTCAGAAAGAGCACTTTACTAGACAGGGCTTCATCCTCTAGGACACAGAATACCTTAAACCAAATACCTTTTAATGGGGCTATGTCCCTAATAGGTGGGCTGTATAGTTCAGGAGCCAAGTGTGGAGGAAACAAGAGTGACCACACTAGCCATCACTGCCATGGGCCCACTTGGGAAACTTGTGCCTCCCATCCCTGTGAGTTGGGAGTTCTTCTTCTTAAAGGAGGACACAGCAAAAATGAACCACTGAACCTTAAGCTAAAGCTGCTGTATAGGCACTTTGGGCTCCTCGTGACAGAGAACAGCAGGCAAGAAGGTGAATTTCCTTCTGGACAGATAATTGATGCAGATCAGGAGGAGGAGGCATGGCTCCCGTTACACGGGGGAACATAGAGGAGCACATCGGGCCCCGGAGGGACTCACCTGGGTACTTCTTGGTCCTCCTTTGCCCTCAACTGGCTGTAAATAGACAAGTGCGTGAGCCACAACAAAGGGCTTGGTGATCAGATCCCCAGGGACAAGGGTCTGAGCTGTCACACTGTGAGGTCAATTCTGGAGTCCAGAGGAGTGCTGCTGGGCTGAGAGGAATGGAGACGGGGCAGAAGAGGTGGGAGACAGTGTCAGCTGTGGCGCTGAGGCCAGCTCCAGCGGAGAAGGCTCTGCTCCTCTCACTGACCTGCCTCTTCTAATCTTCCCCCAGGAAGACAGGCCCACTGGAGTCTTGGAGGGGCTTCGCCAGAATCCACGGGAAGAAGTGGCTTCTCATGGTGCAAGGGCAGGCTGTGATGGACGTGTGATGTGTTGTCCAGAAGCCTTTCAGAAATGCAGGACTTAGTCTCCAGCTGCTGCGAGCACTGCTGGAAGATGGCCTTGGCTGCCAGCCCCTCTTTAAGAGCTGCTTCAGCTCAAGAAAATAAAGTCTAGGTCAAATTCCTTTCCAGCGCCAGCCTGCGCCCCGTGACTCCAGTGAGAGGGCCTGATGGCCCTGGATCTTGCCCTATCGTATCAACTCTGGGCGGTTCTTAGGAGCTGACCCGGGCTGATGGCAGCCTCGCATGGGGCCCCACTCCTCTCTCCCAGTCCTGCTTCCTTCCCCTCATTCTGTTGGTGGCGTTCCCAGTGCTCCTGTGAACGACTGGGCCTAGGCTACATGTTTGCCACGAGGAACCAAGCCCTGAGCCAAGGAAAGAAAATCCAGACTCGGGGGAGGAGGCTGACATTACCGGGGCTGTATTTTTTCCTCCTGTAAAGTTCAAGTTAGGACCTTTAGAAGTTGGGGGGGTTTCATGTGGGGAACCAAGGTGAAAGGTCATGTAGAGTGTGTGTTCAGTTGGAGCTGGAGGATGAAGTTAGTGGAGTTAGAGGCAGAGAAATAGAGGATAAAATGCATCATATATTAGGCAAGGCCATGAGAGGAAGAGATTTGGAGTCCCTGGCCTGCCTACTTTCTACTTCCCAGTTCTAATTAATTAAGGCCAACTTTATCTCCTTGACTTTTCCCCTGAAACAGAGATGCCCCTTCCGAATCTCCAGATACATTCAAAGCTCCAGGTTTGCTTGAGCTGGTTACTGTCTTTGCAACCAAGGATCGTGACTAGAAAAATTATACAGTTATCTTAAGCTTTCAAAACTGTTTTTACATGTTTTTGAATTAATATACAAATGTAGCTAATATTTTAAACTGAGCTAATGTTTTAGATGCCCCAAAATGGAAATGAATTGAAATTGGTATTAGTCAGCCAGTGCTCCACAGAGAATCTTAACACTTTGGTGCATGAATTCTTGGCCTAGGAAGTGAAATAGAGCTAGGGCAGAATTATTATTCACATTGTTTTTGTTTCATTCAAATGTCTTTGGAACAAGGAGACGTCCATAAGAATGGAAAAGCTGCTTTGTTCTTCCCACTGAGACATTTTATGAAGGGTTAGGATTGGGAGTGAGGGGCAGAGAGAGAACAAGAGTGAAATCATACTCATGCCATTTCATGAGATCAAATTTATAATTAGAATTCCAATGAATGTGTCAATTCTAATTTCAGAAATAAATCACCATGAAAAAAAGGAGTGAGATTTGAGGAATGATATTGTGCATCATCAAAACAAATATTGGGAGTCAGTTCAGAGGCTGTGCCACCACGGGAGAGTCTGTTCTGCACCCAGGGGAGCAGTGCCGCCACACTTCAGCGTGCCTGGAAACACCCTGTGGGTACCCAGGACAAGAAGGGGGGAATTTATTGATAGACCAGTGGTTTTCAAGGTGAGATCTCCAGATCAGCACCAGCAGAGTCACCTGGGAAATTTCTGGAAATGCCCACTACCCCACCCCTACTCCGGGGGATGCCCTAAGCTCTAACCTGCTGAAAATAGCACCCTATAAACTCCGTTGACTTTGGATGTCAGCCCTTAAGATAACTTGATTTTCTTTCCCCAAGTTGATGTATCTTTGTAAGAAGAATTACTATTTGCCTAAGACTTTAGGAATAGAGATTTATTAAGAGTTCAGTGATGTGGGTTCCAGGAAACTGGAGCCTCATTGCCTCAGCCCCAGTAGTTTATAGTTTATGGGGTCAACTGAGGTTTACACACTGGGTTAGCCCTGAGAGCCACATGGCAGAAGATGGGAAAGGAGGAAAGGAGATGTGGAGTAGGAAATGTGAGTTAGAATCTTACTTTGCATTCTTGCCCCTGGTTTATCCATGCTTCGCCTTGAAATATAGTACTTAACTTGATGATGATGGTAAAAGATTTTTATGGGACAAATATTTTAATTGTATAATTACCTAGTCAAGTTAAATCAAATCTGCTTTCTAAACACTTTCCTTTTAGAAATTAACTAGAATACACACCTACTACTAGGAGTCGACATGTATCTTCCTGACTTACTGAGTTGTCTGAATCCATTTTCTTCTACTCATCAGACCTGCTATATTCAATCTGGGTCAAAAACAAAATCACCCAACTGAACTAAAACCTGAAAAAGGAGTAGCAGGGCACAGAAGATACAATGGTTTCTTCTGCAATCTTTAAGTCTTCATGCGTATTATTGGGCTTTCTTAAATTCCTCTGTCCAAAGCCATTTCTACTGTTACTTATTAGATGATCTACTATTGTGTGAGAAAGATTGACATTAAAACACTAGCATCTATTGTCATAAAATAAGTGGTGAAGCCATAGTGTTTTCAGTGAGTCTCAAAGTACAAAGAACCAGTACAGGATTAGTAAGGTAGCATGTTAGTCAATCACCAAATTTATTGAACTTAGAAACAAAAACCTAAATAACTACAGTTTTTTATTCCCAAAGTCACTTAGCATCACTTGAGAAGGGGAACATGGCTAATGGAAGATAATTACATATACATCATTATGTAACTTAAATTTTTCCCACTTATTTTTTCCCCCTCCTTTCATGTTGTAAAAGTGAGCAAGTGTAAGGGTGATTCTAATCTAAGTTTAATTTCTCAATTCTTGAAATTTGATTGGAATTTGGTTCTCTGGGTGGGTACATAGAACTTGCCACCGAGAGTGCAAAATGGTTTGATTAGGAAAATGAGCAAAAAAGGAGGGACAGGGTCTCTGTCATCATAACCAGTATATTTCATCCAGTTCCGTCTTGTTCAGGTATCCATGCAGAGAGCAGCCAATTCCTACCTGGTCCTTCAAACATGTCATGACCACCGCAACTCTGTGTGATCCCCTACTTTCTCTACACAGTTATATATACCACTTACTTGACACTGATCATCTAGTGCTCAAGTTTTCATATGTTTTGTTCTGACAACTGGATTGCAAACCCCCTGAGCAGAGGGATGCTCTTTTCTAAACTACATGTATTATAATCATAGATTCTTGTGTGAAACATTGGGAAAAATCTAGTCTAGCTTCCTCCTCACTTGGGTCGATAAATATTTATTATTTTTAATGTACTATACTAATAACTCTCCTCAAGGATTTTCTCATAGCAAGAACAACAAAATGTTTCCCCAAGAATCTCAGAAGTCATGCAATTCAGCAGTATTCTAGTGAATATTGTTCTCTAAGGCATGCTTGACAAGAAAGCTATAAAGGGAGAAAAGAGAATATTACAAAATTAGGCAGAAGTAAATAGTGGCACATCTGAAAAGACTGCATACATAACTAAAGAAAGCCAGATGGTTCTCTTCATTAGAATGATATGAAATCTGATACCAACATGCAGAAAGAATTTGGGTTGTCAGCTTTTCTTCAATCCTAAACTTGACCTTAAATTATGAGTTAAATTTTTTCTCCTAGAAAATTCTCCTAAGTGCCTTATGATGATATTTTAGTTTGTTCTGGGGAATTAAGCTGGTTTTGTCCTTACATGTATCCTATCTTGCTGACTTTTGAATAAGACCATTCTCTCTTTTTAAGAAATGTTTCTACATTTTAGTTTATGTAAATCTAGATCCTAAATCTTCCTTCACATCTAACTTTCTGCATTTTCTAGTTCTGTGTTTCTCTCTCTGATGTTCTTATCGCCTGTCCTTTCTTCCTCTGTTGTTTGTGTGACTCTTGCTTTTGGTTCCTAAAGATATTCTGTTACCGACTTCACGGCTTAGTGTCAGTATAATACAGCATTATAGTTAAAACCCTGCCATTGGGGTTAAGCAGCATGTTGTTATTATAAAGTGAGATTTAGTCTAAAGTAAAACAGTTCTATGAAGATCTTATCTACATTGGTTGTATAATGACAGATTTACAGTGTATAAAATATGACAAAGACTTAAAATTCTTGAGAAAGCCATTGATGTCAAGTATACGGAAACTTTCTGCTTGTAAGTTGGTAATAGGCTGTATCCAAACGTATCCTCAAGTATCTGTGACATGCATCTTTTTGTAGTCCTAGCACCAACTTTTTGTGGCCTTATATGTAATGCTTAAAGTCTGTTACTGGCATTTAGGGCAAATTCCTTCCATTCTCTAGAAGAATGTTATCTCCTTATCTCACAGATGTATTTGTAGCAAGGTAAGTGACTGAGGCTTTTATAAGTCAGAGCTGCTAATTATTCAGGGCTCACTGGGTAAAAATAGTGTAAGCATTTCCAGAAGCAGTGTGGTTGCAAAGGTGTTAGTAACTCAGTGTCCACGGGCCCTGAGGGAATCTGCATGGGCACTGGGGGGCTCAGCAACCCTTTGAAATATTAGCTATCTGTACAACTGTTTTTTTTCCCCTAGATAAATTGATCATTCTATCAAATTCATAACAAGGTTAAGAATCATAACCCTGAATAGAGGCAGCATAGAAAACTGCATGGAGGTTTTAGTGTGAAAGCCTATGCTTAATTCATTGGTTGTAAGAGTGGTAGACAATAATGACCTACAGGAAGCTGGTGCCCGTGCTGTTTGCCTTACAGACAATTCTGTACCTTATCATTTCCCATTTTGTAGAAGCCTATCATAATGCAGATGTGGCATTTCTTTTTGAAATGATTCATTAGTGTCCAGAACCTCAGTCAAGGGTGGGAAAGACCCACTACCATCCCCTCCATGCCACAAAAGCTGATTCCGAGAGGGCAGGCTGGATGTTGGGAACATTTCTGGAAAGAGACTCCTGTTGGTTTTGCTCTCCCTGGTGTCAAGAAGTTCACTGGAAAATTCCCTGCATGGGTTTGAGATGGTTTGGACAATTAAAGAATGCAATCTCAGGCTGATAGAAGCAGGAGAGGTTATTTCTGGATATTAACTGGTTCTGCATTTGATAGGAAATAAGAGCTCAGGAAACTTGATAGGAAAGGCTCAGGATTTGATAGGAAATAAGCCCTTCTGGCTATCCCTTGGGTTTTCTATCTCAGTGCCATAAGTAAGGGCCGAAGTACCATTCTGCCTAAAGTGTAAAACCTAATTTTCATAGGCTTTGGGACACTGGGATTTTCAAGGCTGACTCAAGTACCCTGATTTGGTCTGCGCTGTGTTTTCCTCCTCCTCCCTCCCTTCTCCTATGCGCCTCTCCCACCTGTCCTTCCTCCTCCTCCTCCTTTCATTTCTCCTTCTTTGTGCCTGTACAAATGAAGAGAGCTCCAGAAGAGGATGCTGAATTTATCCAATAAAGTTGTAGGATAGTTACTCAAACAAAGAAGTTACCCAGGTCAAACTCCTACCATGTGTAAATTTATTCTAGAACATCTTAAAGCATGCTTGTCCCAAGATTTGCTTAAACCCCACCAAATAGGCTGAAATGTATGCTTTTGCATGGGGGCTTTTGGGATTTGGAGGTTGGTTCCTAGGGATCCTCTGTGCAGGTGACAGTGAAGAGTCTGGGACATTTGACATAACCCCCCAGGCTGCGTAGATGAGTACAGGTTGCCACGCATCTTGGAGTCAGCCAGTGCCCTCCAGATGCTCATGGAGCAAATATCTACTTCCTTCTCCAACTCCCTCAGGTGAATACACACTGGTTTCCAGAGGAGGTTTGAGTTCCATAACACTAGCCTCCTTCCTGACAATCCATATCACGTTCTAACCCTTACTGGCATTTAGGGCCTCATTAATTCCCTGTACACACCAAATTGTTCAGAGACTGGGCTCAGTCCCATGGGCTTTTCCAGCCTAGGTGTCCTGGCTGGATGTCATCAGAGCTTCACCTGCTCTGCAGGTACTTTCTCCTCATGGTTGGACGGGGCCCTCTGGCCCTAGGGAAGATGGCGTTGAGGTAATAGAAAGAGCTTCAACTCTTATTTCACCTGTGCACAAAAACAGGACTGTAGTCTCATTTTCTCCTGAAGTTTTGGTCGCAAACATATGGTGACCATGACAATGAAATTTTTTTTCTTTCAAAATTTCTCCAAGTCTAATTTCCACAAGAAATGGGTAACCCTCCTTTTAACAAATCTTAATCATATGTCTTATGAAATAAAAAACCCAGCCTTTTTAATGTACAAAAGCATGATACTTTTTTTTTAAGTCCCTCTCTACCTTACATCTCAATGAAACTGGGTTTTCACTTTCCTAAGAGAATTTCCCCCCCTTTTTTTGGTGTTTTAGAATGCATTTTTAAACAAAAAGAAATGCAGGTAATTGTACAATTTTTTTCTGGCTTTCCCAACTTGCTCTGATGATGACTATGTGTGATGACTGTGTTGTGAATGAGTAACCAACAAAGCATTTCTGATGTTAAATTTTATTCTTGTTTCCTGAGAAATCTTAATGAAAGGAACTGTAATGTATCCTCACAAAGGATAGCCTATGAAATGATGGAGTGCTTTATTCACATGCTACCATACAGTAATCAGGAGACCACTGCACTTCGCAGAACACCATGCCCGTGACAGCACCTGTGACAATGAGCTAATAGCAGCCAGAAGCACTCAAGGAGGAAGCGTATGAATCATGGAACAGACACTATTGTCATTAATAGTAAATACAGAATAAAGAATAGGGTTTTCATCATTACTGCTATTGCTCAGACTATAGATTTGTTTTCAGGGTTTGAACTGATGACCAAATAAAACCAAGAACCGTAGCCACAGAAAAAACAAAATGTAAGTTAAGGTATTACCAAGACCTTGAAAACCAGGCCTTACTAATTACTCTAACTCTTGGCCTAGATATTTACATGTGGTGGGCAACTGCTGAAATAATGAGGTAGCATTTTCCAAACAGCGATCTGGAGGCCTAATGATTCCTGGTGTATCCCCTTGGCGCTGTGTTCAGTGAGGCTGGGAGGTGGTAGAGGGGTTGGGTGCCTTTGCCCTTTTATTTCCTACTCAAATCCTAACTTCCTTTGAGGCATATTTTAAGACCTCTCTATTCTAGAAGCTTTCCTTGGCTCCTAGACCGCCTGTTCTCTCAATTTCCAAATCACTTATTATTTGAACCCTGCCTATTGTCACTTAGGCACCTGCAGCCTGACACCGATGGACCTCTTCAAAAACTTGTAAGTTTATTGAGGTCAGAGGCTGTGAATTATGTTTTTTTTTCCAGTGCACATGGCATTGTATACATGGCAGGCACTCCATAAAAATTTGCTGGACTGTATGCAAACGATACAAGTATAGTATTTTTGGCCTTACGAGACATTCAGAAATCATTTAATTCAAGTTCCAGTTTTACAGATGAGGAAAATGAAGCCAGCAGAAGTTGAGTTCCTGCTCATTGTCATATGATGAAGGTACGATTTAAAAATGATCCAAGCATCATTTTCTTAGGAAGTAGTTGTTTCACTCATATTCTTGCTTAGCCTATTTATTTCCTTAATAGATTTCCCTTTTCACCAACAATATAATATTGCACCTCATCCCTACTACTGCTGGGGTAAGGGAAAATTTGAAATATTTGCCATTTTCTTCAGAGCTCCAATGCTGTGGTTAATATGCACAAACACGTTGCTAATGCTTGTAAACTTTCTTTCTTAACTTGATAGTTTTAGGGTTCATTGTCAAATTGCTGTCCTTTGTTCCAATCAGAAATATTGCATCTCTCTACTCACACAGGGCTTTGTCTCTGACTCAGTTTTATTGCTTCCCACAATTAGATGTGTATTGTGGTTTGATGAATAGATGTTTATCTCCTTTATTATTCTGGGGCTGTTTGAGAGTGAAGGAATCACATAATGATCACCTTGACCTCTCTGTATCACTAGCCCTGTGAATATGGTAGGAACCTCAAAAATGCTTAAAAATTGTTCTGTCCAGTCTTATAATGAAACAATAATTACAAAAATGTTTCTGAAAAATATGTGCATGAAAATGCTAACTAAATCCTATTGCCCATTATTTAAAAAAAATATATAAACCATTACATGGCAACACAAAACCAAACAATTTCCTAAAATGTAACTAAAACCCTGTAAAGTATCTCAGTAGACTACCATGTTAGGAAGTAAAAAGCTTAACCATCCTTTCTGGATCACAAACATCTGTAAGGCTATTAATAATGTTTTGTATGCAGTAACATGTATAGCTTGTACTCCAAGTTATAAGTACTTTATTAATGCTAGGCCATAGACATGAATAATATTGTTAGGGAAAAAAGCAAATAAAAGTTTACAATAAAAATTCATTTCTTATAATGAATTCTTTGTCATCTGCAGCTTGAAAAAAGTTGAGAGTGGAATTGATGAGAAGGGTTGAAGTTATTGTTTGTCAAGAGTAATGGAAAGAGGTGGTGCCAACTCACTGTGACCTGGTGACAAAGGACAATTCGAATTATGACAATCAGAGGAAGTGGTACAGAGGTCCCATGTTTATGAGACTGCTCTAAGGGCTCCTGAACAATAGAGTCTGATCAGTCTTCAGGGAGCTGGTTGAGGCTTAAGGATGCACCAACTTTGCTTCTTTAAAAGAAGAATTTTTCACCAGGATTCTTGTTATATCACCAATATGTTCCAGCAAGATGTTTGTCATCATGTCTGCCTGACCCTGTGTATTCTGCTCCTCTCTTAGGATCTACTCTTAGTGCCAGCCACAGCAGCGACACCCCCACACACTTTATATGCTTGGGATGCTTTATTTTGAATGTAACTTAAGACTTTTATCTGCTCATCATGTGGTTAATAATTTTGCACTGAGTTTTGGTGACATAAGTATAAACTTCTTCCTTCATCATTACAGACAGGAAAACATTGTGTTTAAAGATGCATGTGTTCCAGGAAGTTTGCTTATTGCAATCTAAGAGGAAGTTTGTTGAGAAAGGGTTAATATGGAATATATCTGTGGCAATGTGTGGGGTCTCAGCTTGCTTTGTTCTACCTCAAGGGGCACGAAATTCTTCCAAGGGAATAAGGTTCTCAAGTCACTAAAATATTTCTGAAGTGCATAGAATGTTTATGGCTCTGTGAAATGTTCTGTGGAGGAGACATAGATGAATCAGGCGAGGATCCTGTGATAAGGCCCATCCAGAATCAGCTCCATGATCTGGAGGAAAATGATCAGATCTAAAAGCAATGTATGGGAGTTCAGAGGAGTGTGACCCTATGTCACAGAGGGAAGAGCTGCATCTGGAAGGAATTGGTGGCATCTCCTGGCGTAAAGGTAGGAACTGAGCATGACCATGAGCAAGGCTGCCCCCTTTACTTAACAGCAAATTTATTTTTCACAAAGAAAGGCATTACCATGGGAAGCAGGGGAGAGGGTAGTTCTTTATGTTTGCGAGTTAGGTTTTCAGATGTAGATGATGGCTTTGCATTAAGATGGCCCTATGGAGACTGTACCTTACTGAGGACAGTGCTTCAATCTGAGGTTTTGGTGTGGAGAAAAGCCAAATGTCCCATACTTACAAAGCCTTTGTCTTTGGTTCCTGGAAAGACAGGAGAAGGGGATTGTGAACTCACAAACACATAATACTGTGGCTGTGTTCAGTGTGAAATCGCAGTAACTATGAATTCATGGTGGTTTAGCACTAATTTAGGGACTTTGCCTTAAGTTGGCATGGATTGGGTAAGTAGATTTTTCAGGAGAGAGGAGCTAAACAAAACTTAGGTAGCATCCACTGTATGTGTGAATATCTGTTGCTTGCTACCTAGTATTCATTCCAACTCCTAAATTTCCTTTGGCCACCTCCTCCTCCATTCTCAGCCATGGAGGGTGTGGTTTTGACCTCCTGCTGTATCCAGATTTGAGTCTTCGCTGTCTTGAATCTATCAATGTATCTCTTTCCCTCAGTCTAGTGACAGGATCAGGGCTATTTCTGTCATACCAGGGGAGAGAATTAGATGTGCGACGTTTTCTGGGGCAGCCATTAAAGAAAAGTTTCTACAAGAAAGAAAGAAACTTCTCTTCCTCTCTCCTTTGGACAATGTAAGGAAGCAACGTCAGAACTGACACTGTCTTTTATTGTTGCCATTTGCTTTTGTTTTTTTTAATTTTGTTTTGATTTGCCTTTGGCTTCCATGGAAGAAAACTTGAGCCTCTTGGAGGATGGAGTGGGTGCCTCAGAGTGGGTCAGGGTGGGCTGGGTCAAACAAACGCTGTGGCAGAAACCAGGCCCTTGGGGACCGTAGGCCTGACACCGACAGGGCTTTGCCTAAAGTTGCTCTCCATAGGGATGAAAAATATTTTTGATGCTGTCATACCATAAATCTCACAGGTATTGATTTGGCATGATTCTATGTGTGTGTGCAGGCATGTATATTCAATGTGGGCATGGGCATGAGGACCAAC
This sequence comes from Smutsia gigantea, assembly GCA_032199065.1. Lineage (NCBI taxonomy): Eukaryota > Metazoa > Chordata > Mammalia > Pholidota > Manidae > Smutsia > Smutsia gigantea. Next base: position 231,134 of record JAVSCE010021166.1, read on the forward strand.
CAAGCTTGAAACATGACTATTATAAAAACGGGCATGGGATGATGGCTCCGAACTGTGAGGCCGTCATCTCACAGCAGTGGAATGACCTACCTTCTGAGTCAATACATCTAAAATTGTCTTGAAAAGTCCAAGTGAATCAACTGAAAGATTTTAAATTAATGAGAGTTCAAAAAAACACCTGAATCAAGAGAAATGCCCCCAAATCAATACTTCTTCTCTATAACAGCAAAAACTGTTAAGCAAACATAATGGAAAAAAATTCCTTTTATCATAGCACCCCAAATCCATTAACTAATTATGAGCCTATACAAAAAGAGATGTGTGAGGTCCATTATAACAAAAATTATGAAAGTTTAAGAAACCTATAAAAGAAAATAGGTGTACCTTTTAGCTATATGGAAGGACTCACTATTTAAAAGGTATATATTTTTAAATTAATGTTCTAACACTACTAAACTTCAAAATCAAAGAGCTTTTTTCTTTCTGAACTTGACAAATGATCTTAAAGTTTTTATGAAGTATTTATAGGTGAGAATAGCTGTTTTTGGAATTGTTATATTTTATCTCTGTATCAAAGAGTGTCTCTTCTTGGCAGACCCCAAATTAATTGAGCCTTTTTATAGGGTAGTAAGTAAAAGTGCCGGAACTATGAGACAAACAACAGTATGAAGGGTTTTTCAACAAAGTTATTTGATTTCCTCCCCCAAATAATATTGTTAAAAATCAAACAATCACCTGAATTGATTTCTCTGCCCTCTGTTGATGGTAACTTTTTCCAAGAAATCTATTAAATGTCCTAGAGGATGTGGAGATTTACTCACCATCTCCTGTGAGACCCTGGTCATAGCCTCCTGTCCAGAGGGACCTACCTGCCTCCTCGAGGGGCCAAAAAGACCTTTAACAGTGGCATCAAATACAGCTTTCCTGTCTCTTAAGGCACTAGGATAGGTTTCTTTAGACCACCAACAGAGTTATGAAACAACACAGACCAGAATATTTTTATGACAAGCTGAAGTCTGAAGAACAGAGTACACTACCCTTCTCTCCCTCTTATTAAGATTTTTATAAGCCATCTCATGAGGATAAAATGAACAACCTAAGGCTGACTGCACTCTGCTGAGTGACATCTGGTTACAGTAGGGAAACCACTTTCACTTTCATATTCACATTTAAGATTCCTTCAACAGATGTTTACAGCACTGGTTATCCAAGAAATGCAAATTAAAACAAGGAGATAACTTTTTTTGGTGGCCAATCAATATTTAAAAGATACGATAGATGGTAACTCTTAAAAACTGGTGATGTTGTAAGGAGAAAAGCACCCCCCATGCCCTGGTGGTGAGTGTGCAAACCAGTGCAACTTTCTGGGCGAGCAGTTCAGCAATATGCACTTAGATATTTTAAATGCTCATTTTGTCTCACCCTGTAATTTCACTTTTAATATTGTCCTCTACGGAATAAGATATGTGCCCAAAGATGTATTATAGGATATGGAATAAGGTATGTACTCAAAGCTTTACTTTCCTCTTATTAAAGTAGAAAAATATGGGAACATAAACATTTAACAAGGAATAAATTACTAAAGGATCATGATGAAATGACATCCAATCCTTAAAAAATTAAAGCATATTTTTTCCTGCTAATCATTTATCATTTTTAAATTGAGCTAAAACATAAAGTTCACCAATTTTAAATTAAAAAGTCAATAAATTTTATATATTTATATAGCCACATCCATGAAAACCACTCCCCTGTTTGGAAGTAAATTCCTGGCACATCAGAAGACCTCTCATGTCCCCTCTTACTCAGTATCACTCCCCAAGGGTAGCTGCTATTTTGATTTTTATCACCTTCACTAGAAATTACCCATTTTTTCCTTATTTAAGTGGAATTGCACAGTACCCACTCTTGTGTCTACTTTCTATGATGCCAAATGTGGCTATACCTCATTCATTTTCATTGATGCATAATGTTTCATTTTATGACTATATCAAAATTTATTAATCTGTCTTGTTGATGGATATTTGAGTTGTTTCCAGTTTGGAGTTGTTAAGAATGAAGTTTAATCTTTTAAAAAAACTCATGTTTTTTCAGAGTAATGACACAAAATATTAAAAATAAAGGGCTAATATTAAAAATGTGGAAACACAAGTCTGATGAAGTTCGGTGCCAATTAAAAATTTCACTTGCACTGTAAAAAATATTCTTTCTTCACCATTAGAAAGAAATACAAGAAAAAATTGGCTGTGATTTATTCAGATGGCAGAACCAGAGACAGGTTTGTGCCTGAAATGATAGTAAAATGGGACTCTCTATTTCAGTTTTGATAAAAGGATCCCAAAGCCCAAGTACAGGTGGATTCAGGCTGTAGATATCCTCATTGTATATTGACTATAAAGGTATTGAAAGAGAAGTGCCTTAGAAGGTTGGAAATAAGCAAAATAATTTATGTGGGTAGACATCTCTCCTCCTCCAATGAGCTGAGAAGTAATTTTGTCCAAACCTCAAGCCTCATGAGAGAGGGATTCATGAAGAATACTTGATGGCCACCCAACCAACATCCACACAAGCTGAAGGAACACAAAGGTGAGAAGCTGTGGCCCAAGACAGCAGAACAGGGGTGGGATGGGGATGAGACCACACTGAGTGTTGGTCCATGGATACCCATGGTGGGGCAAGGATGCTTCTGCATTTTGCATAGTGGGCTACCCCGTGGAGATGGGAGGTGGCCTGAGGCCATTTACATCCTCCAATATTGGAGGACCTAGCTGGAGGAGGGACTGCTGGATTCTAGGGTCAGGGGAGGAAAAGTTACTGGCCAGCTCAAGGAAAACATCATTGCCTGTGATAATAAAAGCCCAGAATGATTATTCTAATGAGGCTTCTTAGGAACCCATGAAGAGCGGCCCCTAGAAAAAAGGTCAGCTTTCAACACCCAACAGGCTTAGAGGAAACCAACACCAATTGCACAGGGTCATTCAGGCAGGCTTTCCCTGACTCTTCTCTCTCCTTCAGCCTCTCTAATCTTAGAGCCACCAGACACCTCAGACAGCCTGTGAAGGGAGGAGATTTGAAGGGCTGCAAGCAAAAGAGAGAAGTCATCCACCTCCTCTGATCACCTACTTAAAGGTTTCCAACTGCAGACAGGGGAGGGCAGATTAATATTGTAGAAAAGCTTAGGATTTTTATTATCATGCAGACTTAGGCACTTAAATTGTGGCAATGAGGTGATTATTGTGACTAGCAGTTATCAGTGCCTTTTTTTCTTGTTTGAGAATGATCATAAATTTCTTTGAACCTGCCTTAAATTTCACTGAAGGACTGGGGAGGAAGCAGCCACAGAGATGAACTTAACCAGGCAGTAGGGTGGAGAATGAAGTTCTCTTCAGACTCCACTCTTTGGATTCCTGCTGCCAGGTATGTATGTTTTCCAAATTTTATGCAATGAACATTAGTTAATTTTTTAACTAAAAAGAGTTAAAATAATTCTTAGTAAAATAAAAGGAAAATTTTCAGCATGGAAATGTACAAAGAGTCAGAGGATTAACCCAACTGGCGATGTCCTTTAGAGCAGCTGCCCAACTTCCAATGTTTGGGAAACTTCTCACATTAAAATTCCCATCTTCCCAAGGTGAAACTAGGGAAATCCCTTTCTTGGACTTCCCTGCAGCCAAGGTGCAGTCATGTGACCTCAGTGTCAGCACTCAATGGCATCCACATGAAACCTGGCATCAGAAGAATGTAAGTGTAACATGGGGAAGCAGATGCTAAGCAGGTTCCAATTTTTCTGGTATGAAAGGCAGCAGAGTTGTTTTGTTTTGTCAGGAATCAGTGGGTGAAGTTCTCATGCCCAGCACCAGCAGTGTGGGCTCAGTGTCTGTGCCCAGCAGGGGCAGAAGTAAGGACATCAGCAGAGCTCTCCCATAGTGTGATCGGTGTTGTCCTTGGCTGGTAGCTGCCAAGATTCTTTGAAGATCCTGTAAACTAACTAATGCCCTTTAATAAATAGTTTTTCTGCTTCAGCTAGCTAGAAAGATTCTTTTATTTGCAACCAGAGAGGTACATGCCCTGAACAAAGCATCCTTCGCTCCCTGTAGAAATGTATACATTGAATTACTGGAGCCTGATGCCATTGAAACATTTAACTAACTCGGTAGCTCATGAGAAAGCTTCGTTATTATCAGTTGCGTCTATGGGGAGAAAATGCACTGAAAATGCTGATGTGTTCCAGGCACTGAAACATTTATGCTTCTCATTTTTAATTCATAAATTATAATTCTGGTTTGTGCACAAGTCTTTTGTGAGCTTGGTTTGTTATGAATTGGTCCTAAGAGATGGATTTACTCTGTGTGCTAACAAAATCAAATTGCTGAACTTAAAAGTCAGGCTTTTTTTATATATTTGAGTTAGTTGACTTCTTGTAGAGACACAACCAGCCCATTTCTTGGTAACACTTTGATATTGCCATGAGATTTTCTGTTCAATGTTCGTAGTTATTCATAAAGATTTAAGAATAGTTACCTGTAGGACCTTTTTGGGGCATGTTGGATATATTAATAAACTGTACTTTTTAAGAGGATAGAGCAGTTCACCTTTAACAGCACTTTTTTTCTACAAATGCTTTAAAGTTTCAGTTTGATCCAAGCAGCTGCTCCCTCTTCACGAGCCCATACAACCTAAGTGAAAAAAGAAAGAATCAGACTTGAGAGTTAAATTCAGGTTTACAGCTTTACATGTAAAAAGGGGAAAGAGGCAATGGATAGAAGTCATTTTAGATATAAAATAGGTAATTTCTTTCAGATAATACGACAGATCTTCACTCTGCAGGATCCTTTTTTATAGGAATGACACCCCTTTAATACTAAAAAAATCTCACTGAGTGTTATGAGGCTCTTTGTACCTGAGCTATAGTCTCGCATTTGGTCAATATCATGATTTCTTCCATATTCTTTCAAGTAACTGAATCAACATTAAAAAAAAATTAGCTTTGTGACCAAGTAAATAAGAAGCTGCATGTTGAGAAATAGTTTGATGATTGTGATTCAGTCTCAAAAGGTTCTTCTATGAGAAAAATTAAGTGAAAGTGTTCAAGGGTACTTAAGGGAAGTAATAGTAAAATAGAAAATGGTTTTAGAGGGAGTTGAAAGTGCCAGACTTCGATCCAAGTCATGTAGGAAAGATTAAAAAAAATAACTAGCTATCAGGGAGTAGATGGTACCTTATAGCAAAGGTATCCTATAGTAATCATTAACATCAGGACATTTCAATCACTTGGATTTACATTTGTTGGAGCAAAATCAATTGACGGAATAACTTTGGAACATATGAATAGGTAGATATTTTTACAAAATATTGGAGAGGTGGAGTAACTGAAACTTTTTTACATTGCTGGTGATGTTTGGAATAGCAATCACATTTGGAAATTGATTTGGCAGTATTTACTAAAACTAAACATATGCTTAACATATGAACAAGCAATTCTACCCTTAGATATATGCCCAAGAGGATGAAAGCATGAACCCACAAAAATACAAGATTCATAGCCGCTTTATTTGTAACAGTCTACCTGGAAACAACCACTAAAATCTCTATCAATACAGTAGGTAAACAAATTGTGGAATATTCATATACTAGAACAATAAGTAGGGAGAAAATAACCCAGAAGAAGAAACTCCAGGTACACATAATAACAGATCAATTTTATTGATATACTATAAGAGTGAAAGAAGCCAGAAACAAAACAGTACAAATTATATGATTATAGTTTTATGAAGCTCAAGAACAAGAAAGGTAAGTATAGATTTTTAGCAGTCAGAATAAAGCCCACCTATGAGTGAAGTACTGATTGGGAAGGGGCACATGGCAGTTTCTGGGGTTTGGGGAATGTCCTCTGTCTTGGCACACACATGAAAAGTTCATTGAGCTGTCCCCTTGTGATTTGTGTGCTTTATTGTATTTACACCTCAATAAAACAAATTTTCAAAACATAATAAACTCAATTTTTAGAGGAGAAAATCATACTTGATTGCATCTTCCCCACCACCTCTCAACTAGACATTTTTAGCTTATTAAAAAAATAATCATATTATCACACATTATTAAATAGAACCAAAGGCCAATTGGCTCTCTAACTACAGCTTAGCTGCCAGTTTTTGTTGGGAAAATCCCTTGTGATCACTGTATTTTCCAACCCTTAAAACTAGTGTTAAGGACCAAGGGCAGGCAGCCCTGAGATGTGCCACCTTGGCATTTAGGTGAAGCTGAAAACAATCAAGTCCCAAAAAGACTCAGAAGGAAACTTTGATCTTCCTCCTCAACTGCATAAAAAAATTTAAGTGGAGGACTTGCTCCAGGAAGACAGCAATTACCATAGATAATTATAATATAATATGAATTAGGTGTGGTAGACAGGGAGGAATTTGGGAAAGTCTGTCTTAAAATTCTTATGTTCCACTGTTTTTGTGAAGTCCAGCTAAGATTTGCTTACTAAGCATTTATCCTTTCATATTCCTGTGGGTTGCTTTTTCTTCTCTTTGAAGTCCCAGACCCCTGTCTCCTTGTCCTTTGTTCAGGATGACATATGTAACTTACTTTCCTTGACTGTCTTTGCAATCTCATGTCCATAGATTTCTCATACATGCACAATGAAACTTTGTTTTTTTCTCATGTTAAACAATCTCATGTCAATTATATTTTTAGACCAGCTAGAAGAAGCTTGAAGGGTAGTGAAAAATTCTTCTTCTCCAAAACTAGTGTCATCAAAAGCCTTTCATATTATATCATCCAACTCTTCTTGAGTGGCATTCATAATAGACAAAAGCAACAAGTACTGTTTTCAAAAAGAGACATTTTTCTCATTAGTTTGACTTGCTGTCATCATGGCTTCATGATCGTGGCTTTGTCCATTCAACCATATGCTGATCTCTACACAGAAATGCTGTGCATTGAACTGACATCATTTCCTTTGCAATTAAAAACAAGTTATGTATTTTGTCTGAAAAAATAAACTACAAAAACAAAGCCAGAAAATGTACAAAAAACAAAGGAGATAAAAGAGTCCAAACTAAACAAATGGAGAAGCATGTAGCACTTGGACAACTAAACGTCAGACGTAAAGGAAGTGCCAATAAGAAAAACAAAGGATTAAATGAGTCTACAGAACAGATTTAATTTCTCTACCCCATTCTTTTCTTTCCACTTTGTTCCCAGAATGCTGGCTACCAGGTTTATGAGCTCCAGCTTTTCTTGACTAGCCAAGGAGAAAAGATCAGTAGATATGATCACTTGGACAGCAACTTACTCCCTTTCCAAAAAAAAGTCACGATTCCCTCTCAATCATCACACAGAGAAGCAATTGTTACACTTGTTCCCCCATTCTTATATATGAATGAAAAAACAAGTACACTGTTCATGCTCCCAGCATAAAAGAAAATAAAAAGAAACTAAGGGAAAAATAGAATAAATAAGAAACTAATGTCATTTAAAAGCATATAAGTAACATCCTTCAGAGAAGATACTGTTTCCATGAATTATGAAGAGGGTACTATAAAAAAATGGAAACAAAAAATAGCTCATAGAAAATAAAAATGCTATGGTAGGAATTTCAAAGAGGTCCATAGAAGAATGGAATGCAAAAGGTGATCAAATCTCCCAGAAAAAAAAAGGGTTAAAATATAAAGAGATGGAAGTAGGAGAAGGAGCAATCAAGAAGGCACAATAGCTGGTTAGTAGAAATTTCACAAATAAAATAATAGTGGTTATTGGGGTGATTGTCAAAGAAATAATACAGAATATGATTTTACACTGAAAGGACCCCTTGTGACTCAGACTGACTCTGAGTTTTTCAACAATATATTGCAAGCTAGAAGATGATGGAGCAATGACATTAGAAACACCAAGGGAAAATTCTTTCTGAAATTTTAGAATTTTGTGTCCAGAAAAACCAGTATAAATGTAGAATAAACTCATTTTCATATAGGCAAGATCTCAAAAATTTTTACCTTTCACACAGCCTTTCTTGGCAAGCTAATGGAACAATTAATAAGTAAATCAACAAAGAGGAATACATGTCATCCATAAAACAGAGGATTCAACAAGAATCCTTTCTCCTGAAAGGGCTGATGATTAAAGGAAGTCTCTCTGTAGACAACTGAGTATTAGGGAAAGAGACCAAATGGCCCCAGTGACACACACACAATGGGTCAGAACCGCCAAAGCTCTAGGGAGACTCCCTAAAGGAAAAATAAATGGATATACTAGATTCCCTGATGTGAATGACTGCACTGAGATGTGAATTTCAGAGTTGTTTTGAAGACTTGGGAAAGAATTAGTGATAAGAACACAGACATTAAGAAAAAGAGAGAGAGAAAAGGTACAAACATTAGCTTCCAGAAAAACAAAATTATGTAAAAAAAGTGACATTACCATTGTGTACTATGTGGCTCAGCTGGGGAAAATACTTACATGGTAATACTATGTAACAATAGTATTGTACATCATAATACTATGTAACAATAGAGAAATGTAGATGTTCAGGTTGGAATAAGAATATGTATTTTCCAGTAAGACTTCCGGGAAGACGGCGGCGTGAGCAGAGGGGCAGAAATCTCCTCCCAAAACTACATATATCTGAAAATACAGCAAATACAACTATTCCTAAAAGAGACACCACAATACACAGGAAAGTGCACAGTGTGCAGCTATACCTGAGAGGACATGGCACCCAGTGAGGCAGAGCTATAAAGCAGAGTGGCCATGGCTGCGGAATAGTGGAGCGACAGCGCCACCTAAAGAATCCCCAAAGAATCTACGCCCAGTGGGCGTTTTTTTTCTTTTTTTGGTGTTGTTTTTTTTTGTTTCTTCTTCTTTTTCTTTTTTCTTTTCTTTTCTTTCTTTTTTTTCTTTCTTTCTTTCCTTCTTTTTTTTTCTTTCTTCTTTTTAAAGTCTTAAAGAACCCAGTGACATACGTGGCAACTACCAGCGACCACTTCTACAGCCATGAAAAGACAGAGGAATATGGTTCAGACTAAAATCAACCAGACAACCGCAGAGAGGGAGCCTGAAGGGATGGAAATGCACAGCCTGCCTGAAAAAGAATTCAGAATAAAAGTCATAACCATGCTGATGGACCTACAGAGAAATGTGCAAGAGCTGAGGGAAGAAGTGAGGGAAGTGACAAAAGACAATGCAGAAATCAGACAAGCGATTCACGGGCTTAACAGCAGACTGGATGAGATGCAAGAGACTGTTAATGGAATAGAAATCAGAGAACAGGAATACAGGGAAGCTGAGGCAGAGACAGATAAAAGGATCTCTAGGAATGAAAGAATATTAAGAAAATTGGGTGACCAATCCAAACGGAACAATATTCACATTATAGGAGTACCAGAGGAAGCAGAGAGAAAAAAAGGGATAGAAAGTGTCTTTGAAGAAATAATTGCTGAAAAACGTTCCCACGCTGGGGAAGGAAATAGTCTCGCAATCCATGGAAGCCCACAGATCTCCCAACACAAAGAACCCAAGGAAGACAACACCAAGACACACAATAATTAAGATGGCAAATATCAAAGATAAAGACAGAGTATTAAAGGCAGCTAGAGAGAGAAAAAAGATCACCTACAAAGGAAAACCCATCAGACTATCATCAGACTTCTCAACAGAAACCTTACAGGCCACAAGAGAATGGCATGATATATTTCACGTAATGAAACAGAAGGGCTTCAAACCAAGAATATTGTATCCAGCACGATTATCATTTAAATATGACGGAGGGATTAAACAATTTCCAGACAAACGAAAGTTGAGAGAGTTTGCCTCTCATAAACCACCTCTACAGGATATCTTAAACGGACTGCTCTAGAGGGAAGAACCCCTAAGGCTAAAAAGGTGTCACCAGAGAAAATAAAATCATAGCAAAGAAAGCAGACCATCCAAATACTAACTAAAGGCAAAGAATAAAACACCTAGTATATAAAGAATGGAGGAGGAAGAATAAGAAGGGAGAGAAATAAAGAAACATCACACGGTGTTTACAATAACTTAAAAAGAAAGTTAAGTTAGATTGTTAGATAGTAAAGAAGCAACCCTTGAACCTTTGATAACCACGAATCTAAAGCCAGCAATGGTAATAAGTACATATCTATAAATAATCACCCTAAATGTAAATGGACTGAATGCACCAATCAAAAGACACAGAGTAACAGAATGGATAAAAAAGCAAGACCCATCTATATGCTGCTTACAAGAGACTCACCTCAAACCCAAAGATATACACAGACTAAAAGTGAAGGGATGGAAAAAGATATTTCATGCAAACAACAAAGAGAAAAAAGCAGGTGTTGCAGTACTTGTATCAGACAAAATAGACTTCAAAACGAAGAAAGTAGCAAAAGATAAAGAAGGACATTACATAATGATAAAGGGGTCAGTCCAACAAGAAGATATAACCATTATAAATATATATGCACCCAACACAGGAGCGCCAGCATATGTGAGACAAATACTAACAGAATTAAAGGAGGAAATGGACAGCAATGCATTCATTTTAGGAGACTTCAACACACCACTCACTCCAAAGGACAGATCACCCAGACAGAAAATAAGTAAAGACACAGAGGCACTGAACAACACACTAGAACAGATGGACCTAACAGACATCTACAGAACTCTACACCCAAAAGCAACAGGATACACATTCTTCTCAAGTGCACATGGAACATTTTCCAGAATAGACCACATACTAGGCCACAAAAAGAACCTCAGTAATTCAAAAATATTGAAATCCTACCAACCAACTTCTCAGATCACCAAGGTATAAAACTAGAAATAAATTTTAGAAAGAAATCAAAAAGGCTCACAAATACATGGAGACTTAACAACACTCTCCTAATTAATCAATGGGTTAACGACCAAATCAAAACAGAAATCAAAGAATATATGGAGACTGATGACAACAACAACACAAAGCCACAACTTCTGTGGGACGCAGCAAAGGCAGTTCTAAGAGGAAAGTATATTGCAATCCAGGCCTATTTAAAGAAGGAAGAATAGTCCCAAATGAATAGTCTAAAGACACAATTACTGAAATTGGAAAAAGAAGAACAAATGAGACCCAAAGTCATCAGAAAGAGGGACATAATAAAGATCAGAGAAGAAATAAATAAAATTGAGAAGAATAAAACAGTAGGAAAAATCAATGAAACCAAGAGCTGGTTCTTTGAAAAAATAAACAAAATAGATAAACCCCTAGCCAGACTCATTAAGAGAAAAGAGAATCTACACACATAAACACAATCAGAAATGAGAAAGGAAAAATCATGACAGACCCCACAGAAATACAAAGAATCATAAGAGAATATTATGAGAATCTATATGCTAACAAGCTGGAAAACCTAGAAGAAATGGACAACTTCTTAGAAAAATACAATCTTCCAAGACTGACCAAGCAAGAAACAGAAAAACTAAACAGACCAATCACCAGCAATGAAATTGAATCGGTAATCAAAAAACTACCCAAGAACAAAACCCCTGGGCCAGATGGATTCACCTCTGAATTCTACCAGACATATAGAGAAGAAATAACACCCATTCTCCTTAAAGTTTTCCAAAAAATAGAAGAGGAGGGAATACTTCCAAACTCATTCTATGAAGCCAGCATCACTCTAATACCAAAACCGGGCAAAGACTTCACCAAAAAAGAAAATTACAGAGCAATATTCCTCATGAACGTAGATGTAAAAATACTCAACAAAATATTAGCAAACTGAATTCAAAAGTACAAGAGGACCATACACCATGATCAAGTGGGATTCATCCCAGGGATGCAAGGATCATACAACATTCGAAAATCCATCAACATCATCCACCACATCAACAAAAAGAAGAACAAAAACCACATGACCATCTCCATAGATGCTGAAAAAGCATTTGACAAAATTCAGCATCCATTCATGATTAAAACTCTCAACAAAATGGGTGTAGACGGCAAGTACTTCAACATCGTAAAGGCCATATATAACAAACCCACAGCTAACATCATACTTAACAGCGAGAAGCTGGAAGTGTTTCATCTAAGATCGGGAACAAGACAGGGATGCCCACTGCCTTCACTGTTATTCAACATAGTACTGGAGGCCCTAGCCACGGCAATCAGACAAAACAAGGAAATACAAGACATCCAGATTGGCAAGGAATAAGTCAAATTGTCACTATTTGCAGATGACATGATACTGTACATAAAAAACCCTAAAGACTCCACTCCAAAACTACTAGAACTAATATCTGAATATCAGCAAAGTTGCAGGATTCAAAATTAATGCACAGAAATTCGTTGCTTTCCTATACACTAATGATGAACTAACAGAAAGAGAAATCAGAAAAACAATTCCATTCACAACTGAATCTAAAAGAATAAAATACCTAGGAATAATCCTAACGAAGGAAGTGAAAGACCTGTACTCTGAAAACTACAAGACACTCCTAAGAGAGGTTAAAGAGGACACTAACAAATGGAAATGCATCCCATGCTCTTGGCTAGGAAGAATAAATATTGTCAAAATGGCAATACTACCTAAAGCAATCTACAGATTCAACGCAATCCCTATCAAACTACCAACAGCTTTCTTCAATGAACTGGAACAAATAATTCTAAAATTCATATGGAACCACAAAAGACCCCGAATAGCCAAAGCAATCCTGAGAAGGAGGAATAAAACAGGGGGAATTATGCTCCCTGACTTAAAGCTCTACTACAAAGCCCCAGTAATCAAGACAATTTGGTATTGGCACAAAAAACAGACTCACAGACCAGTGGAACAGAATAGAAAATCCAAACATTAACCCAAACATATACAGTCAATTAATATTTGATAAAGGAACCTTGGATAAACAATGGGGAGATGACAGCCTCTTCAGCAGGTGGTGTTGGGAAAACTGGACAGCTACATGTAAGAGAATGAAACTGGACTACTGTCTAGCCCCATACACAAAGGTAAACTCAAGGTGGATCAAAGACCTGAATGTAAGTCATGAAACCATAAAACTCTTAGAAAAAAACATAGGCAAAAATCTCTTGGACACAAACATGAGCGACTTCTTCATGAACATATCTCCCCGGGCAAGGGAAACAAAAGCAACAATGAACAAGTGGGACTATATCAGGCTTAAAAGCTTCTGTACAGCAAAGGACACTATCAGTAGAACAAAAAGACATCCTACAGTATGGGAGAATATATTCATAAATGACGTATCTGATAAGGGGTTGACATCCAAAATATATAAAGACCTCACGCACCTCAACAAACAAAAAGCATTTAATCCTATTAAGAAATGGGCAGAGGACATGAATAGACACTTCTCTAAAGAAGAAATTCAGATGGCCAACAGGCACATGAAAAGATGCTCCACATAGCTAATCATCAGAGAAATGCAGATTAAAACCACAGTGAGATATCACCTCATACCAGTGAGGATGGCCAACATCCAAAACAGAAACAACAAGAAATGTTGGCGAGGATGTGGAGAAAAGGGAACTCTCCTACAGTGCTGGTGGGAATGCAAATTAGTTCAACCATTGTGGAAAGCAGTATGGAGGTTCCTCAAAAAACTCAAAATAGAAACACCATTTGACCCAGGAATCCTACTCCTAGGAATTTACCCTAAGACTGCAGCAGCCCAGTTTGAAAAAGACAGATGCACCCCTATGTTTATTGCAGCACTATTTACAATAGCCAAGAAATGGAAGCAACCTAAGTGTCCATCAGTAGATGAATGAATAAAGAAGAGTGGTACAATACACAATGGAATATCATTCAGCCATAAGAAGAAAACAAATCCTACCATTTGCAACAACATGGATGGAGCTAGAGGGTATTATGCTCAGTGAAATAAGCCAAGCTGAAAAAGACAAGTATCAAATGATTTCACTCATATGTGGAGTATAAGAACAAAGAAAAAAACTGAAGGAACAAAACAGCAGCAGACCCACAGAACCCAAGAATGGACTAATAGTTACCAAAGGGAAAGGGACTGGGGAAGATGGGTGGGAAGGGAGGGATAAGAGGGAAAAGGGGGCATTACGATTAGCAGATGTAGTGTTGGGGGGGCACAGGGAGGGCTGTACAACTCAGAGAAGACAAGTAGTGATTCTGTAGCATCTTACTACGCTGATGGACAGTGAGTGTAATGGGGTTGGTGGGGGGGACCTGATGTAGAGGGTAGTTTAATAACCACATTATTGCACATGTAATTGTAGATTAAGATACAAAAATAAATCATTAAAAAAATAAATTATTTAAAAGAAAAAGAGTATGTATTTTCCAAAGATGGTCCTGCCAATGTTTCCTATCCATATGACATCTCCCACCAGAGGTAGATTTCAGTTCCCTTCTCACCTGTGACCCAAGTGTTACCAATAGACTGCAGAGCAAGTGATAGTGATTTCCAAATGTAGGTCAGAAAGACCAAGCACCTTATGTCTGGTTCTCTTGCAACACCTGCTTTAAGGCTTCCGTTTGCTACATAAGAAGTCTGTTTACCCTGAGACTACAAAGACAGAGCACATAGGAAGAGAGAGACCATGCAAAAGCCCACAAGCTTCAGCCGGTGCCTTTGTCTATGTGAGTCCTTGCAGCAAAAATTATATGTGTGTGCAGAAGAGTGAGGCAGCCTCTGCTGCCATCTGACTGCAGCCACACGAAGGACTGTAAGAGATCTGGACAAACCTACCTGGGCCTAGTGGAAGCAAAGGCGGTGTGAGAAGTGTCTATACTCCATGGTTGCTCTAAGCATTTATATTTTGGAGTAGAGTTTTATAAAGAAAGAGAGGAGCCAAATGAGTGCTAATCTTTATTTTTCATAAGTAGAAGTCAAAGAACAGCGTATAAAGTAAACAAGCCAGGGAATAGGCAGAAAGCTTAGAAATGTAGCTATAAAAAGAAGAAGAAGAAACCCAAAGAGATAAGAAGAGTTGCTTCTAGAGCATAAGGTAGGACGGGTGGTCCACTGTTCTTAGATGAGTCTCATAGTGCTATTTCACTTTCAAAGCTAAAAATTTATTTGATAAAAATAAAAATTAAATTAAAAACCAACAGCAAAAAAATGGGGCTATCCACCCTGTCTGAGAATCATACTGTGAGTGCAAAATTTGTTGAGGAGGGAACATGAACATGGAAGCACATTGAAAACTGCAATACTGTCCATATGCTACACTTATCTATTCTTATTTTCCAATTTTCCATTCTGTCTGTAAGCTTATTATTCAACAAAAGTTGGAAAAGGATTCAATTTCATCTATGATGTAAATGTGGCTTCTAGTAATATCACACACTAGGTAAACCCTGGGAAACTCCACAAAATGAGAGTAAAAAAGATAAATAATGTTTTGGTATTATTATATAAACAGTTTTATCCTCATAGATGCCATGAAAAGGCTTTGAAGACCTGTGGCCAAAGACATTAAGATGCCCTGACTTTGAAGAACCTTAAAGACTGAATCTCTAAAACAGTCAATCAGTCTTTAGAAAGTTGGTAGATAATATATTAGATTAGAGATGAATCATATTTTTGTTGTTGTTTACAAATTATGGTGTATCAACAAACTCAGAGAAGTATATGTAATGGTTAAGAGCTCTGTCTCTGGAATCAGACTGCAGGGGTTCAAATCCTAGCTCTGCTTTTATCAGCTGTGGCACCTTGGACCAGTTACTGAGTCTCTCTATGCCTCATGGGTTATCACCAGCATTAAATGAGTCAGTATCTCTAAACTCTTAGAATGTTGAATGGCACATAATGAGCACAAGCCTACATTCATGAAACAATAGGAGTTTTTTGCAGGGGAATATAGTAAAATGCAGTTCATCATGTGAATGCTGACCATGAAACAGAGGGTCTCTCTGTCTGTCCAGGCTTTATCGCTTAGGAGGCACATGACCTTGGGCAACTATTCAACCACCTGACCCCTAGTTTCTCTGAGTGTGCATCCTCTACATGACAGCTTTGAGTCTCAACTGAGATGTTTGTAAAAACAGTATGGAAAAAGTTCCAAAATACATTGAAATAATGAATGTAAAGGGTTGTTCTTCATATTTGTACCTCTGGGATGATCTGTTTTAAATCACTGTTATGAGTTTTGGTAACTTTAAGTGTCTCCGGCCTTCTGGATTTCACTTGCTTTTGGCTATTAGCAATGCAAGTTAGTGAAACAGTCCTTTCTCTGCTTCTTGGCATTTTGATTTCTGTTTTCTGTAGTGTTCCTTTCCAAAGCAACCCTATTAGGCAGCTTTGGGATGTATGATTGGTTTTCACATCTTGTAACAGTTGCTGAATTTATTGATCCCCTGGGGCCCCCACAGGACAGAAGTGAGGAGAGAGACAAAAGCTCTTAGAAATACCACTATTATTGTAATTACTCACTATGGCAGAGGTGATTTTATTTTAGACTCAAGCATTGCTGGTTGGAGGGGAGAGAAAGGAGCGCCAGGGAAGCTGTGGTGGCCAGGAAGCACTGTGGCTGGGACATCTGGCATATTGGAAGAACAAGGGGCCGTGGGAAGTCTGGTCCCATTCTATCCAGTTTAGATCTGAGTGAAACGAAGTAGATGTGGCAACCAAGCGCTCCATCTCACACAGCCGACGTCGGACTCCCAAGGAGCGCCAACAATGGATTTGTTCCAATGGCACCGCGAGAGGAATTTCGATTCCTTAGTGATTCTGTGGCCTATGAAATAGAGTCAAGAACATTCTACCCCACCCGCCACAGGGAACTACGGGGGTTTCCAGAATCAAGTGCTCTTTTGCCTCCTGGCTTTTGCACACGCTGGACCTCTGCCTGGTATGCCTGCTTTAGGCAAAGTCCTGGTTTCCTTCAAGATTCAGGGCAGTTGTTAACTCCTCTAGAACTCCTTAGGCACTTCCCTTTGGTCTACTTCCACCTAGGTCTAACTTACAGCATCCAGACTTAAAGCCCGTAGGGCATTTATTCATAAATGTTTGCTTGCTAACATTTCCACACTGGAAGCTGAGTCTTTTGTGGGCAAGAGCTCACACCACACAACACACATTTCTGTAGCCTTAGGACCTTTCACATTTCATACTGGAGTATCAGTGACTGTTTGTGGAATGAAGAATGCATGAGAAATGCCAGCATCGTTACATGTCTGGAGTTCTACCGGGTGGCAAAATGTTGATCAGCCCTGGAAATTTCCTTCCTTGGATCCTAGACATAATGCTCTTGAGGCTGATGGCCAGAACCCAGGCAGATGGTGGCAAAGGGGGCTGTGGAGGTGGGGCTAAGTTCATCTCCTACAAGACTGTTGTATGTGGGTGAAGGCAGGCCCGGGTGACATGGGATCAGGGTTAGCCGGGGAACACTGCAGTTCAAGGCTGCATCTGCCCAGCACTGTTTAGATGATTAAAAACGTAGATTTCTGTCCCAATGCAAGAGGTAAGGTGATGCTGCAGATGGAAATTGGGCTTTTGGGTTCACAACCTGTCCCCCTGCCCCACTCCATGGAAGCCTGATTTTTGGATGAGTTCTAAAACTACATCCAATCTCACTTTCCTTGTTTAGTTCTGTTCTAAAAGAGGACTAAATATTCTTAAGGCAATGAGGAGTTTTACATATTAAAGGTGACCGATTTTGTCATGCTCCCTGTTCACATTTCAGCTCAGGCACCTACTGAAGTCTTTGGGCGACCTCAGCTTTCCTCTCTGTAAGTGGGGATAAAAATAGTACCTAGGTGGTTGTAAGCATTAAATGAGAGAGTGAGTACACGTAAAACGCTGCCCATAATGCCTGACATAAGAACTTAATACATGTAAGCTAATATTCTTAGTGAGTACGTGAAGCGTCCAGCACCTGGCAAGCCCTCCTCCATGTGAGCTCCCTTCCCCTTCAGTACGATGGAGTGGGACCATCGGGTTGGCTTGGCCCTGTCATCGTGGTCAGTTATTTTGATAAAAGGCAGAATGAATGAACTGTATGAAAATGTGAACTCTTTCCTTTCGTCTTGCCTTCCTTCTTTTCTCCTGAGCTGTTTAGAGCATTTGAAATGACACAGGTGTGCTTCTTCCCCTCTTGGAACATGCCTGGGGCTTCACACAGTGCAGGCATCACGTTCCTGGAGTGGTAAATTTCCTGCGTAGCCTGGGCGTAAAGAAGCAAAGGCTAAGGGCCCTTCCTCCCAGAAAACCCAGAAATCACTGTGCTGCAGAGGGTCAGCTTCAGAAACTCTTGTTCCTGCTATTCTGTGACTCTGACGATAAACCACAAGCTCACCTCCATACTGGTGTCTGTGAGGAAACACACGGGAGCTGACAAAATGCAGTTTAATGAAAAATAAAATTGCATGTTTTGAACCTATACTGAAAAAGTAAGCAGCAGAAAAGGCAGGGCTTTGGAGGAGGGAGGGAGAAGAGCTCGGCCAGAGCGCCTCTTCTGATGGCCCTGAAGCACAGGCCCCTGAGCCTGCGCTGGGAGGGCCTGTGGTGCAGGGGCTCAGGTGCATTCTCAGCCTTGTCAAAATCCAAATGAAGTCTTTTCCCCTTGAACCTGAGGAAGCCAGAAAAGACCTCGCCTCCACAGCAAGGGGGCGGGGGGAGCCTGGTTTAGAGGATTAGTGTGTTGCACAGAAGCTTCAGCAGTTTTATCTCAGAAGAGACAGGAGTATCTCAGGGACACTTGTCACCTGTTCAGTGGCATGTAAGAATTGAGTGTGGGTACCTGCTATTGAACAGCAGCTTATGAACAAATTTTTTATAGGCCTCCAAAAAAGCTTACCTTTGTTTCTTGACTATGCTATAGTTTCCTCTGTGTTGACTCCAAATTCCTGAAAACATTCAAGGGAGAATTGCCCAAATGTAAGCTTTTACAGCTATATTAAGATCCATATTCAGAAACAATTTATATCTGAGACGTGTGTCTTAGTCCACTCAAGCTACTGTAAAACGAAAATGCTGTAGACTGGTTGGCTTCAACAAACATCTGTTTCTCAGAGTTCTGAAGGCTGAAGTCCATGATTATGGTTCTAGCAAATCTGGTGTCCGGTGAGAGCCTGCTTCCTGGTTCTCTGCTGTGTCCTCACTGGGAGGAAGGGAAGAACTTGGTCTCTTCAGCCTCTTATAAGGGGCTAATCCCTTATAATCTCTTTCACTCTCTGGACCTAATCCTCCCCTCATCTCCACCTGCTGCTACCATCACACCAGGTCGGGGTGTGTGTGTTAGGATTTCAGCATATGAATTTAGTGTAGGTGGTCACATACATTCAGTCCATAACAGGTGGGTTCATTCAATTTTTCACAAACAGGGCCATTATAAATGTTAGGATAGCCACTGATACTGATAAACAAGATTAAAAATAGGCAAAGTCACAAACCTTTGCTCAGATGGAAACAGTTGTGTGCTTTTACTAATTCATCAAGCCATGACTACCATCCAAAGCAGGGATGTCTTTATCCGTTGATTGTATCAATCACAGAAGGAGGAGACTACTTCATCTGGGCACAGTCATAGGCCTTTGTGCACATAAATATGTGTTTCTGCTAAGAGGGTATGCTGCCAGTACTTTGGGGATTAAATATTTGTAACTAGACAAAGCAGAATAAAATACAACATTGGCTCACCCAGTGAGCCAGAGCTCTTTAGTAAGACCTCCTTTTATCTGCAGAATGATTTTAAATAAGACTTCTTCAGAATAATATCTCATCTACAATATTTTTGATTTCATGGATTTTAAGATGTAAAATAAAATTTACCCTAATAATTTCAAGTTTAACTTGGGTTTTAGAATCAGTTTTAAGGCTAACGTCATTTTTCACCTTTCTACATTTGATTTCCTCATTGTGAAAACTGGTTGTATCAGGGTTGGACTGGATGATTAATCAATTTCCTTTCAGCTCTAAAAACTTACTGGAAAAAATTCTTTGTAAACTAGTTCACAGTAAACATAATTTATACCTAAACAATTCATAGATACCAGTAAATAGTGATTCACTCATAAGATCCCTGTATACTATGTAATCCAAAACTATTTTTTTAAGTAAGAGAAGAGAGGATGTTTTGTTGAATGTTTATCAATCAGAGCCACGGTCTCAACAGGAAATGGCTGGCATGCTCAAATGGATACATTTAGGAGAATTTAGGTGAAATAGCTATTCCTGAATATGGATGGGATTGAAGGACACCAAGGTAAGGGGAATACTCTCAAACAAACAATGGTAGGAACTACTACTTCTCTTGGGCTTGAATAGTAAGAGGACAGAGGGGTTTCTCTCCCGGAGAGACCGAGAATATTAGGACAGAAAAGGGCTGTTGGACAGGCACCACAGCCTTAAGTAGGAGGGACACAATCATTGCTAACCTATGGCCCTCCCTACAGGAAAGGACAGGGAAACCTCACTCTCTCTCCTCTCTCTGATCTCCTGTCTGTGCCTCTTATTATCCAAATACAGACCAAACCCGCAGAATAGGGAACCTATGGATATTAGTCAGTGTTCTCCAAAAAAACAGAACATTTATGTGTGTGTATGTGTGTGTGTGTGTGTGTGTGTGTGTGTGTGTGTGTGTGTGTATTTCCTCAGAGTCTACTAATTAAATATTTACATCTGAAAATACATTCACAGCAACATTTAGACTGGTATTTGAGTAACTGATGGGCCAACTCCGTCAATACCTAAATTAACCATCACAGTATCTGTATAGGCCAGCTTTTAGAAATACAGATTGTTGGGAAAGGTGGAAAGAGGGTGGGGAGGGGGCCACAAACCGAGAAGAGTTGGCACCTTGTGTATATAGAAATTCCATCAGACTTCCCATCCTTTCCCACCAGGCTTCCTGATGCAGAAAGTAGGAGTTTTTGCCCCCGTGGGTTCCTAGTGCCTGGCCTGATACTGGCACATTCTATAGTAGATTCCCCACGAATGTTAGTTGAATTGACTTGAATGTTATAAAAGCAAATTCCAAGAAACAAGTGTTTAGTGGGGCGGCTCTGGGGAGTAGCAATATCTCAAGGCAATTTGCAAGCAAAAGGTAAATGCCACCACTATTTGCTATCATCTTTTGAGTATAGGATGAAGCACCACATTAAATTAGTTAGATGTAATCATCTCTTCTAAGGTTTAAGACCACATGACATTTCCAACCTTCACTCTATACCTATTAATAGAATAAATGTAATCATTGAATTGGATGATCACTTATGCTGTCAAAGATTTAAATTGTCCCTTTGTAACCATGCAGTTATATAAAGGATTGGTTATATTGCTGGGCTATGATGGAAGTCATTTATCAGGTAAATAATCTTGAAAATAATCTAGTTTTAATGGCCCACACCGGTGAGGAATATGACAACAGATTGACTCCCAACAAAGAAATAGGCTGGGAATCAGAATGCATCTTATGTGTCTCAGGACAGCAAAGATAGAATGCAAATGGATAAAGTTGAAAAGACCTGGAACTAAGTGCACCCTGGCTTAGGTGACACATTATTTTTGAAGTCTCTGGAAGGGTTGTTCAAAAGCTGCTGAACTACTGCCCTTTGAGAAATCAGTTTTTTGGCCACTTCATTTTCATCATCCTAAAAACAGAAGCAGGGAAGCTGTAGGAGAGGAATATGTCTGACGTTGTGATGAAGGTCATGCGGATGCAGAACAGCACCTCCAAAGCCAGAGGATCACCAACGAGCATAGCGGCTATTGATCAAAATGCCAGTTTGGCTTTGTGTGTCAGTTGGTTCTGATAAGAATCTCTTGTTGCTGCTGTTCTTGGTTTGCTGTCAGAATGGGCAGGTCTTTTCAATGGAAATTAGTCATTGAGTATCAAAGAACAAATTCAAAGACAATACGTCAATACTTCATGCAGGTCTGGGGGTGGTATGGGTGGTACGGCGTCTTGTGACATGTTATAAAAGGGATTTGTCTTACAGGACAACCAGAGGCAAAAGCATAAAGTGGCTGAAAGTTGTCACTGTAATGCTTGCTTTCTATATCTGTTCTGCCCCTAGCTGAAGGTCCTTGCCATCCCTCCAACACACAGACCATCTCCTGCAGCTATCCTGGGTCTTAGTCTCACAAAGCTGGATATAGCTATTTCACAATGAAGGTGGAGTCATTGGCTTCAACTCTGTGTCCCCAGGGATTAGCACAGCACCTGGAAGAGTGAAGGTGCTTGATAAATCTTCCATGAACAAATGAAATTCCAATAAGATGATACATAAAATGGCTCAGCCACTTCTGGAGTTGGAAGTGTTTACAATGTAATGAGTTTCTTGAAGCTAGGATCTCTAATGACAGAATCTCTGGTGATGTCATAGGCAGGGGCCACATACGTGAGCAGCTGGCGCTGCCTAGCAGTGATCAAGTCACACCTTATTCTGGGTGTTTGTAAGGAGAAGGCAACTCATTGCATTTCTCAGAGTTCAGGGTTTCTGTCTCCCTGATGGAGCATCAGGTCACAGATGACTGCTGGAGTTAGCACCCATCTCTTTTCTGGCAGCCTGCAGGGTGCCCCTCTTTCTGGTCCTCAGAGGGAGGCATGACTAACAGGGCCCAGCAGGAGCTTGGTCTTTGCAGATACCACCGTGTGTGTTCAGTCGCATTGCTTCTCCAGAGTGATGGGTTCTACCAAGTTAACTCAAGCTCGGGGATGTCAGGCCTATGTCTGTGTTTCCCATCAGAACCTACCAGAATATTTCATGGATAAAACTTGTTAAATAAGTCCTTTTTTGGCTTGATTGATTTCAACTTGCTGGTAAGAACTTTAAGTCCTTGAATCCCTGGCTTCTTGAAGGAAGTTACTTTTGAATCTTTCAGTGTCCTTTTCTTTTTCTGGTTTAACATTACATATATAAATTCTTGCTTAGAATATTCTCTGTGACTTCTCATTCCAAAGGGCAGTTATTACCCTAACTCAGATGTTAGGAATATCCCACCTACACTGCTGAAATCCCAGCGTGCTCAAATACTGACACTCATTCCAGCCCCAGACGGTTCACATAGGGCTCTGTGTAGCCTGGGACTTCGGCCTGGTTGCCTCTGGCTGAGCACAGCATTTCTGCTTTCTGCTTAATCCAATTTGCTGTTCATATGTTATCATTTTCCTTATACACCATGATTTTGGGGGGAAAAAAGTTGAAAGACATTGCTTATTGCAGGCGTCAGCAGTCTTTTTCTGTAGAGGGTCAGGTAGCAAATAATTAGGCTTGTGAGGTCAAATATTCTCTGTCTCAACTAAATTCTGCCGGTGTTGTGTGAAAGCAGCCATAGACAATATTGAACAAACGAGAGTGGCTGCATTCCAACAAAGCCATGTAGAGTCAGGGCGGCGTGGGGATTCGGCCCACCATCTGTGTTTGCCCATTTCTAGTCCACAGGATGAATATGACTTTCCCGCGACTGTTGATCTCCCATGGTCCAGCACCTGTCCACCTTTTCAGCTCCATCTCTTCTGCTGACTCAAATGTCCCACGCCCTGAGAAGCAATCCCCCTTGTCTCAGAGCAGTGGTTTGGGGCCTGTGTTGGTGTTCACATATCGACATATTCACATATCTTTCTGCTTCGATGTAATAATATGTTGGAAGGTCAGTTTCCTCCATCAGAATGGAAAATGTTTTATGGTGGAGACTGTTCCAGTACTGTCCGTATGCATTAGACACAGCACAATCTCAGCCGCCTAGTTGGTTCTCCATGTTTATTGTATGAAGTAAGGAAAGCTACATGGAAAGAAGGAAGAAAGAAAGAAAGGAGGGGTGGAAAGATTCTCTCTCTGAACATTTTAAGTAAAGTTTCATTGCCTTCAAAGAGTTTGGGTATCAGTAAGTATTGGTGATAAAGGAAGATGAGTGAGAGCAGTAAGAAAATGTGTAGTTGGTAGATTTCAAGAGCAAGTGTGGCAAAAAGCACTAGGAAGTTGTCTGAATTCTACAAAGTTCATGGGTTGGCTGAGTCTGCATTATATCTGAATTACTTGATATTATCCCAAATAAACCATCATAAAAATATACACCTTAAGCAGTGGGATAAAAGTTACTGTGGTAAAAAGCAATTCAGCAATGCATTTACTATACCTCTGGGGCTCTAGAATTTATGACAGGCAGATGAGTCAGAAGTAAATGAATCAGGAACCATAAAAAGAAAAACTGCATACTACAATTTAGTTAATAATATACCTCAGTTATGAAGTACATCAAGAAACTTTATGAATTAATTTCTTTTTTTCTCTTCCTCTTTCTTAGGAATTGTTTCCAGTTTCCCCTTTGGGATAAATAATCATACCATTTTTATATTAATATAACTAATATACATTAATATGATCATGTATTTTCAGTACTGTTTCATTTCATCACAGCCACGATCTGGAGTGAAAACTTACCCATCTTAAAAAAGAAATGCAAAATTTCATGAACTAATCTTAAGTGTATCTTGTTTCTCTAACTATTAGGGCTTAACCCCCAAATATTTTAGTGATGGGTAATATAGTGAAATTCAGGAACTAGAATTCAGAAAACTAACAAAACTTAGGATAATATTCTTATACTCATACCATAATTTTTAAGTTATAAATAATTTATTTCCATATACGTCATTTCAATTTGTCTTTAAGTTCCAAATATTTTAGGAACAGACTGTATAGCTACTGAGACATTCAGTCTTTCAGTCTTTCAATATTGCCTATGTGGTCCACTTAGAGCCATTGAAGAGACAGGCAAAGTGGAAGTTTGGTGTCTCCCACCCAAATACCAAGTTCCTACCAGGATGCAACACTACCATTTACCTGGGAAAAATGAGTTTATTTTTCCTATGATTTTTTGCTTTAGTTTATACTAAATGTTCCATTGCATTTGCACAGTGCTATGACTTAATACCAAACAAGATGTAACAGTGTACCAAGTGTTACTTGATAGCTAGTTGCTTTTGAAACTCATTTCCCAGGCTGATATCACCAAACCTTTCCAGTTCTCCCAAAGTCATGAAGAAGGTAAAATCTACTACTTAGAAGATTCAATTAAGGGGGTGGTAAAAGGATGAAATAAAATATATATGCTTGTTCTTGTGCAGAAGTTACAATGTACTGAAATATGGTTGTTCGATTGAGGTCCATAGAGCTAAGGCTGCTTCGCTTCTCAGAGTATTTATGGCCTCTCAAAAGGGATGGCCTTTCCTGATGTCAAGGGTAGGAGGAAGTTCTCAGATAAGAAATGAAGATTATGAAGATAGGTTTTAGATAGAAGGAGGAAAACACTATCTTTGTCTTTCTAAGTCTTGTTCTCTTTCTAAACAAAAGTTTATAAATGCCTAGTTCTATGTTTGCAGGACACTTGGAGGATATGACGGTACCCACTGTATGGATAGGGACCCAGAAAAAAGGATGGGTGAAGATACTGTGAGCCCCAGAAAGCAAACAACATCCATTAAGTAGAAGTATCTATGGTCATATTACTGTAGAATTGTTTTTTTTTCCTTTTGTTATGGCTGAAACTTTGCGAAAATCTTACCCAAATGTTTCAGCCTTGTATGAGCTATACAATTAGGTGCACAAGGCAGGTCCTGCTAGCTACCTGAAGGAGTGACGGGGTTCTCTGAGACCAGCATGGAGGCAACAGTGGGAAATAATAAGCTTCCTGAGAGTCAGCGGGACTTATGACCTAGCTGGGACTCCGTAATCCTGTGACCACCATCCATACAGAGATCTTTCCTCAGGTTCTAACCTTGGTTCATTATTTAAAAAGCCATAGTGCTTATGTAGTCTTTTCCACAGGCTTTTGATAGGATTGAAGCAAAAGCAATGTCAAACCCACACGAAGTGAAACAACATTTTGACCTACAACACTGCTTCTGGTCATTTCAACTCATGGTTATAATGCTCTGATAACATTAATCATGTAACTTGAAAACACGTAAGATAATAGTTTAAATTATACTTTTAATGATATTAGTTTTTCTCCACAGCTGACCTTGATTCCTCTAATATTTACTGCTTTTCAAAACATACCAGTGGACAATATTTTTTTAAGTCTTAAACATATACTATGATGAAGGAAGTAAAGCTGAACTAGTCCACAAATATAATAACTTTTCACTAGTTGTTCTAAACCAGTTAACCTAGGGCATTTCCATCATTGCCAAAAGGGGAAAAAATTTTTGGCTTTCACTCATTCTTAACTCACATCTTATCATAACCACCATAAAACTTTCCTTCTTCATGTTTCTCAAAAATTAGGAAACTAGTGAAATTGTTCACCATCAGGTAGAGTACACAGTAAGCTCACTTTTGTTAAAATGTTTTTTTGTTCCTGCTGTCATTTATGGTCCTGGGATACATTGGGTTTATGTTGAGGCAACATTCAGGGTATTTGGGTAGTAAAACTTCTCTGAGCTCTCTGAGGAAACATATTTCACTGGCCAAGTGAAACATTCCTTTTATTTAACCAGCAACATAATGGAAGCAAATGTTTTCAGCATCATTTCCCTTGGCCCAATATATATATTTTAATGTTCTATGAACTTAAATGATTTGAAATGGCCTTATGTTCAGGAAACAAACACATAAACAAGAATGCAGAGGAAATTTTCCTTTAGTGTTTTTCTTTTTAATGTCTATTTGGGGAGAAAAAGAAATATAGTTGTATGTTTTGAAGAATATATTCTAATCCCTCAAGTTTATCCCTGGAGTACATCAAGGGATAATTATTTATTAGGATTATTATTATTACTTCATGATAGGGTTATTAATTAATTATTAGGATCTAATAGCTAACATTTAATATTTACATGACAATATTTGCTTTACGTTTTTTGAATATTTAAAAGTGTTTTGAATCCTCATAACAAAGTCTCTGATTTTATTGCTATTACCTCTATTTAACAGATGAAGAAATGGAAACACAAAGAATTTACTTAAGTAACTTCCTCAGCTTGCTCCCCCACCATTTAACAGTAGAGGGAGTGTTTAAACTTGGACTTGCTTCATGTTTCTCTTCGCCACTAGGCTGCATTGTACCTTACCAACTACTGAATACCATATGCCTTACATGCAGTGTTGCAAATACTGCCACAGCTGTGGAGCAGGCGTTATTACCTAGATGAGAAAGAAGAGGCTCACCATGACCGAGGGACTTGCCAGAGCTCAGTGGCTCATAAGGAAAGGTCTGGGATGTGGGTTCTGATCTTCTGATGTTACCAACTTCATTCTTTCCAAGACCATACACTTTTGCCCAGTTCAGGGCTCCTCAGATGGTTAAAGTTTTCTCTGTGTAGGCAAAGATCTATTTCGGAAGGAGGACTAATTTTAGAACTAATTCTAGAACTTCCAGGGGAACTTTCCAAGGGACTTTGCATGTTCACAGAGTGGATTAAATTTAGGACCAAGTTCCCAGGATGCTTGTAACTAGAGCTTGTGACTCACAGGCAAGCTGTGAGGTGGGGGTCGGCCTGGACTGGACTTCTAAAAAGGTCTCCTGGGTATTTAAAAGTGAGTGGTAAAGCGTCAGGAAAAAAAAAAAAAGATCTGGTGTCAATACAAAAGACCCTTCTGTACAGTACCTAGGTTCAGGATTTGGGGTCTCTGAAGACTCCATGTCACTTTTAGGAAATCAATGGCAAATGGGTCAAAACCCATAAATACAACTAGATAAAACTTGTCCAAGTAGATTCAACTATATTTGATTTTTTGGATTAGGCTTTAGGATGGTGAGTTAAAAAGCCTGCTAGTATCCCAATACTTCCATTTACAGCTGCTATTCAAATAATGTGTATTGTGTTATTCTTGAAACATACAGGAGTAATTTCCACTCTTTATAACAGCTAGAAAAGAACTTTTAAACTACCATGGGGAATACAGTTGACTGTACAAGTGAAAACCAGGGGGTTGTTTTATAAAAACAGGCCATTACTCTATTCGGAAGCATATCATTTATTTAGCTATTTTTAAAGTTGTCCATCAATAAACTGGTTTAAAGCACAAGTATAAGAGATAAAAAGTCAATTAGTTAAAATATTTAAAAGGCCTAGTAGTAATGCTAAGAACAGCAGGATAAAACCACAGTTAGATAACTGAAGTTAAAAAAGTAGCTGAAATTTCCTCTCCCAGCAGGAAAGCTCAGTTGATAATGACATTGCCCTCAGAAGGCATTGGAAGGGAGCTGAGCTGAATTAGACCTAGCAGAATGGTAATAAGCCTCAGGAGAAGTAACTTTTCTATATGCAATGGGGACTCAGCTCTGGGTCTTCAGAGTAGCAGAACTTCTCCAGCTGGCTGGGTGGGGCTAGCCTTAGGCAAAACTGTGTGGTAAGGTGAAGTTAATATCTCCACCTTATTCATTTTTTCATATTTCCCGCTCCTCTCTCTAGGTCGGTCCTCCCAGATGAGTCCTTTTCCTTATAGAGTGAGCGTCACTCTGAGCCAGTGGGGATTTAGTGTGATTCACCCTGGACCCTGTTTAAAAGCAGGATTAGAGGTAGAGGTGTATATGTGATGGGTAGTGGAGGGGACCTCAGTCAGGGTCTGTTGCAGTATTTTGTGCATTGTTGGCCATACTCCATTAGCAGGCAAGTATTGTTTTGTGAAGATTTTACTTTAGTAGACTACACATTTTGTATGCTTGTGTACTGAGAGGCAATGAGAACTGCATTTCAAATTGTAGGCCATGGTAAAGTACATTTGCACTCCAGTGGTAGAGCGGTTAATAATCTGGATTTGTGAGCCAGCATGTAATCGTTCAAACCCCAGCTATGCCACTAAGTAGTTTTGTGACTTCAGGCAAGTTATTTAGCTCACTTGTGACTTAATTTCCTAATCTTAAATAGATGTAATAATAGGGCCTCTCTCAGAGAGTTGTTGTGGTCATTAAAATAAGTTAACAAAAGCAAAGTACTTAGAACAGTGCCTGGCATAAAGTGCTCAATCAGTGCCATTGGTTTTTAAGATTGCTGTCACTTGTGTAGGCTGGCTGGCTTGCTGCCCACCGTCCTCCGGGGGAGACTGAGAAAGAGTGTCTACACAGGCTGTGCTTCCCAGGGCTCCGTCCAGGGACGGATGTGCAATAACCAATGCACGTCAGTTGCGGCTGCTTGTGCTCATAGGCCAGTTACCTTTAGTTTGATCTCTCTCCGGAGTGAGGACAGGGATTTGCTCACCCAAGGCCTGTGTGTGCATTAATCAACACAGACTTGCTGGGTCTTCCGAGGTGCCAGGAGCTGTTTTAGAGAGATGGCTGAGTTTCCCGTCCTGGGGGATTTTTTCAATGGGAGAAGAACAATAAACAAGTACATGTTTAATATGATAGAAAGTAATAAGTGTTATAAAACAAGCGGTCAGGGTAAGGAGGATGGAGATTGACACGGGGGCAGGAACACTGCTCTTTTCATCGGGGTGGCCAGTGAAGACCTCTCTGATCAGGTGACATTTGAGCACAAGACCTGAGTGAAAAGTGGGGGGAAGCAGGCAGTTATCTGGGAGAAGAGCCTTCCCAGCAGAGGTAATTTGGGGCCTAAAGTGGGAAGGTATATGGTGTATTCCTTGAACATTGGAGAGGCCAGTACAGACAAAGAGCAGTGGGCGAGGAGCAGAGTAATGGAGATGAGGTCAGAAGGACCAAAAGAAGCTAAATCATTCAGGGCTTTGAGGCCATGATAAGGACTTTGGATCTGAGATGAAAGGTCTTCGGAGTATTTTGATTAGAGAAATGACCGTTTTCAAAGAATCACTCTGTCCTTTGTGAGAAGAGTACACTGGGGCACAGGTGGGAACAGGGAGATCTCGTAGGAGGCAAACATCCAGGGAAAGATGATAGTGGCTGGAAATATGGTGGTAGTTCTCAAAGTAGTGAGAGGTGGTGGGATCATCAAGAAAAAGCCAGTGGGATTAGCTGATGGATTGCATCTGAAGTACTGAAAGATCTAAAGAGTTGAAAGCTTAAATGGTGTTGCACCAGCCAGGCTTCTTGGTTGCAAGTGACAGAAACTCAATTCACACTAGCTTAAGTTTTTTATTTATTTTTAAAGCATGAAAGCAAACTGAAAAAAGCAGGAATGATGCCATGTCTCACACAGCCTTTTCTCAGTCTCTCACACCTATTTTTTCTGTGGTCAGATTCTTCCAACCAGAATAATTTCTCCATGCAGTGGGCATAGGGCTGTGGGCATCTTATGAGCTGCCCCCCACTCTCAATCAAGAGCTTATTGTTGTGCCCCAAGATAGGTCACCTCTCTCCCCCATCCTACTTCAGTTCCCCAAGTAAGAACATAGAAAAGTTCAGAAGCCACAGACTTCTAGAAGCCTAACATTGTGGATTTGGGGGAAATTTCAGCTATTTGTGCAGACCAAGAGTCAAAAGAATGGGCAGCAGAGGCAACTGTGCTGGAGAGGGTGCGGCCGGCCGTGGGTAAGGCCTGCCAACTTAAGCAAGCCACTGAAAGTGGAAAGGCCCATTCTTGTTTTTAAAATCCTTTCACAGTTTATTTTATCCACACAATAATCCCTGAAAATGAGTAAAATCAGAAACTAAATGTTACATTTCCTTCACTCTTTTTCTCTCCCCTTCCCTTGCCCAACCCTTTAGATGAAGGAAAAGGGGATTCAGAGAGTTGAAGTCATCATGCAAGGCTGAGAGCTATTAGGGACAGCTTTAGGTCACCTCACCCTGTCAGCGCTGCTCCTAATTGTATAGAAAACCATCTTGGATCCCCCATCTGTTCTCTAAAGTAAAACTGCGAATGATTCTGTGGCTTTCATAAGAGGTTTACCAGATCGTGCAGGTGCTCTTTGACAATAAAATGAAAGAAACCCAAAACACCAAGCAAATAAAAACAAACCAGACCATTCTCAGGCTGAGAAATGCAAACTGGGGCACAGAAGTATCGTGGGACACCGTTATCAAATATTTTGAACCAAAAAAGCATCAGGACCATATCTGATGGGAAAGCAGGCTATCCAAAGAGCAAAATGCTCTAAAACAAACAACAAACCAACAAAAACCACCCCAAAAACACAAACCTGAAATGAATAGGCATGTGTGGGAAGAGTGGTTGGCCATTCTCTGATCCGGGTAGCCCCCCATTTCAGTCTTGGTGCCCAGGGCATCCCTTTCAGAAGTCAGGGACAATGATCTGACCTGGGGAGGACAAGTCAGTCATACAAACAAAATTTTTCATGATGAGAGTTTGTGAGAATTCTCATTCAGTTTTGCTTGAGGCAGTTTCTGAACTGACAGCAATGATAGACACAGCTTTCAACGCTTTGTTTTTCTAAAGTCTAGACATAGTGTATGCTTTTTTTATATACCATGTGCCATTAATCTCCCTGATATAAATGACTGTCCGGTGCACAGACTTATAACAAAGCTCCAGTATTTGTTAATGTGAGGGATGTTTCCCAAACCATTGTATTTCATAGCAGGTCAGCATTTATTTATTTGTTTGCTCATACATTCACCCTCCTCACCTTCCTTGATTTCACTAAACATTTCGTGAGTGCCTAGCGTGTACAAGGTTCCAGGCTAGATAGGACAGGGTCTTGTAAATGGGTTGTGCATATGGTGGATGGGGAAAATTCTGTGGTCAGTGCTATTGATGTGGCCAATCATCACAATCAAACCTTTGCCATGGGCTTGAGTTTTAAACGAGATAATTTTGTTAAGTCAGTCAGGCAGTCAGCCCACCCTGGAGTCTTGCTGTCACCTTTTTGCAGTCTTCTTCTTTTTTTAGTAGTTCTCATTTCCTCTCCAATTATGAGAACAGTTAGCTTGGGGTAGGGGTTTATCTCTTGCCAGCAATTCTATGTAGCCTTTGGTCTATACATTCTTTTGCTGGCTGCTGACAAAGTCTGACATTCAGATGTACGCGGCTTCTAATGCAGCTTTTACAAGTTCCTGTTTATTTCTTTGAACGAGGTGGTGATTTTTGCCAAGGATTCATTTTAGAAGCACAAATAAAGACTTCACTTATATCTGGCCTCTTCTGCTTTCCCAAGGCTCTCAGACTAATTTCCTCATCTCATTGCTTGTCCTTATAAATCATAAATAGTAAATACTATTTGGTAGCTCTTTTGAAAAAAAAAATGAAAGGGGGTGGAGGACGTAGGGATTGTTTGGTCTCATATATCATGGCTGAGGAAGTAGGGAAGAAAACTTCAATGAATATATTCCACCGTGCCCTCCTAATTAGCGGCCATGACCTGACTTGCTGATTATTCATCTCTTTTATTTTAAAAGAAGAGTGTTCTACTATTCTCACATCCATGTCGACTTTGAAGATACCACATATTTTTTGGCTCATTTGAATCAGTTCTGAGCCCCCCAAAACAACAGTGTTCTATTCCTCCCACAGTGTGACTGCCAAATGAACAGAGTTTAGATGACATCTTTTATCATTATCCTACCTACCTAGATCCAAACAGTGAGCACTTAGATCTTACTTAGATAATTTCAGGAGATTTAAAACAAATCCACCAATTTCACGTTTAAGATAAAGGATTATTGGAGAGGGATTAAAGATGGCGGCGTGAGAGGTGAGACAGAGGACTCCTCCCAAAACCACGTATAATACGAAAATATAGTTAATCCAACTAATCCTAAAAGAGCAACAGGAAAGAAGGCTGCGCCAGACTGCATACATCTGGAGAACAGAGCCGACCTCACGAAACAGGAGTGTATATCAATGATACCTTAATTAAAAAAAAAGATAAAGGATTATTTATTTTGTTTTACAAAGAAGTAAATTGCCTTGGAATATGTTCATTATTTTAACCCAAAAAAAATACCTGTTACTGACCTCTACCCCAAAACAATGTTTGCCAGTAGGATTCTTGCTCATTTGACATCTGGAGCATGAACAGGAACCATGAAATAACACAATATCCTTGACATTTTTTATTGTTGTAGTTGTTTAATGTCATGACTATGGCCCCATTTGCCCATGTCACCAGCATATCAGGGGACAAGGCAGTATTTATCTTGCTGATATAGTGGCTCACTTAACATGTTTAAGCAGCCTATCAATTATAACCTTATTAGACACGTAGAGAGCTTTAATTGCACACTGAGCTCTACTTAAAACTCCTTCTGCTATTCTTCCTTTACTTCCCTTGTAACAACTTATCTCCATCTCCTATATAAAGGCTGCTGTGTAGCTCTGCTCCAGTTGTTGACACTAAGGAAAAATGCCTGTTGAAAGTCCTGGAATGTTTTTAAAAAGCAAAAGTTAGACTAGAGCATAGGAAGATTCATTTTGCAAGTCAATCCTGTAAAATGCCTCTGCACAGGAGAACTGAGTTCAGATTTAGAACCTAGACGGGGTGCTCAGGTTGCTACGTCAGATGTAGGTTTGAGAATCAGCAACCCGTATTGTCTTCTCTTTAACAGCCCAGAATAGGTCTGAGCTACCTGGGCGGTAGCCCCCTCCTCTAATAGGTTGATTGGCATCCAAGAGGCTGCTGAACACATTCCCTTTTGCAGGTGCGTTTAACATTTAGGAATTGCTCTGAAGGACATTGGGAAAACGACTCTTCTTTTTCTCAGAGCTGTTGGCTTTCAAATACACTTCAAGATTCATATCAAAGTCACAGTATCTAAACCCCACGTGGGATCTCTGCCAGCACTTGGCAACAACATATATTATGATGCCAGACACAGCTTGTGTTCCCCTTGGTGATTCTCCACTGTCATCAGTGATTGTGTCAGTCTTGAAAGGTTACATGGCACCATATTTCTGAGGGGCAAAGAGGGACATGTGTTGGAGATCCCTTTGGATCTGATTTTTTTATCTTCAATTTCATGTCATGAAACATGACAAATTTCTCAAAAATTTTAAAAATAGGGTTTGTTAAACTAAAGGAGATGTTCATTTGAGGGATGTGGTTATAATGGGTGCTTTAAGTAGATCTATATGTAATATATGTGATATTTTCCTATGGAAAATTTTTAGCACATTTTTTCTTGTGTGCTGGAAATCAAAGTGTTCAGGGGTATAGTGAGGCCTGAGATAGAACTTGGTAAAAAAGAGAGAGAAATATAATTGTGTGTGAATATCTAAATAAATTTACTGATGACAAATTTAGCTTCTCAGTCATATAATTAGGGTTTTCTTTGTCTTTTCTCTCCTATTTTTCCCCCAAATATCAGAGAAAAAAATCTTCCAATATCTATTTTTTTAAAATTTCCCTCTGACAGTCAATTTTGAAAAACTTCAAACCTACAGTTTGCAAGAATAGTACCATCAACACCCATATGTCATTTACTCAGATTCACCAATTGTTAAAATTTTGCCACCTTTGCTTTCTCTCTCTTACTCTGATTATTTGATGATCCATTTTAATGTCAGTTGCAGATAATTATGAACCTTGAGTACTCTATATTTCAACAAGTACTCTCCAAGAACACGACTTTCTCCTACAAAATTATACAATTATCAGCTTGGTAAATTTAAAATAGATTTTTAATTATTACATAATTTATAGCCCATGTTATTAACATTTCCACATTAATCTCAATGACATCCTTTACCTTTTTTTTTTAAACCCAAGATCAATTAAGGATCATACATTGCACTTAGTAGTCATGCTCAATATATCATTTAAAGCAAGCAGAAATCCATACCCTTTGGAAAAACTATCTAATAGTATTTTTTTGATCTACAAAAAGCATCACCCTTCCAAATCAAGAATGGTTGCTGGGTTTGATTGCTCTTGTCATGAGCAGTGTCCATTACCGTTCTGTTTGCTCTGCCTAGACCTTTCTGAAGCTCTCCCTATCAACTTAATTGATGCTGGTGGGGTTTTTTTTTAATATATATTTTGAGTTTTATTCTCATAGGACCATTCTTTCTCCTGAGATAAGGAAGGCAATACATAAATCTAGGCCAGTGACTGGCAACTTTGTTCTGCATGAATCAGATAGGAAATATCTTAGGCTTTCTGGGCTTAAAATATTCTCTGTCCCAACTACTCAAACTCTGCCTCTATAGCTTGAAAGTATCATAGACAAGATGTAAACAAATGGTCATGGTTGTTTTCTAATAAAACTTTATTTACAAAAATAGGCATTAGCAGGATTTAGTTCTAGGACAATAATTTGTTGATGATTTATCTAGGCTAACATGATAACAGGTGGTAATAGTTAAGGAAATAGTTGCCTTGGGTAGCCTAGTTTAATGTTAGCTGCAGCATTCTGGAGATAGTCTTTTTATAGATAAAAATATTTTTTCTGGACCTTGGCAAATATGTAGCAAGACCTCAAGAGATCCATAAACACCAATTAAAAAAATTATTAAATCTTAGTCTCTGAAAGTATTTTTCAGTTGTGGACTGTCATTGCAAAAGAGAAACTTAGTCTTTATAATCACAGAGTGTTCAAAGATTTTCATGTAAATAAAAGAACAAACACATTTAGAAAATTCTATTGGAAACCTCAGACACACATTTTTAAACTGCTATCTTGATCTGTGGGTAGGAAGTTTAGGGACTGTAGATAGTTTTGGGGAAGTGACCTTCACTGGGTGGTTGGGGGGTTTTAGTGGGACTCTAAAGACCCCAAAATATGGCCTCGTACTCTGTCTACACAGGAGACTGGGAAACTCCTCTGGCTGGTCTCTCTCCACTTGCTTAAATATGAATTGGCATAAACTGTGCCAAGACTGGACTGCCCAGACCCAGAGTAATAATCTAGGTATCAGGTCCAGAGCCTTCTAGTGCTTTCAAGAGCTGATTGCCAATTTGCTTCCCTTATCCTCTGTCCCAAGCTCCTGAGTTTGGTTGGGTGTACTACTAAATATAAAAACAGTACAAAGTCATTGCTTAATACAATTAAAAAATTTTTAAATTTATATAGGAAAAAAGGCACAAAGAAGTTTACTATCCTTCAGTGAATTTTTATAAAGAAATACACCCACGTAACCACTATTGAGATGAAAAGTAAAGCATCACAGATTCCCAGTAGCCTTCCTTGTCATCCCTCCCAGTAATCTCCCCACCAAAGGAAATTACTACTCTGACTTTTACTCCATAGATTAGTTTTGCCTTTTTTGAATGTTATATAATTGGAGTTACATAGCGTGTACTTTTTGGTATCTGACTTCTTCTGCTTGATGTTGTGTTAGTGAGATTCAAACATTGTTTGTAAGGCAGTAATTCATTCATTATCAATGCCATAGAATATTCCATTATAGGAATATTTCACATTTTATTTATTTGTTCTAATGTTGATGGAAATGGAGTTGTTTCTAGATGTTGGCTAATGTAACTAATGATGTTACGAGCTTGCTTGTTCATGTCTCATTGGTCCTTTGGAACACATAGTACAAGGAATGGAATTGTTTAGCCATAGGCCATATGTATATTCAGCTTTAATGGATATTGCCATTGCTCAACCTAATTACACCAATTTACACCCCCAAACACTGTATGTGAGTTCCAGCAGCTCTTTTAAAATTAGGTTGTCTATTTTTTCTTACTGACCTATAGGAGTTCTTATATAGTTTAGACACACAGCCTTTTTAGGGTGTACATATTGCAAACACCTTTTCTCATTTTGTGATTTGCCATTTCACCTTCTGAACTGTATTGTTGGATGAACAGAAGATTTGATTTCAGTAACATTCAATTTATCAATCTTTTTCTTTATAGTTAGTGTTTGCTGTGTTCTGCTTAAGAAAATTTTGCTTTTCTCAAAATAAAGAAGTTATTCTTCTATTTCTTCCTTCTAGAAATGTTATTGCTTTACTTTTCACATTTAATTTTTCAACTCACCTGGAAACGATATTTTTGTGTGATATGAGGTACAGGTCAAGATCCCAATTTTACCAGATGGGTATCCAGTTGACCCTGTACAATTATCAAAAAGGCCATTCTATCCCCACTGCACTTCACTGTTAATGTGGTCATAAAAGTTATACCATATATGCTTCTCTGTTCTGTTAAAGTGGTTAATCTATGTTTTAATAATTAATAATTAATAATTAATGGTAATAAACAGCTTATTACTAATTTCATCTTAGCCTGGAAATTTTGTTGTTGTTGGAAGGCTTTTAATGAAGGCTTTTATGTGTATCTGAGATGTATATACATAATACATATGTGTATATATATATATATTTTTTTCATATGTCAGTTTTGATACTTATGTTTTTCAAGGAATTCTCTAAATTTCCAAATGTATTTCCATAATATTAATAGCACAGTCTCATATTTTTGAATGTACATAAGATGTATAATTCTGTACTATTTTTATTACTAGCATTTGTATTTTTTCCCGGTCTTTCATTTTTGCCTTGACCTGTCTCACTAGGGTTTATTCACTTTATTATTCTTTCCAAGGAACAACTCTGTGTTTGGTTCACTTTTTTCTAGTTTAAATCTGTATCTTTTTTATTTAATTCTATTCTTATTTTTACTATTTTCCTCTACTTTCTTCAAACTTAGTTTTTGATTCTTTTCCTAACTGCTTGAGAAGAAATTGATATAATTTTCAGATTCTCTTCTTTTCTATTATATGCATTTAAGGAATGCTATTCACAGTTATGCTATATTCTGATATAGTTTAGCTGCACTGTATAAACTGTTATGTCATATTTTTCATTATTATTCAGTTCAACTATTATCTAATATCCATTCTTGTCTCCTGCACCTCAAAAAACAAGCAAATACCTTGAGGAAAAATGTGTAGACTGTCAAAGTCATTTCTTAGAGGTTATCTTTTCTTGAGGATCTTGACCTCTCAAGTCCTGAATACATTTTTACTCTTAAAATTCTGGCTGCAAAAGGCTTAAACCATCAGTTTCTGCTCATCCTGAGTGTTGCACTAAGTTTGGGTCAGCAAATCTGTAGAAAGGGAAAATGGTGGAGACTATCATGCAATTCAATGGCTTGCCTTCTTTTGGGGATCTTTCACTATCACATCCTTCATTGCTCTCCCATTTTTTTTTAACAGCTACTTTTTAGTCTATTCTATTCAGAGTTTCTGTAGACTTCCTCAGTGGGAAAACTGGTCTGAATCAGATATTCTGTCATAGCAGGAGCACAAGTTGCCTCAGTAAATAGCATTGGATCTGGGGAAAACCTTGGAGATTAAGGTTTTTGACTGGTAATTTCATTACCTAGTGGTACACCCAGCAATAGAATCTGTAACTCCTGATTCCTCATAAAGAGCATGGGGACATGGCTCTGGGGTCACAGATACCCACACACGGTTGCTGGGACTACGCATTCCTCTCTACAGCCTCATATGTAGGTGCAACTATTTCCTAATCCCGTAAGATCTCCCAAATGCCCCAACAACGTGAACCATAATTTTGAGTACAAAAACCCTCCAACTGTACCCCCAAACTGTCAACCTCTGTTCACAGTGGATATGTTATGAAGCATTGTTCCCGTGTTTGCCACATACTAGGATTTATGCTGGACTGTGGATGCAACGATAAAAAGCACAGGTTTTTCCTTAAACAGCTGACAGGGAAAGAGAGAGGAAAACCAACAATAAGAAAATTACTTTCATGGGGAGTAGACAAAGTGCCCGGGAGCACTGTCCAAAGTGCCTGGGGAGTTAGAACAGGCTTCCCGAGGAAGTGCTGAGGTGGCTTCCAAGGTCCAAGAAGGAGCCACTCCTGCTGCAGTGACACATCAGCAAACCCAGACTTAGATAACTTCCGTGTCCCTGTAGATGCTCCTCTTGGCCAACAACAGTATTTCCATTCAGCCAACTCCCACATGCCAAGCCAACTCGGGCTCTACACTTATGTCCTAGTTTCTTATTGGTTCATATTTTCCTCTTTACCTACAAAGCCTTATTCTTTATCCTATAAAGGCTTCCTGCCTTCTGCCTTCTTATGTAGTTATCAGGACCCTTGGGAATGGAGACTGCCCATTTCATATACTGCTTAAATAAAAGTTTGTGTGTCACCTAAATTGTCTTCTTTAAAAACCAAAATCACTTTTAACATGTCCTAACATATATACTCATACACACATACACACACACACATAAATATATATATATATATAAAATCTGCTGAGCTGAGCCCCCTCCCCATAGATCAACAGGTCACACATTTTTTTAAACTATGCATCCAACTTCATGCACTTTCATGTTCCCTCGCTCTGAATTATTTTCTTCTGTATAACCCAGGCTGGCAATCTGTTTTCAACCTCTTGATTTGTCCCCTGCATTGCTCTGCATTCACCCCTCAGATCTGCTGCTAGATATTGGCTATCTATTCCAGCTCCTTCATAGACATGAGTCACAATTTAGCTCCATATAAAGGCCCTCTCAGATCTGCAGAAGTACCTGGAACCACTCAGTGGTGTCCACAGGGCTCCAGATTTACCCTACAAATCTTGGAAGTTAAATATACGCTGACCCTACTAGCCAAGTCTCAACCCTGCAACTTGAGTAACTATCTGAAACCCATCCCCCTCTTTCCATTTTCATCTCTTCCTCTGAATTCTATAATATTTTTTCCATTCCCAGGGAAAACAATGGGCAGCAACTGAATAAGTGACTTCATTCTACCTGTTACAAAGAAATAAATGAGAGGTTCCCCTTCCTCCACTCTGCCTCCCTCCCACCTTTGCCCACCCTACCACTGTTTATAATGGAAACCAGAACAAAAATATTATTAAAACTTATATAAACATTTTTTCCCTTAGCATGTATTAAATTCATACTTGTGCCAGGAAACGAGTAAGGAATAGCGACTTAAATGTAAATAAGAAAAATCACCTGCATTCAAGTAAACCAGATAACTAAAATAAAGATGATAAGAATTATGGGAATACAGAGGACAGAATCATTAATTTCAGTATATTGAAGAAAGAATAACAAGAATTGTTCTGTATTTGAATTATGCCTTGGAGGTAGGATAAAGACTGCATGAAATTTCATACATGTAAACAACCGTAAAATAAAATGAGGTTTGTCTGTCTTTATTTAAATTCCATGAATTTATATATAAATATATATATATATTTAAATAGCAGAAATCTTAAGACTGAAGTACTTCTGAGAATGGATTGAAAAGGAGAATTGAAGGATGGAAATAAATTCAAGTATACAGCCAAGGCACCAGGACTCACATCTATTATATTAAAGAGCTTTGTCCTTCTGCCCTTCATGGCAAGATAAGAAATACTGACCAGAGGGATCTACTGTATGGGAGTCATGTGACATTCTAGTCTCAGCTCTACAGCAAATGTGCTTCCTGACCTTGGATGAATGAATATCTAGGTTTAGTTTTCAGAATCATTCTGTTCCACCCACATTTGGATTATTTTCTTCTTTATGTGTAGTCATCTTCATGGGTCTGTTTTCAATGTGCTCTCATTTCCCAATAAAATTGAAAATAGTTCCACTACTCAGGATAACTGGTGCAATCAGAATCTATTCCAAAATTCCATGATGAAACCTGTGGAAGGATCCACATTTTTAAATGGTAAACTTGGAAGTTCCTTATTTTAATACAGACAGTCTTCCAAGTGAACACAACCTTAGAGAAAAGGGAACAAGAATGGCTAAGAATGGAATAGAACAACGAAGCCAGGTGTATATGAAGCCAAAATGCAACACGTGGGGCTGGCTCAGGTTCCCATGAGAGCTGGATGGAGCAGAGGACAATGTCGAGCTGGGATGCTGACCGCGCTGACGTCATGGAGCTAACATGACCCCTCAGAGTTGTCTCATGTTGAGCCAAAATGTCCTTGAGCTTTAAATATCCTCTAAGCACAAAGGTAAGCTACCACAAGCTATATTGGCTTGGCGCAAATGTTTTCATGGCAAATACCTTTTGGTGGTTTCCTCACCACACGCCATATGATCACTCAATTTGCCCTCTGCAGGTGGTCCATCATCCTCAGCCCAAGACTCATTTACAGTTAGAGTGATATGTTAATATTATAAGCAGTAAACCTAGTTTCTGGTGAATCAAGAGAACTGCTTGGGCTGAAAACATTTAAGTTTCTGTGCTTACGTTTGGAGGACCTCCCTGGCACCATGTGGAAGAGGCCCCTGTGGGACTGCTTGACCCAGGCAGCTGCCTTCCTCACCCTGACCCAGCCCATAGCTGGGAGGCAGGAGATAGACAGCCATAACCATATTTAGGATCTATAGCCATATATCCACATCTGTGTAGCTCTAGATCTAGGTCTACAGCTATTCTGTCTGCCTAACTGTCTACTTACCATCGTCCCTGAAACACTTACATTAAAACTGAGGGCATAATTTAGCTGCATACTCAAGATTGCAAGTTATCTTGAAGCATGCCTTATTCCCTTGGAAGGGACCCAGAATCACCCATAGTCATACAGTTATGGAGAGAATATTCACTTCATAGCACTGGGGAGCCTGAAATATGGGTGATGTAATCCAGGTGCACACACATGCCCCAGACTGCATCACCAAGTATTTTTTATGTCATATAAAGGCCTCTCTGAGGGCAGACGGGGAAGGAGAAGGGCTGTGTGGAGATAGAGGTGGCCCGTCTTCTCCCCTGGAAGCCTTCAGGAGTGAGGCAGGGACCATGAGTGTGAGTCGAGGGTACTCTGAGAGTAACCGTAGTTGTGGGAGATGTGGTTTAAACTGTAGTCACTCTGCATGAGGTGAGAAAGAGCACAGACGGAAGGTGACGCATGGCAGGGCAGGAGCCTGAACACTGGGAATGGGAACGGCAGCTGTCAGAGGGGACGCGTGGCTGCAGGGACAGATTTAGGGAGTTCCTGGAAGACAGAGGCCTTGCTGTCTGGTAGGTGGGCACTTTCCAGGGACTAGACTTGTGGATTTTCTCACTTGACCTCATCCTCCTTTTACTCTGCTGTGATTTGCTCTGACAAACTGGAGAGGCTGGAGAGATGCACCTGAAAGTAGAACAAGAGTATTGTCCTTGAATACTTTATTTCCTCCTTGAATATGAAATTATTCCCTTTATTTTAAAAAACAATGTGATTATTCTTGTGCGGATACAGGGACTCTGTGTGCTGCCAAGGTGCTACGGGCCTTGCAGAGTGCCACTTAAATACTGAAGAGTAAGAATTATTGTAAAAAAAGACTAGCGCAGCACCCTACAGAGAATAAATAATAATGACGGATCCCCCACATTTTGCAGGTGAGGAGATAAGGCTTAAAGAGGTTAAATAGCTTGGCCTGTGTCTCACTTCTGATAAGAGACAAACTCTGTTCTGTTTGATCGCAAACCTCAGGCTTTGAACCACTATGCTCAAAATTGTTCAATAAAATGTAACACAGAGACACTTCCGGGAAGATGGCGGCGTGAGCAGGACGGCAGAAATCTCCTCCCAAAACTATATTTATCTATGAAAATACAGCAAATACAACTATTCCCAAAAGAGAGACCAGAATACACAGGAAAGCGCACAGCATGCAGCTACACCCGAGAGGACTCAGCACCCCAAGAGGCGGTCTTAAAGAGCCCAGCTGACATACATGGCAACTACCAGCGACCACTTCTACAGCCATGAAAAGACAGAGGAGTATGGTACAGACTAAAATCAACCAGACAACTCCAGGGAGGGAGCCTGAAGGGATGGAAATGCACAGTCTTCCTGAAAAAGAATTCAGAATAAAAGTCATAACCATGCTGATGGACCTACAGAGAAATGTGCAAGAGCTGAGGGAGTAAGTGAGGGAAGTGAGGAAAGACAATGCAGAAATCAGACAAGCGATTGATGGGCTTAACAGCAGACTGGACGAGATGCAAGAGACTGTTAATGGAATAGAAATCAGAGAACAGGAATTCAGAGAAACTGAGGCAGAGAGAGATAAAAGGATCTCTAGGAACGAAAGAATATTAAGAGAACTTTGTGACCAATCCAAACGGAACAATATTTGCATTATAGGAGTACCAGAGAAAGAAGAGAGAGAAAAGGGGATAGAAAGTGTCTTTGAAGAAATAATTGCTGAAAAATTTCCCTCGCTGGGGACGGAAATAGTCTCGCAATCGACGGAAGTCCACAGATCTCCCAACACAAGGGACCCAAGGAAGAAAACACCAAGACACATAATAATTAAGATGGCAAAAATCAAAGATAAAGACAGAGTATTAAAGGCAGCTAGAGAGAGAAAAAAGATCACTTACAAAGGAAAACCCATCAGACTATCATCAGACTTCTCAACAGAAACCTTACAGGCCAGAAGAGAATGGCATGATATATTTAACGTTATGAAACAGAAGGGCCTCGAACCAAGAATATTGTATCCAGCACGATTATCATTTAAATATGATGGAGGGAATAAACAATTTCCAGACAAATGAACGTTGAGAAAGTTTGCCTCTCATAAACCACCACTACAGGATATCTTAAAATGGACTGCTCTAGAGGGAAGCACCCCTAAGGCTAAAAAGATGTCACCAGAGAAAATAAAATCATAGCAAAGAAAGCAGACCATCAAATACTAAATAAAGGCAAAGAATAAAACACCTAGTATATAAAGAATGGAGGAGGAAGAATAAGAAGGGAGAGAAATAAAGAAACATCAGATGGTGTTTACAATAACTTAACAAGAAAGTTAAGTTATATTGTTAGATATTAAAGAAGCAACCCTTGAACATTTGGTAACCACGAATCTAAAGCCATCAATGGCAATAAGTACATATCTATCAATAATCACCCTACATGTAAATGGACTGAATGTACCAATCAAAAGACACAGAGTAACAGAATGGATAAAAAAGCAAGACCCATCTATATGCTGCTTACAAGAGACTCACCTCAAACTCAAAGATATACACAGACTAAAAGTGAAGGGATGGAAAAAGATATTTCATGCAAACAACAAGGAGAAAAAAGCAGGTGTTGCAGTACTTGTATCAGACAAAATAGACTTCAAAACGAAGAAAGTAGCAAGAGATAAAGAAGGACATTACATAATGATAAAGGGGTCAGTCCAACAAGAAGATATAACCATTATAAATATATATGCACCCAACACAGGAGCGCCAGCATATGTGAAACAAATACTAACAGAATTAAAGGAGGAAATAGACAACAATGGATTCATTTTAGGAGACTTCAACACACCACTCACTCCAAAGGATAGATCAACCAGACAGAAAATAAGTAAAGACACAGAGGCACTGAACAACACACTAGAACAGATGGACCTAACAGACATCTACAGAACTCTACACCCAAAAGCAACAGGATACACATTCTTCTCAAGTGCACATGGAACATTTTCCAGAATAGACCACATACTAGGCCACAAAAAGAACTGCAGTAAATTCAAAAATATTGAAATCCTACCAACCAACTTCTCAGATCAAAAAGGTATAAAACTAGAAATAAATTTTAGAAAGAAATCAAAAAGG
Organism: Smutsia gigantea; assembly: GCA_032199065.1. NCBI lineage: Eukaryota > Metazoa > Chordata > Mammalia > Pholidota > Manidae > Smutsia > Smutsia gigantea. The sequence goes on from JAVSCE010021166.1 coordinate 275,427, forward strand.
CTCACAAATACATGGAGACTTAACAACACTCTCCTAATTAATCAATGGGTTAACGACCAAATCAAAATAGAAATCAAAGAATATATGGAGACTGATGACAACAACAACACAAAGCCACAACTTCTGTGGGACGCAGCAAAGGCAGTTCTAAGAGGAAAGTATATTGCAATCCAGGCCTATTTAAAGAAGAAAGAACATTCCCAAATGAATAGTCTAAAGACACAATTACTGAAATTAGAAAAAGAAGAACAAAGGAGGCCCAAAGTCACCAGAAGGAGGGACATAATAAAGATCAGAGAAGAAATAAATAAAATTGTGAAGAATAAAACAATAGAAAAAATCAATGAAACCAAGAGCTGGTTCTTTGAAAAAATAAACAAAACAGATAAACCCCTAGCCAGGCTCATTAACAGAAAAAGAGAATCTACACACATAAACAGAATCAGAAATGAGAAAGGAAAAATCATGACGGATCCCACAGAAATACAAAGAATTATAAGAGAATATTATGAGAATATATCTGCTAAGAAGCTGGAAAACATAGAAGAAATGGACAACGTCTTAGAAAAATACAACCTTCCACGACTGACCAAGCAAGAAACAGAAAAACTAAACAGAGCAATCACCAGCAACGAAATTGAATTGGTAATCAAAAAACTACCCAAGAGCAAAACCCCCAGACCAGATGGATTCACCTCTGAATTCTACCAGACATATAGAGAAGAAATAACACCCATTTTCCTTATAGTTTTTCAAAAAATAGAAGAGGAGGGAATACTTCCAAACTCATTCTATGAAGCCAGCATCACTCTAATACCAAAACAGGGCAAAGATCTCACCAAAAAAGAAAATTACAGACCAATATCCCTGATGAACGTAGATGCAAAAATACTCAACAAAATATTAGCAAACCGAATTAAAAAATACATCAAGAGGATCATACACTATGATCAAGTGGAATTCATCCCAGGGATGCAAGGATGGTACAACATTCGAAAGTCCATCAACATCATCCACCACATCAACAAACAGAAGAACAAAAACCACATGATCATCTCCATAGATGCTGAAAAAGCATTTGACAAAATTCAGCACCCATTCATGGTTAAAACTCTCAACAAAATGGGTATAGACGGCAAGTACCTCAACATCATAAAGGCTATATATGACAAACCCACAGCTAACATCATACTTAACGGCGAGAAGCTGAAAGCTTTTCATCTAAGATCGGGAACAAGACAGGGATGCCCACTCTCTCCACTGTTATTCAACATAGTACTGGAGGTCCTAGCCACAGCAATCAGACAAAACAAAGACATACAAGGCATCCAGATTGGTAAAGAAGAAGTCAAATTGTCACTATTTGCAGATGACATGATACTGTACATAAAAAACCCTAAAGACTCCATTCCCAAACTACTAGAACTAATATCTGAATTCAGCAAAGTTGCAGGATACAAAATTAACACACAGAAATCTGTTGCTTTCCTATACACTAACGATGAACTAACAGAAAGAGAAATCAGAAAAACAATTCCATTCACAATTGCATCAAAAACAATAAAATACCTAGGAATAAACCTAACGAAGGAAGTGAAAGACCTGTACTCTGAAAACTACAAGACACTCCTAAAAGAAATTAAAGAGGACACTAACAAATGGAAATGCATCCCATGCTCTTGGCTAGGAAGAATAAATATTGTCATAATGGCTATACTACCTTAAGCAATGTACAGATTCAACGCAATCCCTATTCAAACTACCAACAGCTTTCTTCAATGAACTTGAACAAATAATTCTAAAATTCATATGGAACCACAAAAGACCCCGAATAGCCAAAGCAATCCTGAGAAGGAGGAATAAAACAGGGGGAATTACGCTCCCTGACTTCAAGCTCTACTACAAAGCCATAGCAATCAAGACAATTTGGTATTGGCACAAAAACAGACCCACAGAGCAGTGGAACAGAATAGAAAATCCAAACATTAACCCAAACATATACAGTCGATTAATATTTGATAAAGGAGCCTTGGATATACAATGGGGAGATGACAGCCTCTTCAGCAGCTGGTGTTGGGAAAACTGGACAGCTACATGTAAGAGAATGAAACTGGACTACTTTCTAGCCCCATATATAAAGGGAAACTCAAGGTGGATCAAAGACCTGAATGTAAGTCATGAAACCATAAAACTCTTAGAAAAAAACATAGGCAAAAATCTCTTGGACATAAACATGAGTGACTTCTTCATGAACATATCTCTCTGGGCAAGGGAAACAAAAGCAAAAATGAACAAGTGGGACTATATCAAGCTGAAAAACTTCTGTACAGCAAAGGACACCATCAGTAGAACAAAAAGACATCCTACAGTATGGGAGAATATATTCATAAATGACATATCCGATAAGGGGTTGACATCCAAAATATATAAAGAACTCACGCACCTTAACAAACAAGAAGCAAATAATCCAATTAAGAAATGGGTAGAGGACATGAATAGACACTTCTCTAAAGAATAAATTCACATGGCTAATAGGCACATGAAAAGATGCTCCACATCGCTAATCATCAGAGAAATGCAGATTAAAATCACAATGAGATATCACCTCACACCAGTGAGGATGGCCAACATCCAAAACACGAACAACAACAAATGTTGGCGAGGATGTGGAAAAAAGGGAGCCCTCCTACACTGCTGGTGGGAATGCAAATTAGTTCAACCATTGTGGAAAGCAGTATGGAGGTTCCTCAAAGAACTCAAAATAGAAATACCATTTGACCCAGGAATTCTACTCCTAGGAATTTACCCTAAGAATGCAGCAGCCCAGTTTTAAAAAGACAGATGCACCCCTATGTTTATTGCAGCACTATTTACCATAGCCAAGAAATGGAAGCAACCTAAGTGTCCATCAGTAGATGAATGGATAAAGAAGAAGTGGTACATATACACAATGGAATATTATTCAGCCATAAGAAGAAAACAAATCCTACCATTTGCAACAACATGGATGGAGCTAGAGGGTATTATGCTCAGTGAAATAAGCCAAGCCGAAAAAGACAAGTATCAAATGATTTTACTCATATGTGGAGTATAAGAACAAAGAAAAAATACTGAAGGAACAAAACAGCAGCAGACTCACAGAACCCAAGAACGGACTAATAGTTACCAAAGGGAAAGGGTCTGGGGAAGATGGGTGGGAAGGGACGGACAAGGGGGCAAAAGGGGCATTACGTTTAGCAGACGTAATGTTGGGGGGGCACAGGTTGGGCTGTACAACTCAGAGAAGACAAGTAGTGATTCTATAGCATCTCACTACGCTGATGGACAGTGACTGTAAGGGGGTTGGTGGGGGGGACCTGATGAAGGGGTAGTTTAATAACCGTAATGTTGCACATGTAATTCTCGATTAATACCAAAATAAATTATATACATAAAAAATGTAACTCAGAGGAAACGTGATCCCAAAGCTACGGAAATTCAGGGGTCCTCTAAGGCAGGAATTGCCTCACAATCTTGTCTTCGGCATCTTTTTTTATCCTTATTTTCTTGGACAGGTAAGGACAGAACAAAGCAATACACTCCATTAGAAAGCTACCCATACAGCTGCCGTCCATCTTCTATCATTACTTAGAATTAATGCTAGGAGGATCATGAACTAAAAATCGTTTATGTGGTTGTTGGCAATTTACAAAATGTTTTCACACACATTCTCTTCTTTCATCTGATTATGTTTCAACCCTATGGAATTTATCAGTTCAGCTCTCTCTCATGATTCCACATACTGAGTAAAATCTTTGGGGAGGGAGGATGTGAAGATTGGCCAATCAACCATGGCTGGCTACTCTGCGTCCTGGAAACACAACATCCGTATAATTGATTGATTTTTTTTTCCTATTCTATCAGGATGTTTTGTTATAAGCCTCAATCTAACCTTTAAAGAAAGGAAAAAAATAACTTGAATATATATTCAATATTTTTCATCTGGCAGGTTTCCCAGATATTTCAAATATGTTTTACTTACTAGCATAAGAAGTTAAAGTAGGCTGTTATGCAGTGTTGTTTCATTGAATCATTGCTTTTTTTTACCCATTCCTATCTGCCTTTTGAAAAATTCATTTATTCATCTTTATACATAAACACACACATACATCCCCAGAATCAAAATACATGAAATAAAGTTTGGTTTAGTGATATTTCATATGATATATTGGCAAATACTCATATAGAAATTATGAGCTTTGAATTATCAAAACTGAGGTCTCTGACATACTATTTGATTAATCAGAATAAAATTCATTTTATTATTATGCCATTAAGCATCTATTGATTGTATTTGGTTATCAAAATTACAGATTTAAAAGGCTGGAAATTAAAGACTAATTAGAAAGTCTGACCCCTGATTTTCAACAGAATGCCCCCAATTCCTCTGTTGCCAGCAATTTGAGCTTCTCAGAATCAATTGTTTCATATTTTAGAATGCCATTCATGAAAATCAAAGCTCCTTATTTAAGTTCCTATAGCTAAAGCACACTTGGGATTAAGTGTTAGAAAAACATGCATGTTTAATAAACTGTTATGCTTCTCTTACTATTGTCCTTACTTTGCGGTTAACACAAAGGTTGTGACACCCTGTATGTATCTTTTTTTTCTAATTCCTGGGAGAATTAGAGCTAAGTGTTGTCTTTATTTCCAACCACGGTTCTCCTTAATATTGACCTTGGACTGTGTTTGACTATGTATCTTTCACACTAAGTGGTGTGTATTCTTTATATTAAAAAAAAAATTTTTTTTAAACATTCCCAGAATCTCAAGAGTGAATTCTGTCCCAGTTAATACCTAATACATCTAAAAGTCTTCAATTTCCACAGCAATTATGAAGTCCTTGATGAATCATCTCTCCATTGATGGACGACGGATCTATTCATCCTTGGTGTTGCCCATCCTGATGTGGTCATGGCCGCCCAACGGCCTCCAGTATAGTCAATGGGAGGTGATCACACTGTGCATCTCTGTAGCTGTCCTCACAGAGCTCCTGGAGACAAAGCACCTACTTGAACACGAGTGGCATCTGGTGCTCTTGCGACGAGATACTGGTTCAAGAAATGCTCACATCAGAACGATGGCCCAAATAGTCACTGTTTAACCACTTCCATATATCCTGAAATTTACCTCAGGATTTGCCACCTGTTGGCCCACATCATGTCACATCACCTTTGGAGCTACGGTGCTCTTCTGGATTGTGGATGAGTTCATCATTCACTGTATCGCAACTGCAACCTCAGAGCGAGTGTCTGTCCTCCCAGGTGTAATGTATTGGGGGGTTCCATCCCCAAAGATCTCCACTCTCATTGTTTGGAGGTTGATGTAATGTTTTGCTTGCTCCCCAGTCTCCACATATTGGGCACCAAGAGGCCATTGGTATTATTACCTAAGATTTTCAGAGAGCAATAAGAGCACAAAGCCTGTCCCTATTTAAGCAGAATAGTGCTAAGAAATCTCTTAAAGGTGCACACCTTGCAAACCCTGTACTCAGGGCTCCTGAACATTGGAAGGGGAGACCTCATATAATCAATCTAGCCAAAAGGGGACAGGGAGGTCTGATTTAGACTCCAAGTCCTTGTCCTAGAAGTCTTTTTGATAATTCACATTACCTGAAGGCATGGATATTTGAAAACATAAGCCTGGTCATCTATTCCAGCAAACAAGTCAGAGGATTTTCTTGAGGTATGGAAATACTGGTCTGGGAAACAGGAAGCCAACTTCCTGTTCCCGTTTTGTTTGTTTGTTTGTTTTCAGATAGTGCATCATCACAGTTACTCAAGCTACAGCTTCAGGTCATTACAGTCTTGAAGATCAAGACTTTTGGTTGTCCGTAAGGAAATTACGTTTTGAATGGGAAAATATACAACAGAAGGCAAAAATTGTGTACCATGAAGGGATCTTAGAAATAACCCACCAAGCAAGTAATTGGTCTATAGAGATGCTTTGGAGGATGCCAAGGATTTTTTTTTAAAGGAAGTTAAGAACTCTCTTGTTGACAGAGATTACAAAGCAAACGCTGTTACTATGCCAACAACTGAAAAATTCAGCAGTATTGACAAAGTATTCTTGCCAAGGGAAGAGAGTTCCTAATTTTAAAGAAATTCATTGCAAGCCTGAGCTTACCAATTATTTCACTACCCAATTAAAGAAAGCTAGCAATTAAAAGGGATTATAAAATCAATATGAGATTATAAAACAGGGAAGAGAAGAGAAAAACAGGATGATTTTTAAATCTACATGATTACTCAAAAAGGATACGCTTGCCTCTATCAGTGGAGCATGAAATATATATTTTTTCTTTTGCTAGTCCAGAAGCTCAGTTTCTAAAAACCCGCCACTCTCTTTTTTATACATCATCTCATGCTGCTAAGTGATATCTGTCTCTCTTGAACTTAAAGCCTTTGTCATTTCAATCTCACTAATTATATGTTATTGCATCAATCGTTTTTGTAATACCAAACATATCCCCAGATATGAGAAGGCAAAAGCAAGACAGAAGAAATGAGCAATTTAGGGTTTATTGTTTATCTTCTTTCTGATGCAGGTGAATATGTTTTTGTTCTGATTTCCCCTGCCCCAAGGCCTCCCTAAGTGCTCCCCTATATAAATTTGGCTTTAGCAAATTCTTTTGCACCCAGTGCCTTTTGCTAAATTGGTGGTAGGGGGATAGGTAATATAGGTAGTAGAATCAGACAGACCTAGGTTTATATTACAGCTCTGCTACTAAAAGTCAGTCTAGATCAATTATTTTAATGCTCAGGGGTCCACTGTGCTCTGGTAAGAGTGGTTAATAATGTCTAGTTGATGTGAGTGTTGTGCAATTGAGTTGATGTTGTCAATGCATCTAGCTCAGTGCCTTGCACAGAACTGGCACTCAATAAATGATAGGTTGTGCGGTGTAAGTGGAAACAAATTTGCTTCCCAGAACAATTTACCTGGTTTCTTTTTCCTCACCAATCTCTTTGAGGTTTAGTGTCTTTTCCTTTTTAAATGAACACTATGATACATGTAGACTCACACACTTGGTCAGCAGATAAATGAATAAATGAAAACGCTCTGTCTATTCCATTACTGAGTTCAGCAACCCGTTTCTCAACTTTTTGTCTTCCATTCTCTGTGTCCCTCTACCCACCTTCTGAACATTTATTTATTCTTACATGGGTCACCCCTTACTTAGTGCATATTCCATATAAGTTCATGAAGATGTCTCTCTTAAGGCCTTAATTGTTTTAAAAAGCTATTATTATTCTGTATGTTCTTGATTACATTAGTTTTTTAGCAGTGAGATAATATATATAAAATACCCAGGCGATCATGATACAAGATAGAAACTCAGGTGAAATTGAAGTAAGGTCTCTTCTCAAAGTCTCCACTTTATTCTACTATAGTAATTAAAATTACTTTGCAATATATAATTTTTTGGCTTTTATGTCCTCCAATAGATGGTGAGTTCTTCTAGGACAGAGTCTTTGCATTTAAAAACCCCAGCACACAGTCTAACTTATAACAGTCCTTTAATACAAATTTGTTAAATGAATAGAATGGTTTGCAATATTTTAATAAATATTTCTTTACTAATTCTACTTAAAAAAATGTTTACCATAAACAGAATGTAGTTTTACAATACAATCACTTCTACCTCTTAACAGATTTTTTAAAAAATCTTAGAGTTAGCACATTTGCCTGTTTTAATTAAATTTAGGTATCTCCCATAATAAGGAAGTATAATAAGACATTCATTCTAAGCCTAAAATGATTCATATAAACAAAATAAAAGAGTGGTCATCTGGCTATGCCTAGACTGAAAGAAAGCTTGCTTATTGTTGTGTTCGTCAAGTTCAAAGCCCTAGGATCAAAGACTCCCTATATTTCTTCTGCTGAGGTCACAGCCCGTGGAAGATGACATGACTATGGAGCTGCTCTCGGTGATGCCAGGGAATGAGGTGGGGGAGTCAGCAGTCCCAGCTGAATAAGTCAGGAGAACTTAAGTAGGAAATTTGGTCAGAGAATCACCAGTGGCCTGAAACAAACCGGGCAGAATTAGGAGAACTATCTCCTTGGCAAGGAAATAGAGCCTTCACCTCCTCACCGAGGCCCATGGTCCTCAGCAAGAAGAATCCCTATCTACGAAATCAAATTTTGATCTAGGGCATCCAATTTTATAGCATTGGAGCTAATTATTAACTGACAACAGTGTCCACTGCCAAATAAATTCACAAACAGGTTGTTTTGGGGGTCCCTTCCCTATTTATAATGCCATGTAATATATTAAAATGTATTTAAATAAAACTCATTGTACAATAAATTTAAGTATTATACAAAGAGGCTGTTTCTGTGATACTGGAAGATTGCCAATTGTAATGCTTTATGGATTTGTTTCCTTGCCTACGATACAGTTTGTTCAGTGACAGTTCCTGATGAACCAATGGAATAACCTCTTCCTGATTGGGTGGGAATCATTCTCGGAAAGGAAGACAATGTTTTTTTTTCCTTCTCCTGATTTTATTGCAAACATGATATTGTCACAGCAGAAAAAAAAGTGCTACCCAATTTACCTTCGTGGTAAGTCTGCATTTGGATCTTCAAAAACTGTGATGTGTGTTTTGTGTGTAACCTAAAGAACCAATTGTTGGAAAGTAGAGGAAAAGTGATTAATCATTTTAATAGAAGAAGGAGTGAATTGAGAAATGTCTCAGAGGAGTGTTGTAAGGAAATAACTTTCCTCTCTCACTTTGCAAAGAAAGTTGCATTAAGATCTTTGTTTCCCGACAGGCAAGAATGTTTTCAAATATAAAACTGAGCTTTTTAAGTGTTCAGGTAAGGAGGCTGTAACATGATACTTGTGAATGTTCATGGAAAGACAGTATATTCTTCCAAAAAACATTTATTAAGCATCTGCTATGGGCTAAGCATGTTAGCCCTGATGAACACAGAACCCTGCGGGAAATACACAAACAAATATTGACAAAGAACTACAATGTTGGCAGTAAAAGAAGTACATGTAAGAGTCAAGGAACATGTAACACTTAAGTTTTTCAAAGTAATCTGAAAAGATGTCGCTGGATTTTTTGAATCTATTATTCCTGACAACATCCTAACTGACAGCTTGGACTGACCTGATATTTGCTCTGTCATCATCAAAACCATCTCTCCACACCCAGCCACTCCTTCCTCTTTACACCCAACACCTGACCAGTTCAGTGCAAGGCGTTGGGGTAAACTTCTCCTGCTGCCCTCTCTTTGCTTGGGGCTCATTTGTCTTCACCATCAGAGTGACTAGATACCTAACTTTTATTAGTTTTGGGGCCTAAAGTGAAGAGCCGAGGTGGTTACTAAGCCTGCTTTTAGTGAAGGCCATCCGCCAGAGACAGAAAGTCTTTCAAGTTCATCTGTGGTCTAGCCTGTACCCTAGCTATTTGAAACCAAACTGTTTTATTCATTCATTCATGAGTTATTTATTGAGATCTACCAGTGCTAGGCTCTATTCTTGGAGCTGAGGATAAGGTGGTAAAACTAATAGAGACAGAGTTCACCTTCCTAGGAAATTGAGGTGGGGAGAGGTGAATTTATTTGCCGACGGTCAAACTAAGAGTCACTGGCAAAATCAGGCTTAGCCTTTCAGGTCTTCTAAGTGCTAGAAATCATGGAGATATTTTTCTACTGTTGTAGTTCTGCTACTTACGTACTGACCTTGAAATGTTCAGGATCCTGAAAGTGTGTATGTGTGTCTGAGAGAGAGAGAAACACACACACAAGCATATATGTATATGCCCACCTTACCAGATTCTGCTAGTCTATTCAGCTCACTTAGCCCATTGCCTACCTTAAATATGAACTAGTCTATATCCTCGATAATTTTATTCTCTATTTAAGTAAATTTTAAATAATAGTACTTTCAGCATAGTAAGTCCTCAATAAATATTTATAGGATGAATGAATGAATGAGCACATAAAATGTGAAATTCCTAGTGAATAATTCAATACTAGAACTATATTCATTGTGCAGAAACAAACAGTGTAATAAACAATTCCAAACTGGAAAAGAATCCCAGTATGAGGATGATAGTAGAAAGTCAGCCCTCTAATTTGAAAATGGTCTGTTTCCAAAACAGGCTCCCTTCTAGTTTCTTCACCTAGGGTCAATTACTGAATTGGTTTAGTATTAAACTGATATCCCAAACCCATTTTCAAATTTTGCTAGGATTTCTGAAAGGCTGACAATGGTCCTTTTACCCCACAAACGCACTCTCACCCCAAATGCTGGAGCTGTTCCACAGCAGGTGATGCAACTACTTCAGCTCTTTAGCAATCAATGTGAATTACTCTCTGCCATCAGTACTGATTGGGCAAGTGGCCGAAATGGCCAGGACACACATGTGTTTAGCCCAAGTTTGCATGTTTTCCCTCCTAACCTGCCTCTCAAAGTTTCTTTGTTATTAATAATTAACCATTATTATTACCTCATGAGATCTCATGAGAGTAAAAGAATTCCATTTGCTCAAACGAACATGATTTTTTGAATTTGTAATATACTCTTGAATGGCATTTTTCCTCTCCTTGCCATCGTTTCTGTGGTTGCTTTTTATTTCTCTGGGGCCTGCTTTACTGGCAAGGAGGCAAGCTTTAGCTTTGACGTCCACAGTGTGTATTCGAGCCACAGTGAAAACTGTATCTAATTTATTCTCTGAAATGTAGAAAACAATATTGGAGAAGAAGCTAGAAATCAAGTAGTAATAAGGTTTGAGGAACAGTTCTCTCACAGCTGTCAGAATTCTGATAAAAGACAGTTTGTTTTCATTTTAATCAGCCATTTTGAAGTTGGGAAAACAGGAACAGTCTTGTATTTTGCTTCCCCAGTGACTGAAAGGAACCTTCAAGAAAGAGACGGATTGAGGCTCCAGCGCTGAGGGTCAACGCACCTGTGTCATTTGTGATAAGTCCCATGCTTGAGTCTGAAGCACTGGCATCCTCTAAAGACTGGGCCCTCACCACCCCACCTCCTCCCAGGGAGCAGCTCTGACCTAGTGCCACTGGCTTCCTTGGAACAGAGGAAAGATGCGCTTGGAGGAATTCCCCACAATGGACAATGCACCTGGAGTAGGGTGTTCCGCACCTGGGTTCTTTTGATAAAACAACATTGCACTGAAGAGTCTTTATGAATCTGAAGAATGTCTATTTGTGCAGGAGTCAGTAGTAACTTTTAATTCCATATTATTTTATATGTTTATTCAGGTATTTTATATACTGTATTATTTAGTATGCATGATATTTATTTATAGTGATTTAATAAATATATTTAATGTTAAGACGTAAATTCTTTGGGGAGGGTGGTTAACATTTGGTTCTCCTGGGGCAGAGCCAGCGAACAAGGGTTTGGGTGCAAGTAGTTCCTTTGCAGGGGGATCCTAGGAGGGCACTGACAAGAGTAGGGGAAGAAAACTGGGATGGGAAGGAAGGCGATACACACACGTAAGGAGCAGGGACTGCTATGGGCGCCTAGGACTCAGTCCCTCAGCAGGCTTCTAGGCTGCTTTCCGAAACACTGCTCAGCGTTCTCCTGTCCAAAAGGTGAGGAAGCTGGGGTATCTATTCATCAACATCTGTTCCATCGCTGGTGGAGGGCTACTGCCAGGAGCTCTGGGCCTGAATTTAGCACAGCCCGAGCACACTCCTACAGCCAGAAAAAGCCCTTGAGCAGACTGTTAGAAGTTGGTCTTAAGAAGCCGTGGGTGTACCTAGGGGCCACGAGCACTGGGGAGACGCGTACAGGGCATCAGCTGCATCTGCTGCGATGCGCCAATCCGACCCTACGTGGGGGAATAAGTTTTAGAGGGACACTAACCGAACAGTACGAACAGTGAAGGATGAGAATCCGGCCAAAGGATTCTGGGAGCTGCGAAACTGCTCCTCCTCTTTTCTTCCCTCTTCCTCGGTGACTTTTCAAAGTATTTTCCAAAAGCCAAGAAAAACCTTCGAGAATTGCATGTAAATAAGAGGAACATAAAAGCATTCTTCCCTATTTTCTGGAAACAATCTCCAGTTCTGTTGCTTTCCCAGGCAACTGTGGCCCTAGCTCATGACAACAATTATTTATTATTTTTATCCTTTTAGTTTTCAAAGTGTTCTCACTCTTATTAATTCATTTGAACTTGAGGGGGCAGACAGGCCATTCTCATCTACATTTTCACAAGGAGTAGCTTAAAGTACATAGAGCCAGGGATAGAATCTAGGTCTCAACAAATATTTATGGGACATCTATATTCCAGAAACCATGTTCAGTTTAGGGGATACGGAGATGAATAAGACATGGCCCTCATCCTTGAGGAAGGCACTGGATCCTGAGAGAAACAAATGTTTAAAGAATTCAATAATCCAATGTGGTATTCACTAAAATAGGTTTTAACAAAATACTGTGGGAATACAAAAGAGTTAGCAGGTAAATCTTCCTGGAAAAGTTGGGTGGGTGTTATCGGTCAAGATGGGCAAGTTGTAGTGAGGGAACAAAGAGCTAAAAACTTTTAGGACCTTAACCCAACAGGGACTTATTTCTTACATATAACAGTTCTGCTGTGCTCTGGCCACTCACCTAGGCAACTGTTTTCTACATGGTGATATGTTCCAGGACTGTGGGAAGATTCCCCATTCCATGGCTGCATAATCCTGAACAGTTGGCCTCAGCTGGCTTATTAAAGGAAGAAAGAATAGAGAGATTGTGCACAGGCTTTTAAATGTTTCCACATGGAAGTGACAAATGAACTTCTCACATTGCTTTGACCAAAGCAAGTCACATGGCCACAGCTCAATTCAGGGGGGTGGGGAAGAGCAACTGTATGTATCTGGAAAGAGAATCACAAATATTGATTCTGAACAGCATAATAGGGTTCCAAAAGGAAGAGATATTTAATCATGATGGGGGAAGGCACTCGTGGCAGGCAAAAGAATCTATGAAAAAGGCACAGAGATGTGACATGAACAGACATTTCCAGAAAACGAAGTTCAGGAACTTTGAGAAACTAAGACTGTGTATAGGGAAGTGGTAGGGCCAGACAATTCAGGGCTCAATGATTTTGGGATCATGGAGCCAGCAGAAGTTTATAAGCATGAGACATACATGATCAACTGCAGTTTTTTCAAAGGGATCCCATGACAATAGAGAAGCACTACACTGTGACCCAATTTCTAAGTTTATCTGAAAGTGATTGAATAATCTAGCAGAGAGAGGATTTGAATACAGAGGCAGCAGCAAGAGTCTGATAGACTCAGAGAGTTGGGCTCTGCCATACCCACCTTGGCCTGGCCTCATTCCCCAACAGTACTTTGGGTTCACGAGCACCAAAGCACGTAAGCAAGATCCATCCTTCATGTGCTTCACTGGCAGGCTAGAAATAGGATGGCCTCTGTACCACGTGCCCTTGTTGATGACTTCATCTTCCAAGTGAGTAGACATTTCTTTTCTATCTTATGAGTCATAGAATGAGGTGGTAGATATTTTTACTGTTTTCAGGTTTAAATAAGGTAGAACACACTTTTCGTATAAAAGATGGGTAGCAAAGATGGAAGGCAGGCCTCAAAATCAAAGGCTAAGCTTTAGGTGTGAGCCAAAATCAGACAACTTGCAAATTTTGTCATCATAGAGCTGATTAGAAAATGACCTGGTATCATCCCAGTTCACTAATCTATGCCTTGTCCACATGCCCTTGAGGAAGCTGTATATTCTTGTGTGCTTAAGTTCAGGAGTCTGTGGTTTATTGGGTACTAACATGGGAATGGGAATGGTAGGCATGTAGTAGGTCCTTTATAAAGAGAAGTGACTTGAACTAAATTAATTATTTATGTTTCTTTCCTCACTACTCTGTAAATTGCTAAGGAAATGACTATTCCTTGTCGCTCGTTAAATCCCCAGTGCATAACTCCATGCCTGGTACATTGGTGCCTAGTGTTCAATAAATGCCAATTGAATGGATATGAATTGACCAAATAACCACTCCCAAGGGCTAATTGGTTCTATGCCAGCCTAAGAGAGTTTAACACATCTTGCCAACATGTGACTAGATTGCGCTATAGTATCTAATCAAGCCAAGTCAAAGCAGACCATTTGTTTGGAATATGTACCTAAAATGGTAAGGGAGACAAACTCACGGCTTGACCCACAGCCACAGTCCTAAAGAATAACTGTGCATAGCCTTCCTGGGGCTGGCAGCCTCAGTCTTTCTTCCACTTTGCCCAGCTTCCAGCAGCTGAGGCAACAGGGAGTAGGGACAGATGCAAAGTGGACATTCTTTTTAAAGCTGTGTGAAAAGACAAAGCTAATCTATGCCTACAGGGGCCAGAGGAAGGTCATAATAGAGATCAGAGAGAGGTCATAATAGAGGTCAAAGAGAGGTCTGGAGGATAACAAACTGGAAAGCAGGGAGGGGGCTTTCTGGGTACTGGAAATGTTCTATAAACATCTTGAGCTGGTTACACAGGCATATACATATGTTAAAATTCACTGAGCAATGTACCTCCAGCATGTCTGCATTTTGCTAAGTCCATGTTACGCCTCAATATAAAGCAAAAAAAGCAAAATCCATGAAAACCATCACAAATATTCCATGCCATACTAATTGTTATAGAACTTCTAAATGGTTAAGAGACTTATTTTTTGTTCATTTGGAAAATTTAGTCATTATTCACACAGCAAAACCTAAGCCCTAAAAATACCAAAGTATTTAATAGACACAAAGTGACTTCAAAAGGATTTGCAATAAAGAATAGGTTGGAACTGAAAAATTTGAAATGAAATGCTGAGATTTGGGATGTCTTCAGAAAAATAATGTATTTAACATATTTAAATACATATTGGAAAGCAATCCCTCAGAACCCTGAGCCTTGGCTTCTGACAGTTCTCTTAGATCCTGCCAATCCAGCCAAAGTTACGTATTAGAGGCCTTATAAACAAAGTAATCTATTTTTGATAAAAACATAATGTGGAAAGTTGATCATAGGATGAGTTGACTGTTTAGTGTGTTGCCTCATGATGAATTATTCACTGGCTGCAGACTCAGGTGAGACACTGCGACCATCGTAGCCTGTCTTACAACAGCCAAGCCATGATACCCATTAAAGGCTGGCTTTGGAACTGGGAAGGAAGCAAGAGGTGAGCTGCACAGGCTTGCAGAATTGCACACCAGGACAGCTCTCAGCTGCACTTCATCCACCCGAGAGAGTGATAGCAGAATCAAACTCAGGGGCTTCACGGGGAGAGGAAGCTAACAGCTCCTGACTAATGAGGGAGGGGGCCTGCCAGACAGACCAGGTGCTAAACCACTGTCCCAAACGCTGAGGTGAGGGTGGCCTTGATAACTCCAGGTAAAAAGCCACAGTTCGACATCAGAACCCATTTGTCACAATGATGATGATTATCAGCTCAGGCTCCGTGTAGAATGGCTAAGACCTTATCACCTTGTTTGTGTGTGTGAACTGGGGAAAACAGAGGGAAACAAGGACAACCCAGAGTTTTCAGGCTTGATCAGCTGAATTCAAGGTAGTGCCATCTGCTAAGTGGGAAAAGTAAAGATCCGTGGGAAAAATAAAGATCTCAGTTTTCATGAGGATACATTTGATTTTCTTACAAGATGGCCAAATGGAGATGGCAAGGAGGCAGTCAGATTTGCACGGCTGGAAGTGAGAGGAGAGAGATAAATTTAGATTCTTCTTCAGCATGTAGATGATATTTTAAGTCATGGGGTAAGAAGTGTTTTTAGAACTGTGAGTCACAAACCATTAGTGTTATTGAATCAATTTAGTGGGTTAAGACCAACATTAAAAAAAAATGAAATAGAAAAGGATACAGTGTATGGAACAGAAACATATCAGAAAGACTCATACAGACTCATAAACTATTATTTTGTGAAACTAATTCAAGTATATGTATTACAGAAATTATACATACACACATGCACATACACATACATATATTGCTGACATACATGTCATTAAGAAGTGAGTTAAGAAGAGAAGAGAGTCCAGAACTCAGTCCTGAGTGACGACAACACTTAGAGGTTTTGCAAATGAGGAATTGGGAAATAATACTGAGATGAAATAGCATGTGCTGGCATAAGGAAAACTGGAACTAGAAGGAGCATAGAATTCGAGAGAGAATGTTTCAAGAAGCAGAACACACAATTATGTCTGGTAGTTCTGGGAAGCAGGAGAGATGAGGGCAGAACTCTGCCCATTGATTTGGTCCCCTGGAGATTGTTGGGACCTTGGAAGAAGTCCCTTGAGTGGTTCTAGGGAAAGAAGCCATAAGAAAGTGGAGGCAAGGTGAATATAGAATTCTTGCACAGATTTGACTACAGAGAGGCTGAAACTGAAAGGGGCAGGATGGTACAAGCTGGTTTTATTTTAAATCAAAGAGAAAATACAGAGCATATTTGTATCTCTACTCCAATAATTCTAGCTCTGATACTAGTTTTTTGGCTTAGACCAAAGACAGCAGCATAGATGGGTGGGTGGAGACCCCTGGAACAGTATTGAGAAAGATTATGGGGCTGTTTGGCAATACATGGCTATCCTTGACTTAGATTGAGATGTTGGAAGACAGGTAAATGGAAAATGATTTTAAAGAGGGCTGACAGTGTTTAGCGGTTAGAGTTTGCTCAGTAGCCTTAACAAAAAAAAAACAGAACAATCTCATTCATTGAACAAAAATATATTGAATAACTATGTGTCAGGGATGTACTAGGTAGTGTTAAGAAACAAACAGAAGGAAACAAAGCTATTGAGGAACTTACAATAAAGGTAGGGAGGCAAGGCAGGCACACAAAACTAAATAGCAGTGTGTAATTTCATGGCCAGTAGAGAAAGTAAATGCTACAAAATGGGATGGGATGATTAAAATCTGCTTCAGGAGTTGAGGAAAGGCTCAGAGGGCAGTAGTTTTTGAACTGTGAATCTCAACCCATTGAAGCATTGTGTTAGTTTTCTAGGACTGCCATAACAAAGTACTATATACCCTGGTTGACTTAAACATTTAACAGACATTTATTTTCTCATAGTTCTGGAAGCCAGAAGTCCAAGGTCAAGGTGTCAGCAGGGATGATTTCTTCTGAAGCCTCTCTCCTTGGCTTGTATGGCTGTCTTCTTTTGGTGTCTTCACATGGTGTCCCCTTTATGTGTGTCTGTTTACTAATCTGTTCTTATAAAGACAGCAGTCATTGGATCAGGGTCCACCCATGACTTCGTTATACCTGAATTACCTCATTAAAATCTTATCTCCAAATACAGTCACATCTTAAGGTGCTGGGGGTTAGAACTTCAACATATAAATTTTAGGGGACACAATTCAGACTGTAACATAGCATCATGAGATCAATTTAGTGATTTAAGACCAGCACTTAAAAAGAAGTAGAATAGATTATAAGATAGAATAGAAAATGATCAGTGTGTATCCCATAGAATCATGTTAAATAATTCTTTTTATAAGTTATAGTAAAAACAATAGTTGAAAAGTCACTATCATAGTAATCTGTGTTAATAGGTGGAGGGAAAGAGGGAAGATTATATAAGACCAGAATGAATAGGAGATAAGAGGATACCAAAGAGACTAATAAGATATCTTCTTGGGAGAGACAAGACTCACCTGCTTAGAAGTGAACTCTTAAGCCAACATGGAGTTAGACCTTAAGGTCTTATCTTAAAAGATAAGAACATGATTTTCATCCTATTGGCAAAGGAGGATTTAAAGCAGCAATGAATCTGGTAATCTATCAAGATACTCTGTCAGATGAATGAGAAAGGGGAGTGACCAAAGCAAGAAAATCATTTGGAAGCTGTTGGGTTCCTCTGGCATAGATTGAGAAAGGTCTAAAATAAGCTGGTGACACTGGCAATAGAAAAAAGATAGATGGCCACTGGATATATGTCAAAATATATATATACATATATCCATAGGATTTGTGGACTGAATTCATGTAGGAGACAGAGGAAGACAACTAGTGAAGGTGGGAGGGGATTATTTATTTACTTTTTTGGTTTTAAAGAATTATACAGAAATGTGTTGTCCAAGATAGTAGCCACTGGCCACATGTGGATATTTAAATTAAAAGTAATTAAAATTAAAAAAATTTTCTGTTCCTCAGTCACATTAACCACATTTCAAATGCTCAACAGTCCTGATGTGACTACCGGCTTCTGTACTGGAGAGTGTAGATACAGAACATCCATCTGCACAGAAAGTTCTATTGCATATAGCCCAAAGAGTGCTTCCTTGTGGAGGACTTTGTTCAGAGATGCTAGCTGGACAACCATGCCTTCCATGTTCAGAGGCATTTTCAGCTATAACTCTGATAAAATTATGGTCACTAAAACAATCCATGTGATCTTAAATCATTCACTCATTAGCCTATTGTAATTCCTACCCTTAGTTTTCCTTGTGTGGGATTAAGCCCCATATAGATCTAATTAAGTTCCCAATACTCTAAAAGAAGCATGAGGAAACAATCATGAGGGTGTTTTAAAAATATTACTATATTTTCCATTTTATAGCAGGTGTATGGCTGTATGGAGAAGTTCACCAACTTGCTCAAGTCCATTTAGCTAGTAAGCGACAGAGTCAGGACTTGCACTCAGGTCTTTTGACTTATTCCACTGTTCTTAAGAATTTTAGCCACCTCTCCACAGGAACACACGCATCTCAGGTTGCTGGCTGGCTGAGTGATAGGCTGTATCAATTAACTGAATTGTTACTGAGAAACTAATATGCCCTAAGGATATCCTTTCCTTTTTCTTTCTTTTTAAACCTAGTTTGAAGGTGGCTGGTACTGAAAAGTTTGGTGTGCAAAATCAACACTTGGGAAAACTGGTAATGTTCAAACATTTCACTTTATTACACCAACTTAGTCCTATCTAATATCTACCATGGAACAGCTATCTGACTGAGTTTGTCATTATCACCTACTGAGATGTATTTTATTGGTAGGACTGTTTCCACCTTTACTGACTCACCAAACACCTTCAAATTTAATTCACCAAATATACCCCAAAATACAGAAAAAGCACATCCTTGGGTCACTTCACTAATGAAGCGGACCTGTATGCCAACCTTTTGCAATTTTTTTTTCAGGTTTCCAAGCAATGTGATTTAGGATTCTTAATGAGGTAGATTGCTGCCAGAAAAATATTTGGTTTTATTTTTTAGGGGTATACACTTCAGCTCACATGTAGATGATGTCATCCCAAGTGAGATTTCTCTAATTATTAATATGTATGTTCTTCCCATTCGTAGGCACTAATGGTGTGGGAATAAAAATCCTGTCAAAATTTCATTGAGGCCATGAGTAACTTGCTTTTCCAGATGTATCACACATACTATGTTGAGAATTATGTCAGAATTAATTTTTTTTGTAGGTTTCAGCAATAAGAAGCCCAGATTACATTCCTGGGATGTTGGGTAAAGGACATTGTATAACTGGAATGTATTTCTGCCTGCTTCTGAAAGAAATCGATGAAATGAGGAGAAAAAAAATTTTAAATTGCTTCCACAATCCCATATCTCTAATGCCTATATCCAGGGGTTACCCAAAGCCAAAATCCCTCAAGAAATTGGAAGACATTGAATTCAATATGTAGTAAGACTCGGAATTAGGAAGAATGGTGGGTATTATTAATAGTACACCTCAGAGTAGAGAATAATATGAAATAGTATTTTCTCAATGCAGGATATTATATTCTCATCAAGATACTTTTAAACCATCAACCTTTCCTCTTCTGACATTTTGTAGTTTCAGGGTCTGCTTATCAGAGATAACAACTCCATTAAGAGATTTCTATGCTAATGATGTGGCCTTCCTTGTCACATCAAATGACACTAGTTTCACCTCAATTTTCAAAACCAGGCCTCAGTATGTGTGAAGCTGCCTGTTTCTTGGTTCCAGATAGAGGGAAAATGAAATGTTTTTTTTGGTGAATTAGAACAATTCCTCTCAGGGACTGCTGATCTCAGGAGGTGCTTCAGATTCCTATTGACTAGAAGTTTCTGTTCCTCTGACATGAGCTCCTTTGTATCCTTTTGCATCCAATTTAAATTGCCCCATTTTAATATTGACAATCATTCATTCTTTTCCCTTGACAGGTTAGGCATCGGTCTCTATCCTTCCTCAGGCTTCCACCAGCCTGGGGCGCTGACACGGAGGGGAGTCTGTGACATAGCTTCCTCCTGGCTGGGTCTCTTGTCTTGCAAATATCTTTCTCCTTCCTTCATTGGCCCCTTTTTTTCCTCACCCTTAATGTTTGTGCCAGCAACTTTTTCCTCTACTCTCTTTTCTCTTTTCCTGCCCTCCTTAAGTACTTCATTTACTTAATCTCTCTACCTCACTTGTGTATAGTTGGCTCCCATATTCATTTCCAGCCCTAAGCGTTCACTTACTGTATTCTTCCGTTTTTTAAAACTTTTAATAGAAAATTTGATGCAAACATCAAGTAGAGAGAATGCAATGAATTCCCATATTGCCATCACTTAGCTTAAAAATTACCAGTATTTTGCCAATCTTGTTTCATATATACCCAATTAAGTCCTGTAAATTAATAGTTCAATCTAGAGGCTTGATTATATCCAGTTCAATTATTTAGGAACAACTATCTCATACCCAGGAGGGGCTGTGTATTTTCTAATGCATCATGTTAAGTAGGCATATAATAACTTGTCTTACGTTACTAATGCCAATATTGGTCATTGTGTTCTCTTATTCTCAATCTGACCTAGTCATTATAAAGTTTCCCATCAACCTAATGATTTTAACACCTTTTAATAATCTTTGTTTAGATCCATTCTTTCATGAGGAGTTGAAAAATAGTGATTTTCCTAATTACTTAATTTTCTCTTTATTTACTTGGAATTCTGTAAGACCTTTCCTTGATCAATGTTTTAATTACCCTGAAATATAATTTATACAAGAAAGATAACATGCATGTTTTATTTGTTTCCTTTTTATCAGTTCTCAGAGTAATTGGTGATGCAGGAACTCTCAATGGTGATGTGAGTTTTTTAAACTTAGTTTTCTGAAGGGGTCCATTTCATTCTGATTCCATGGAATTTTTCTTTTTTTTTTAGTATGTGGCGTGCTTCATTTCATTGCAGTCATTGTCATTTGGTTGTTCCTACTGGCACAGATCAGGCTGTGGGAGCCCCTTTGATATGGGATTGTGTCCTTTTGACATGATACCTTTTCTTTTCTCTAGTTTTCTTGCTTTATAGCACAACAGGATAACCCAAGCAAATCTTACACATTCCTACTCCAGACACATGGCAATATTTTACCACAGAGCCCTGTTTTAGAGAAAAGTGGTATTTAGAGCCATAATATGGGATTCAGGGTTCCCCTGTCCATAGGGTCACTACTTCTAGGCCTTTTCAATGGAAAGAGCTAGGAAATACCCTCCACCCTCTTCTTTAAAAGGCAGAATGATGAAGCATACTAATATTTCCAATTTAAATATAACCTTACATGACTTTTACTCAACTTCTTTGGTTTTATATTTGTACCCCATTTCTCTTATTCTCAAAATTTGATTTCTGATGAGAGCAATGCAATTGATCATTTGCTCCATCATATAAAGCACCTATAATGGTTTGAAAATAACAGTTCCATTTTTTTAACAAGTCTATAAAATTGTTTTAAATTTGGTTGAAGTTATTTTGGTATATAGAATACTTCCTGCTGGGGATCTACAGTTAAAGCACTGCATTTTAAAGCATCATGAAGTAAATTATTTCCCTGTTTTTGATCATGCTACCAAAGAGGCATATAGTCAGCTCATTTACTTTGGTCTGGTTTTAATTTTTTAGGGATTTTTTTCCCTTAATTTATTTAATTAATTTTAGATTATGTAAAAATTTTTATGTATCACCAAAGTCAAAATTACATAAACAATATAAATTCAGAAAAGTTTGCTTTTATTCCTGTCTCATCCATCTTTCATTGGTAACACTTTCTATTAGTTATTATTATTCTTTCATTGAATCATGAAAATACTAAGCAGCTATGTATATAAGTTTATATTCTTTTTTATATGAAAGCAAACTGTTAATACTTCTCTGCACTTGCACTTTTTACTTAACTGTATGTATAGGAGGTTACTAGTGTGTAGAAGTCTTCGTCATCCCTTGTTATAGTTGCATAGAACTCCCTTGAGTGGTTGTGTATAGAAATAGTTTATTCAACCAGACCTATATTGCTGGACATTTGAGTCTTTCTTGAATTTATAAGCAAAGCTATAAAAAGCTAAGAAAAAAATAAAAGGAAAACACTATAGAAACCTAAAGCAATACTATAGCAGCGTTGTTTATAATAGCAAAGGACAAGAAAGATGCAAATGTTCAGCAATGAGGTCTGGTTAAATAAACTATGTTTATTCACATCTACTCAAGGGACTTCTATGCAACTATAACAAGGGATGAGGAAGACTTCTACATACTAGTAATCTCCAGGATATACTGTTAAGTGTAAAATGCAATGCAGAACAGTATTAATAGTTTGCTAACTTCTGCATAAGAAAAGGGGGAGTATAAGTTTATATGCATAATGGCTTAATTTAATATTATTATATTAATTTTTATACTAAATATAAAATTTGAATATGATGTGATATATTAATATGCTATTTTATATTCAATGCAGTAAACATTAATATTACCATATATTAATATGATATATTCTTCCTATCATTTTTTTTCCACTGTACCTTTGAAATGAAATACATCACTAGAAGTAGGATTACTAGGACAAAGGAAAATTAATATGCATGTAATTTGGTTATATTTTGCCAAATTTTCCTCCCACCAACAATACATGATATTATTTGTATTCTCATAGTTTTACCAAAAGAGACTATGGATTTTTGCGACCTGATAGGTGGTAAGTGGTTTCTTACAGAGGTAAGATTTGTATCTCTTATTTTAAGTGAGGCTAAATGTTGTTTCTTGTGTTTAAAGACCAGTTTAATTAATTTTTCTGTAAAACATTCTGTGAATGCATTCACATTTTCTGTATGTGTGTGTTACTGTTTTTGTTTTTATTAATCTCAATTTTTAGGAGTCGTTCATGTATTAAAAATATTATCCTTTTATTATAAGTTGCCAAAATGTTATATCCAAATTTGTCATTTGTCTTCAGACTTAGCTTATGGTGTTTTCTGTCATTCAAAAGTTTTCATCATTATATCGAGATTTATTACTACTTTAAGTTGCTTCTGGATTTGGAGTTTCCTGTGTTCTTTACCAGTAGTCATTTCATGTATACATTCAGATCTATGATTTCTTTCACTTTCGCATTTTTAATTCAAAATAAATATATCTAGACTTTCTTCTCTTGACTTGCTTATTTCTATTAACAGCTCACCATTACCTCCTTGACATTTGAACCCCAAATCTCCAAGTCATTCTTTATTTCTTGCCTGCCTTTCTTACCTCTCAATTGATTTCTTAAAATTCTACTTGTGATCTTCTCACCTGGTAGGAGAGAATTCCACAGAACACTGTTAAGATTACAGAAAAAAGTTGTAAAATTCAGACTGATGGAGGATTGGATATGAAGCCTATTTTGGTTTAAAAGTGCAATTAACCAAATATAGTATTTACTGGTCAGTAATACTCAACTGGAAGAACATTTTTATTTTCCTTAAGTATGACAATTCAATTGAACTAATAATTAAGAGACCCCAAATTCTCTGAATGGGTCTCAGGAAAAAATAAATCAGTGAGAAATAACTTTTTTTTTTGACAGCTTAGGTAAGATGGAAAATTCATGACCATGCCTGCTTCTGATGAACATTTAAGTCAGGAGTGGGACAATTCAGAGGCATACCTTGTTTGTTCCAAGACCAAACATCCCTGAGAACAACTGCTCAGCAGTTCCCAGGTCACGGTTCAGCAGGCGTCATCAACATCATATCCGTTCAGTGACATCCAGTCTGTAGAAGAACACCATAGAACAAAATGTCTTGGATCAAGAGTATATGAATAGGGGTTTGACGATCGGTGTTGCTTCTGTGTTTTTCTTTCTTGCCTATTATTACTCAATAAATTAGCTCATTTTCTTTTTTAAACCACTTGTGAAGCTTTGAAGTTCAGTGTGGGAAGCTTGTGGTCAATTCACATAAGGTATTGCTTAATTTCTAAAAGAAATCCAGATGTCCATTGTTATTTGGTAACTGATTTTTAGGGAAGAATAAAGCTTGTAGAGAGCAGATACGGGAATGTTGGTGGTGGTTTGTATAGTTTATAAAATGTGTGCTCAACAAGAAGAGAATATTACTTTCATAACTATGTAAGATAGTTCACATTGTTTTAGGGTTACTGATGATGCATCCAAAAATTATGAGCAGATTTACAAGTAGGCCATCGAGAGAATGTTAATTTTCTTTCATGTTAACTGAGCAACAGTTTTTTACATTTTATTTTATTATATTTACATTTAAAAAAACACTTTATGATTGTCAGAAATTGAGCAACATGAGAATAGCTTTAAAGAATGACACATAAAAGGATAGTTCTAACAAGAAACAGCAAAGTTCTTAACCAGTGATATTTACAAATAGAGTTAGAAAATTTTAGAGTTAAAAATGTATAGTTGGGACTTCTGGAAAGATGGCAGCGTGAGCAGGGTGGCAGAAATCTCCTCCCAAAACTATATTTATCTACGAAAACACAGAAAATACATCTATTCCTAAAAGAGAGGCGAGAATACACAGGAAAGCGCACAGCGTGCAGCTACACGGGAGAGGACTCGGCGCCCCAAGAGGCAGGTAAGATATGGAGCAGCAATCCCGTGGGACCCGAGCACTCACCCACCCGAGCACACTGGCGGGAGGAGAGGATTCAGAGCTGGGAGGGAGTGGAAGTACAGCCCGTGAAATAACCAGCCTCAGTGATCTGTGCGGGGAGCACTGACACACATCCTGTGGTATAGCGGAGATTGGAGAGACAGAGGGGCAGGATGTGAGCGGGGAACACGCCAGGGTGCTTGCAGCCGGCTCCCAGGAAGGAAAAAAAAAGAAAAGCGCATGCTTTTTTCAGCGGTCTTAAAGAGACAGGAACCCTGCGGAAGAGCCCAATCGCCCTGGCACACTCAGCCCAGCAGGCTGGGAGTCCTGGGGAGTTTCAGATGCCTTAACTGGTGACTGGGGAAGCGTAGCCATACGTACACTTCTCACTGAGATCAATAGCCTCCCATTCGTTCCCACCCAGGCTAGAGCTATTAAAGGCCCTGTAGAGCCACGCAGCCACAGCTACAGAATAGTGGAGCAACAGCGCCACTTACAGCATCCCGACAGACTCTACTCGCTGTGGGGTTTTATTTCTTTTTTTCCCTTTTTTTGTTGTTTTGTTTTGCTTTGTTTTTTGTTTTTAATTCTGTTTCTTTTTTGTATTTTTTTTCTTTTTAAATTCTTAAAGAGCCCAGCCAACATATGTGGCAACTACCAGCGACCACTTCTATAGCCATGAAAAGACAGAGGAATATGGTCCAGACTAAGATCAACCAGACAACCCCAGAAAAGAAGCCTGAAGGGATGGAAATGCACAGTCTTTCTGAAAAAGAATTCAGAATAAAACTCATAACCATGCTGATGGATCTACAGAGAAATGTGCAAAGCTGAGGGAGGAAGTGAGGGAAGTGAGGAAAGACAATGCAGAAATCAGACAAGCGATCGATGGGCCTAAAAGCAGACTGGACGAGATGCAAGAGACTTTTAATGGAATAGAAATCAGAAAACAGGAATACAGAGAAGCTGAGGCAGAGAGAGATAAAAGGATCTCTAGGAATGAAAGAATATTAAGAGAACTGTGTGACCAATCCAAACGGAACAATATTTGCATTATAGAAGTACCAGAGGAAGGAGAGAGAGAAAAAGGGATAGAAAGTGTCTTTGAAGAAATAATTGCTGAAAACTTTCCCATGCTGGGGAAGGAAATAGTCTCACAATCCACGGAAGCCCACAGATCTCCCAACACAAGGGACCCAAGGAAGACAACACCAAGACACATAATAATTAAGATGGCAAAAATCAAAGATAAAGACAGAGTATTAAAGGCAGCTAGAGAGAGAAAAAAGATCACTTACAAAGGAAAACCCATGACACTATCATCAGACTTCTCAACAGAAACCTTACAGGCCAGAAGAGAATGGCATGATATATTTAACATGAAACAGAGGGACCTCGAACCAAGAATATTGTATCCAGCACGATTATCATTTAAATATGATGGAGGAATTAAACAATTTCCAGACAAACAAAAGTTGAGAGAGTTTGCCTCTCATAAGCCACCACTACAGGATATCTTAAACGACTGCTCTGGAAGGAAGAACCCCAAAGGCTAAAAAGATGTCACCAGAGAAAATAAAATCATAGCAAAGAAAGCAGACCATCCAAATACTAACTAAAGGCAAAGAATAAAACACCTAGTATAGAAAGAATGGAGGAGGAGGAATAAGAAGGGAGAGAAATAAAGAAACATCAGATGGTGTTTGCAATAACTTAACAAGAAAGTTAAGTTAGATTATTAGATAGTAAAGAAGCAACCCTTGAACCTTTGGTAACCACAAATCTAAAGCCAGCAATGGCAATAAGTACATATCTATCGATAATCACCCTAAATGTAAATGGACTGAAGGCACCAATCAAAAGACACAGAATAACAGAATGGATAAAAAAGCAAGACCCATCTATATGCTGCTTACAAGAGACTCACCTCAAACCCAAAGATATACACAGACTTAAAGTGAAGGGATGGAAAAAGATATTTCATGCAAACAACAAGGAAAAAAAAACAGGTGTTGCAGTACTTGTATCAGACAAAATAGACTTCAAAACGAAGAAAGTAGCAAGAGATAAAGAAGGACATTACATAATGATTAAGGGGTCAACCCAACAAGAAGATATAACCATTATAAATATATATGCACCCAACACAGGAGCGCCAGCATATGTGAAACAAATACTAACAGAATTAAAGGAGGAAATAGACAGCAATGCATTCATTTTAGGACACTTCAACACACCACTCACTCCAAAGGACAGATCAACCAGACAGAAAATAAGTAAAGACACAGAGGCACTGAACAACACACTAGAACAGATGGACCAAACAGACATCTACAGAACTCTGCACCCAAAAGCAACAGGATACACATTCTTCTCAAGTGCACATGGAACATTTTCCAGAGTAGACCACATACTAGGCCACAAAAAGAACCTCAGAAATTTCAAAAATATTGAAATCCTCCCAACTGGCTTCTCAGATCACAAAGGTATAAAACTAGAAATAAATTTTAGAAAGAAACCAAAAAGGCTCACAAATACATGGAAACTTAACAACATTCTTCTAATTAATCAATGGGTTAACGACCAAATCAAAACAGAAATCAAAGAATATATGGAGACTAATGACAACAACAACACAAAGCCACAACTTCTGTGGGACACAGAAAAGGCAGTTCTAAGAGAAAAGTATATTGCAATCCAGGCCTATTTAAAGAAGGAAAAACATTCCCAAATGAATAGTCTAAAGACAGAATTACTGAAATTGGAAAAAGAAGAACAAATGAGGCCCAAAGTCACCAGAAGGAGGGACATAATAAATATCAGAGAAGAAATAAATAAAATTGAGAAGAATAAAACAATAGAAAAAATCAATAAAACCAAGAGATGGTTCTTTGAAAAAATAAACAAAATAAACCCCTAGCCAGACTCATTAAGAGAAAAAGAGAATCTACACAAATAAACAGAATCAGAAATGAGAAAGGAAAAATCACGACAGACCCCACAGAAATACAAAGAATTATAAGAGAATATTATGAGAATCTATGTGCTAACAAGCTGGAAAACCTAGAAGAAATGGACAACTTCTTAGAAAAATACAACCTTCCAAGACTGACCAAGCAAGAAACAGAAAAACTAAACAGACCAATCACCAAGCAACGAAATTGAATCGGTAATCGAAAAACTACCCAAGAACAAAACTCCCAGACCTGATGGATTCACCTCTGAATTCTACCAGACATATAGAGAAGAAATAACACTAATTCTCCTTAAAGTTTTTCAAAAAATAGAAGAGGAGGGAATACTTCCAAACTCATTCTATGAAGCCAGCATCACTCTAATACCAAAACCCGGCAAAGACCTCACCAAAAAAGAAAATTACAGACCAATATCCCTGATGAACGTAGATGCAAAAATACTCAACAAAATATTAGCAAACCGAATTCAAAAATACATCAAGAGGATCATACACCATGATCAAGTGGGATTCATCCCAGGGATGCAAGGATGGTACAACATTCGAAAATCCATCAACATCATCCACCACATCAACAAAAAGAAAAACAAAAACCACATGATCATCTCCATAGATGCTGAAAAAGCATTTGACAAAATTCAGCATCCATTCATGATTAAAACTCTCAACAAAATGGGTATAGATGGCAAGTACCTCAACATCATAAAGGCCATATATGACAAACCCACAGGTAACATCGTACTTAATGGTGAGAAGCTGAAAGCTTTTCATCTAAGATCGGGAACAAGACAGGGATGCCCACTCTCTCCACTGTTATTCAACATAGTACTGGAGGCCCTAGTCATGGCAATCAGAGAAAACAAAGAAATACAAGGCATCCAGATTGGTAAAGAAGAATTCAAATTGTCACTATTTGCAGATGACATGATACTGTACATAAAAAACCCTAAAGACTCCATTCCAAAACTACTAGAACTAATATCTGAATTCAGCAAAGTTGCAGGACACAAAATTAACAAACAGAAATCTGTTGCTTTCCTATACACTAATGATGAACTAACAGAAAGAGAAATCAGAAAAACAATTCCATTCACAGTTGCGTCAATAAGAATAAAATACCTAGGAATAAACCTAACGAAGGAAGTGAAAGACCTGTACTCTGAAAACTACAAGACACTCCTAAGAGAAATTAAAGAGGACACTAACAAATGGAAATGCATCCCATGCTCTTGGCTAGGAAGAATAAATATTGTCAAAATGACTATACTACCTAAAGCAATCTACAGATTCAATGCAATCCCTATCAAACTACCAACAGCTTTCTTCAGTGAACTGGAACAAATAATTCTAAAATTCATATGGAACCACAAAAGACCCCGAATAGCCAAAGCAATCCTGAGAAGGAGGAATAAAACAGGGGGAATTATGCTCCCTGACTTCAACCTCTACTACAAAGCCACAGTAATCAAGACAATTTGGTATTGGCACAAAAAACAGACTCACAGACCAGTGGAACAGAATAGAAAATCCAAACATTAACCCAAACATATACAGTCAATTAATATTTGATAAAAGTGCCTTGGATATACAGTGGAGAGATGACAGCCTCTTCAGCAGCTGGTTTTGGAAAAACTGGACAGGTACATGTAAGAGAATGAAACTGGACTACTGTCTAGCCCCATACACAAAGGTAAACTCAAGGTGGATCAAAGACCTGAATGTAAGTCATGAAACCATAAACTCTTAGAAAAAAACATAGGCAAAAATCTCTTGGACATAAACAAGAGCAACTTCTTCATGAACATATCTCCCCGGGCAAAGGAAACAAAAGCAACAATGAACAAGTGGGACTATATGAAGCTGAAAAGCTTCTGTACAGCAAAGGACACCATCAGTAGAACAAAAAGACATCCTACAGTATGGGAGAATATATTCATAAATAACGTATCTGATAAGGGATTGACATCCAAAACATATATATAAAGAACTCATGCACCTTAACAAACAAAAAGCAAATAATCCAATTACGAAATGGGCAGAGGACATGAATAGACACTTCTCTAAAGAGGAAATTCAGATGGCCAACAGGCACATGAAAAGATGCTCCACATCGCTAATCATCAGAGAAATGCAGATTAAAACCACAATGAGATATCACCTCACACCAGTGAGGATGGCCAACATCCAAAACACAAACAACAAATGTTGGCGAGGATGTGGAGAAAAGGGAACCCTCCTACACTGCTGGTGGGACTGCAAATTAGTTCAGCCATTGTGGAAAGCAGTATGGAGGTTCCTCAAAAAACTCAAAATAGAAATACCATTTGACCCAGGAATTCCACTCCTAGGAATTTACCCTAAGAATGCAGCAGCCCAATTTGAAAAGGACAGATGCACCCCTATGTTTATTGCAGCACTATTTACAATAGCCAAGAAATGGAAGCAACCTAAGTGTCCATCAGTAGATGAATGGATAAAGAAGATGTGGTACATATACACAATGGAATATTATTCAGCCATAAGAAGAAAACAAATCCTACCATTTGCAACAACATGGATGGAGCTAGAGGGTATTATGCTCAGTGAAATAAGCCAAGCTGAAAAATACAAGTACCCAATGATTTCACTCATATGTGGAGTATAAGAACGAAGAAAAAATACTGAAGGAACAAAACAGCAGCAGACTCACAGAACCCATGAATGGACTAATAGTTACCAAAGGGAAAGGGACTGGGGAAGATGGTTGGGAAAGGAGGGATAAGAGGGAAAAAGGGGCATTATGATTAGCAGACATAATGTTGGGGGGGGCATGGGGAGGGCTGTACAACTCAGAGAAGACAAGTAGTGACTCTATAGCATCTCACTACGCTGATGGACAGTAACTGTAATGGGGTTGGTGGGGGGGACCTGATGAAGAGGGTAGTTTAATAACCATAATATTGCACATGTAATTGTAGATTAATGATACCAAAATAAATTATTTAAAAAAAGAAAAGAAAAGAAAAATAATGTATAGTTGAAATAGACCATTAATTCAGAAAATCTTTGAAACTTATAGGAGATTTTTATTTGTGTGATTTCACAAATAATGATGAAAAGTAAAAGTGCAAAGGTATAAGGAAGGATATAATATAAACCAAAGCATGTAGGCACACCATTGATAGTTAGCTTTCTACTCAATCATTGCCTGACTTTCCATTTTTGTCCATTATTCTTCTCCCAATCATTTTGTGCCAGGTAGTGCTGTATAATTTGTAGATGATTTGTGATTGGGAAACAAGTAACATGCACAGAATCAATTCTAGTCCTAATCTTACCTATGATTCATGAAGACTCAGGGACACAGTTTCCCCCCAGTTGCCTAAGCAAGGCACTGGGCTTCTAGACAAGTTTCAGATAAGTTTGCTCTATGTCACTTTGTTTGTGGGCTATTATTTATGAAGCATCTGTTTATACATATTATCTGACACAAATAAAACCAGAGTAAGGATATTTATGAATTACTTTATTCTAAATTGCATAACAGAGCTTGTGGAATTTCCCCATGAAGCAAGAGCAGTCTAAAAATAAATCTAAAGCTTTTTTTGTTCTCAAGGATTTCTGTTTCCATCAGTACAACACATTAGATAAACTGAACGGCTCTCCTAATTGAAACAAGTACAATTCTAGGTAAAATATGTTTTTGAAATCTTTTAAAACACGCTGATAAAAAGGAAGGAATATGTAGAGGCAAAACCTAAGTTAAACAGGAATGCTAGAGGGCAAGCAAGTATTGACCCTGGCTTTTATTCTATGATTATCTGCGCTCAGAACTTGGGCTTCCCTTCTGAAGTCTGTACAAGCAAAGGCGATAGATCCAAGGCTTCAGAACTATGTTAGGTGGAGAACCTATCAAGAGAGTTACAAATAAAACTGAAATCCCAGAGAATTACATTCTTCACAATCTTTATATAAGGATGAATAAGAAGGAACTGTCATGAAGAAGGGGAAATCAAGGGAACAACTCTTTTTACCTTGATAAGGTGTGGAGGAAACAGTAATCTGATCTGAGAATTGTAACTAAATTCAGCCCTCATGAAATGTGTGATTTTGATTTATTCTATCTATATGGTCTGAAGAAACCTCAAGCTGCAAATTTAAAGCCTTTCATGTTTGGAAGTGATGACAAAGCAAATATAAATTTGAGAAACTTAACTCAACCCAGGATTCAGAGTATCTAGCAGAAAGGAAAGTGAGCGGCCAGCAGTAAAAAGTCACAAAGTACATGCAGTCTCATGAAAATAGATGAGACAAGAGGCACTAGAACAGACCTATAAGGATGTTTTGTATTATCACAAATTGAATGTAGAATAACTATGGAATATGTCCAAATAAATTCAAAATAAGCTTGAAAATTAGAGCAGATAAGAGTATAGAAAATAACTTGGAAAAAGAGTCTTCTAGAACTTATAGAAATCAAAATTGTACAAATTAAATTTAAAATTCTGTGGGTGGATTGAGCAGATTAAGCACACCTGAAGAGAAACTCAGTAACTGAAAGACAGATGTGAAGAAATCCAGGATACAGATCTAAAAAGACAAGGTAAAGGGAGTTATGAAAGGCAGATTAACTCCTATGGTTATGAAGGAAAAAAGTGGTGAAAGAATATATATCCTATATATAATTTTAGAAGTAAGTAATAGAAATGAGATGGAAGAGGAAATACCTAAGAGATAGTGGATGAGAATTTATCAGAGCTGTTGAAGGGCACCAATCCTCAGATGTAAGGAACTCAATGAATTTCAAACGGGAAAAAAAAAATCCACATACATACATATTATCATTAAGTAACTGAATATCAAAGAAAAAGATCTTTAAAGAAGAGAAAACAACAGACCACCTACAGAGGAACAGAAGTTGCACTGATTTCAAAATCAGCAGTGGAAGCCAGAATACTATCTTTAACATGCCAAGAAAAAGATCAGTCAACTTAGTGTTTATCCCCAGGAAAACTATCTTTCATTAATGAGGATAACATATAGACATTTCAGAACCAAACAAAGGCTGATAAATTATTATCAAAAGACACTTACTAGAGGAAACAATATATTCTTCATATAGTAGAATCATGAATAAAAATAATGAAATGACAAGCAATATTTGGGATGGAGATTATCTGAGGGGGAAGGAATTAAACAGGGGGTATCCACACAGCGTCTTCAAAGATATTGGTAATATTCTATTAATCTTGGTGCTGAGTTTGTGTACATTCATATTATTATTTTTTAACTACACCTTTAAGTTTTGTAGATTTTTATTCACATGATATGTTTCACAATGTAAAAATAAAAAATTACTTCAATGGATAATAAATTCAGGAGAAATTGGTTTCAGGGTAAAACATTAAAATATCCATGTTTTAAGAGTTTGGGTAAGTATATTTAGTGGTTCATAAATTTGCAATTTAAAAAGTACAAATATTTACAAAAAGCAAAACTCATTCATTCATCCTTTCAGTGTATCTTTATTGATCCATTTCTGTCAAGTTCTGTAATTTTTCTATTTAGATTATTATTTGATTAAACCATATATATTTGTTTTAGATGCCTAAGATGCAAATATTTTAAAAAGGCTGCCTCAGTATATTGATCATGCTTGACTGAAAGGTAATGTAAAATGGGTACTGAGAGAACATTCTGAAGAGAAATTAAATGACAGAGAGAGAAATTACAAAAACAAGTTATCTTCCAATATATGTAGTCGATAAGGAAGATGTCTGTGAAGAAACGGTAGCTTAAATTTCAGAACTAACTTCTGGTCAACACCCTCATTTTCTTACAATATTCTGTCATATGTATTTCCCTCCATCCCCGGGTCAGGGTACTCCACTGTATTGTATATAGTCCATCTCGAAAATATGGGTATTGGGTTTCTCATAATGTCACCATCAGCCGCTGGAAGTCTGTACTGACCTACATGATTTTTCCAGTATTCCCCTAGTGCTTAAGGGTCTTCAGAGGAGTTTCTGAAAGGAAAGTTTCCTGTGCCCAGAGCAATGCTGGGTGCATCATGTATGAAGATCCGACTTGCCAGGGGGTGGTTAAGAAAAGCAGAAGCAGCAGGATTCTGTTGCAGACAAATAGCCTCTGGGTGAATATCATCCCCAGCACGATCATTTTAAGGCCTGTACAGCTAATACAGAGTAACAGGCAATTTGGTAGTCAGGAAGACTCAAGGAATAAATGTGCTCTCCCTCACATTGTCCCTCAGTCACTCAGTTGCTATGCAAATATTCCAGTTTAGGGACATTTAGGGGAAAGAAGACAGTCAATGCTTCAGAAATTATAGGAGGCAACTTTAAGTTTGACATAGTTTCTAAAAAATACACAATTATTTTTGAGTACAGGCCTCACATTGTCCCTCAGTCACTCAGTTGCTATGCAAATATTCCAGTTTAGGGACATTTAGGGGAAAGAAGACAGTCAATGCTTCAGAAATTATAAGAGGCCACTTTAAGTTTGACATAGTTTCTAAAAAATACACAATTATTTTTGAGTACAGGCCTCACATTGTCCCTCAGTCACTCAGTTGCTATGCAAATATTCCAGTTTAGGGACATTTAGGGGAAAGAAGACAGTCAATGCTTCAGAAATTATAAGAGGCCACTTTAAGTTTGACATAGTTTCTAAAAAATACACAATTATTTTTGAGTACAGGAAGAACAAAAAAGGAATTTAATATTTCCCCATGTCCATGTTATAACCCAAATGCTATGTTAGGAACTTTATTTGCAGGGGTGTTGCACCCCTGAAGGAATCCCATGGAGAGCTATGAGGCCATGGTGCTCAGAAAGATGCCAAGTATTTCTGCTTATAGTACTAACTGAATTTCTTTGGAAGAACACCTGTTCCCTATGTAGTTTGACTGACAATGACCCGCTCCAGCACTGGAGGTGCACCTGGCTTGGTTTCCGTTAACGCAAGTGGCCCCGCATTTGGCATTTGCCTTGGGGTAATCCAGCTGTGTGCTCTGTACTGGTGCAGGCAAGACTGGGGCTTGGGCTCCTTCTCTTCCACGGGACAGGGGTCTGGGACAGGGGTCTGGAACCGGGACAAAGACTATCCCTTACCAGACTCTACCAGGCTCCTCTGAGCCAGAGACTAGGCCCCCTCCTTGGGCTTGTCCTCAAGAGCTCAACTGCAGCAAGAATCATGCTAAGTCAGTTTATCAAGAATCCCATACCTTTGATCTCTGATCACTCTCAATATCTGATCACATTTCTCCTCCATCGCCATCCCCCAGGTGAAAACTGGTCACCCTGGCTTGCCTTCAACAGGCATCATATCAAGTAGGTTTAGCCAGAATTCCCCTTACCTCTGATTTTTCCTCTTAGTAACTTTCCATCTATTGGCCCCTTACCCTGCTCCCTGGCTATAAATCCCCACTTTTCCTTGTAATTGAAGCTGAGCCCAGCTGCTCTCCCCAACTGCAAAACCCCATTAACACAGTCCCTATGCTGCAATAGTCCTAAATAGAGTCTGCCTTATGGTTTTAACAAGTGTCCAAATAATTTTTTATTTAACAACTACTATAGCCAGGGGTACTATTTAGGGGGAGCTTACAGAAGAAAATTGAAGAAAAATAGTTCACAAGTTATGATGATGGTGAACCTCTGGACAACCTGGCTTGGGAACAAGTCTTTCTTTTTTTTCCTTCTTAAAGTAACTTGGATGAATTCTGTTGCTTTGGTCTGAAGAATTCTGAACTAATATCAGCAAGCAGTATATGAGTAAGTGCTAAATTGGATATTTAAAATATGGTCGCCTTAAAATCTTTGCTTGTCATTCACTTTGCTGCTTTCTGGGTCTTAAGGACAATTAGGAAAATGTCTGCCTTACCTCCATCCACTTGGGAAAAAAACTTCAAAACATAGATCTTAACCGTTATTTTATTCTGCCAATCCTGGTCAATACATGAAGAGAGAAAATACGGAGTTACAATTCAATGCATTATTTGTCAGCAATTTTTGTTCAAGTCTGTACATCTCTTTTGCTGATAAGAGAGAGGCAGAGTAGGAGTTCAAGGCTGATCAAGGGTCCGAAGAAGAAAAGATGAATAAAAGCAGAATACAACTCAATCAAAATATTCTGCTAATTGGATTTTCTACTTCTGACATTTTGGAAAACCAGAGTGTCACAAAAAATCAAAAAGGTAGCACTTGCGGATTGATTTGGCTGGTAAAAAGAACCCCCAATTCCTTTGTTCTAGCGAAGCAATGTCAACTAAACACCAAAACCCCTGACTACTACAAACAGCTGGTCGCTCTGAGTGTTAGGATGAAATCACACATGCATAGCAATTAGTCACTGTGGACATCTGGATGACATTTTTATGGGCCCTTTCTCTGAACAATGAAGGAGTCCCATGGTTCACCTGCCTTTGCTAAACTGCGACCCAAGGACATGTCCGTCAGTTGAGGCTCATATGTCATCCGTAGCTAAGGAAAGGGATGGGGGCTTGGGGCTTCAAAGTGGGGGTGAGGGTCATGCACAGGATGATAAGAAGAGTGGAGGGTTGGTAATTAGATGTTTGCCCTGCTATACAGATAGGTCTGGGGTAAAAATCTCTCTCTGGTAATAGCTCTCATTTCTGGGCCAGGCTCCCTATCTAAATTCTTTTAGGTGGTTAAGGGTGAGGTAAAGTTTTTCTTGAGGCTGCTAAGTCTTGATTGCCTTCGGCTCAAAATAATCCACATTGCAAAGTGGCGTATTTGGGAGTCACATATTTTGCTCTTCTTCACCGGCATTGATTTTAATCAACAAAGATGTGGCAAAAAATTTTTTGTGAGCATTCATCATTTCTCATAGTAAACCTGATAGGGAAAGAATGCGCCTCAACTTTTGTAGACAGAAAAACAGGTGCAAAGATAGATGAAGTGCCTGTTAGTGTCAGAGGCAAGATGTGCTACATAATGAGCTGGGCAGTTCCTGGGGTCCTCGTAGAAGTTCAGGCCTGTTCTTGGTGTTTCTTCTGCCTGCTCTAGAATCACTGAATTTACCCAAATATTCGAAGGTTACAAACTATGGAGGGAGAGGCCCAGGAAAAGCCAATGAAGTGGACAAAACTATCCCCAGGCAAGTGTTCCCTGAGGAAACAATTGGATTCTACAGCCCACCCCACCTTGTCCACTAGGAGGAACCATTCTTGGAGGTAACAACTGCTACGGGGAAATGATTTTCACTCTGTAAAACCTGGTGCTTTGTGTCCTCAAGTTCAATGGTGTGTGCATGCGTGCGTGTGTGTCTGTGTGTGTGTGTGTGCGTGTGTGTAGATTACCCTCAAGTCAGAATTAGCCCTTGGATACAAAGAAGTTTAAGGTATGCATCTACATGTGTTTCCACAGCAATGACAGTTTTCGCCTGAATTTAGGCCTTTAATGTCAATTTGATGCCTTCACTCTAAACTTCAAAATTTCTTAACTAATGCTTATTCCATTTACAACTTTTCAGAATTCTAGCAGGTATAAGTAACCCTAGACCTCACTGTGGTCAACGAAATGAATGGTCAGCTTTTCAGTCAATTTTGGAAGATGTAGCTAAAGATAAAAATAAGGAACTGACTGACATTTCCTTGTTTGTTTGTTTTTCTTTTCAAATCTATTCTATTTTTCCTCAGGAGTATACAAAGCCATTTGAATAAAAATTATGGTAGGGTAGAAATGTGCCTGAAAGAGCACAATATTGGATGCATTTATTATTTGTTAGTATCATACCAGTTCTTGATGACGTCGGGTTCAGTCACTTGCTTTCCTGGATTGAGTCATTTCTAGTGAAATCCCAGTTCTAATTCTGGGCTGTGTCAAGGACCCCTTAAAAATACAAATGTTCAAATAGTCCTTCTTAGTTTAAAGTCTGCCTGGTATTATTTTTAAAATATCACATTTTGGCCACAAACTGTGCAGATAATTATTTTTCAAAGCTCTCAGGGAATTTTGCTCACATTTATACTTGATATTCAAAACTTTAAAAAGATTTTCTTCCAACATTGCACATGTAACTGTAGATTAATGATAATAAAATAAATTATATTAAAAAAACATAAATAAATAAATGAGTGTGTGCTTCTCAAAAAAAAAAAGATTTTCTTCTAAACTTCACATGATGATGGTGGTAAAGAGGCAGTGTCCTTTATATTTCTTCTCTTGAGTCCCAGAGAAGAGTAAGAATCATCTTGAGAAGCAATTTAGAAAGGACACACCATCCCCAATTATACAAATACCAAATAATCAAGGATGGAGCCACCTACAGTACATAGCTCCCCAGAAGAATTTCTGGAAACAATTGAAAATCCTAGAATATTGAGGCCTGGAGCCCTGAAAACAGCAGATCATGTAGATAATGGTTTCGTTCAGAGGAATTGTCACTTCTCTCTTGTCCCTTTTCTTAGTCATTGCTACTTTTCTCTTTTGCCAGTTTAATTTTTACTCCAGGCAAACCTCCTGTGAGACAAAAAAAAAAAAAAAAGATGGTGGGAGACTAATTAGTGTGTCAAGGGGAACTAGAAGATATGGTGAGAAATTCAGAATCTCATTTTCCTTTTCCCCTTTAGAATTGATTTTGCTGTCACCAGTTAAAAAATAACAAATGGATGTGCTTCTGTTATTTGATGGAGATAAAGTGCTTTCCTCCTCTCTACATATAACTGGCAGTAAATTCTATTAACCAAATATGTATTTTAGAATCAAGACTATTAAAAATTCTGCATAAGTCTTAAATAGTTTATTTTTGGCTATGGAATGATTTTTATTTGTTTATGTATGTAATTAGGACCAATCCAGATAAAAGTAAGGTAAAAGACGTATAATCAGATTAGAGGGTTTGCCAGAAAAGTAATGATTTTTTAAAAGCAATGCATTAACGGAGGGTAATTTTGCAATCTGCTATTAAAAGTGTTCTATTTATATCTCTTGTTTAGTTGCAGATTAAATCAGAGATATGACTTTTTGTTTGTTTTTAATTCACTTTTAGACTCCTGTCCTGGTAGAAAGTACTGTTTATCTGTGGTTTGTGATTGTTGACAGAAAGTTTGCAATAAGAACTCTTATTAATGTCTCTTTTTTTCCTTACTGAAGAAGTGGGTGAGCAGACACTAGTACTTTAATACTGAAGGTTCTTTTCACAGGACTTTAAACAACTAGGTTGAAAACAAATGGAGTTTTATCAATTACCAATAATTATTTGCCTTCTCCCAAAAAGTGAAAGATGATGGTTAGGAGTTAGAATAGAAATTTGTTTCCTTTCCATTGCTATCTTTTTAAAATTAATATTCATATCCTTCCCAGTTGGGCGTGGGGATATGGAAAAGTTAGACTCTCTTGCCAGGGCCTCATTAATTGAGATGTTTGGTATGGAGAAAGTCAGTGTTAACCCTGTACTTCAGTTCTATTATTTTGTAAACTTTGCTGGTTTCTGCTCTTTTGTCTTGTTTCCCAAGTGATCAGTTGGTGTTGTAGGCCTGTTTGTTTCTAACTGGATTGTTCTCCTGTTCAGTTTGACTCAAAGAGATTAATTTATTTTCCCTCTCCTTCCTCTGGAATGGTACCTTGATCTTATTTTAGTTTATTATTTGTATTTATTTATATTCATTAATTTGGTGGCAAAGAATTCATAGTCTTCCTTTTTTCCTCCCTTGCTTCCATGTAGAAACTTATTTTAATGATGATACACTATGTTTGGTTAACAGCAAATTCATACGCTCTATGAATGAAGGCATTCTATCCCCACCATGGGGGAGTTGGCTTTTTCTTTTTTTTTCTTTCTCTCTTTCTCTCTTTTTCCTTCCTTCCTTTTCCTGGCCCATTATAGGCCAGCTGTACTTCAGGAAAGTATATTTCAGTTTTTAATAAGGGAGTCAGGGCAGGTACCAGAAGGCCTTGAGTTAGGGACCCAATCACCCAAAACCTTAAAAAAGAAAATTAGGCAGAAGTCCTTTAAGGAATGGGTACAATTTTCTGTAATTCCCTTCAAGGTCTGGTTTTCATGATCACCTGTGGAAGGCTGGACCAATATCTTGTTCTTTTCACAGGACTTTAAACAACTAGGTTGAAAACAAATGGACTTTTATCAATTAACAGTAATTATTTGCCTTCTCCAAAAAAATGAAAGATGATGGTTAGGAGTTAGAATAGAATGACTGGGGAATAATACATATCTCCTAAGGTTTTGGTGAGGATTCATTTAGAGATCACATTTACTCTGGACTGGGTCTCTTTGATGGTAGGAAACTTGTCCCCTGGACCTTTCTATGCTCTAGGGTCTAATACAGTGCCTGGAACATAGTAGGTGCTCAGTAAACATCTAATCAAAAGGAAGAGAAAGACAAGGAGCCTGCAAGAACAGGATATTAAAGAAGTGGGTCAGAAAGATAAAGGAAAAATGGAAAGAACACAAAAGGATAGGGGAGGCATGGAGCTGGTCAGGACCTCCAGTCAAAATTGTGAGTTATTCTGGAGCCATGGTCCCCTGTTCTCACACCTTCTGAGGAGGGGCTCTTCTTGCTGTCTTTTCTAAAGCCCGTCAAAGTCTAAATTGCAAACACAGGATGAAAGTACATAGTATTAGCATACTGACAAGAAGGCCTCGTTTTAAATGAGTTCATTAGCCAGACCCCCTTCACCCTGTCAAACACTGGTGGTAGTTTGTTCAAATATTCCCATCTCTGTCTATGGATTCATGAGAACTAAAATTTCAGTGCCACCACTCACACTGATCCACATGAGGCAGCCACTAAAGTTGTCCTCTTTCTAATCATCCCACTTATTTAGGCCAGCAAGCACTGAGAAGTGGTGGTGAGTTCTGTTTTTTGTTTTCTCAGTGATTTTTATTAATCTGCATTTGACAACTTGAGAATTGTTCATGGGTTATAGATGGACAGTTCAGAAAGGTCACCTAATGTCAGCTTGATCCACGGTGTATTGCAAATGAATCCTGACGGAAGTGCATGGCATTTTAGTGGTTTATTTATCATAAGTTTTGAATAGTTCTCTCATCCATCACCCTACAAAATCCATCATGTCTTGAGGCATTTGGGGGAATCATCCTCCTCTGTTTACATCAAGATCAAGAACTTGATGTCATCATGGAATTGTCTGTAAAGATATACTTTTGATGTTTATTAGTGTCTCAAAACTCAAAATAATAAGATTCACATACATGAATAAAAAAAAGGCAATACTATAAATGGGGGTGGACATTCATATAAGAGAAGGCCCTAATTAAAAGGCAACTAAACCAAACAAGAGAAACCTCAAAATAAAATCAAGGGATATATTTTAAAAACCCAATATTTTAAGGTAAATGAAAGACTCGGGCATCTGTTGGGAAGAGGACAGTTAATAAGGAGAACATTTCCATCCAGCCCAGAGCCTCCTCTATTTTGGGGCTGTCATCACTGTGCACTGGGTGGTCAGGGACTGTGACCTTGAGCTCTGAGAAGGGATGGCAGCTGTATTCCACAGAGGAGTCCCTCCCTGTGACACTGAAGCACAGGATGGTGATGGGACCCAGCTTGCCACTCTCCTTTCCAAGCACAGGTAATATCTATGTTCAGGTCTATCAACTTCATGCCCTTCGTGCATATGAAATTCTCAGATTAAGCAAGAAAATTTGATCTTTCCGAATGGGCATTCAACTGCAGGGCCCAAGGGCAAGCCACCCCCAAGATGTGCCACCTTGACATGCAGATGATTTCAGAGCTGAAAACAACCAAGGCCCAAAAGACTCAAAAAAGTTTGACCCCACCCCAAACAGCATAAAAATAATATAGATAGAGGACCTGCTACAGGGAGAGAGCTCTCACCATAGATAACTCTATCCTTATATAACCTAGGGTGGTAGACAGGGAGAAATGTGACCTTACAATTTTAAAGTCTGTTAAATTCCTATGTCCCCTTGTTTCTGTGTGTCCCAGCAAACATTTGTTTACCAAACATTTACTCTTTGATATTCCTGTGAATTGCTTCCCTCTTCCTTCGACGTCCCAGACCCCTACCCTACCCATTCTCCTTAGGTCAGGCTGCCATACATACCTCATTTCCACTGACTGTCTTTGGAATCTCATGTCTATGGATTCCATGTGTACACCTAATTAAGCTTTGGCTTCTTTCTCCTGCTAATCGGTCTCATGTCAGTTTGATTCTTAGACCAGCTAGAATAACCTTGAAGGGTAGAGGAAAAATTTTCCTCCCCAACACAACACAAGAGGAGTATTGATGAGGAAGGTGTAAGACATGAGATTCAATATCTGTGAGTTTAATCAAGAATGTACTATGTGCCAGCACCATGCTGGGTGTTTCCAAACATGTAGCATAGGGGATCCTCTGAAACCCAGCCAAAGTGAAGCCATTTTGTTTAAAAACACCATTTTAGAACAATTTGCTGGGCTGCACTCCTGGACTACAGCTCCAGGAACAGGGTGGTCTCCTCCCTGTGAAGTTAGGGCAAGGCACAAAGAATGCAGAACTGCTTTGTGTCTGAAGAGAATCATGGAGAAAAGAAGGAACTCCATGATTGCCTGCTTTTCTAAATGCAATGATTTGTGTTCCTGCAGGTAGCACCCTTTCCTGCTTCCCTGATAAAAGCTAGCCTCGCAACAGTGGGGGGCGGTGCTTCAGTAGAGCAGCTGTCCGAATGTTGTCCACCACTACCTAAGTAACCCTTGAATGGAACTCATTGACTCACCAAGCCGGACTCGTCCAAGTCATTCTTTGGCGCATTGGTTCCCCCGCAATTCGGGGGTGGCATTTCTTTTATGTCCCTCTAGGAAATTCTTGTAAGAAAACAGAACAAGAAACATGGTAGCTACAGAGGGTTGACACACAGCTCTGTATCTTGATTATTGTCAAGGTGACGGCGAGAGTGCAAGTCCTACAGTAAATTGGGTTGACACAGCACCTGAGACAGTAGGATCTTTCTTGTTTTTTTTCCCTGGAAATGTCAATGTAGAGTTCTGTTTTGGGGAATAATTCACTTACTCTATTAGAGTGATAAGTGATAGGTCTTTGCTAAAGCAAAGAGAGCACAGTACCACTGAAAATAAAATGTCCTTGGATTCTATCTAACATTACTCATAAACTTGTGACGCTGTGTTTCCTCTACCTTATAAAACAGCATTTCCTCATGCTATTATAAGGGCTGAAAGGTCATATAGCCTTTGGTTTATTATTCAGAGCTTTCAGAGAAGGGTTTAGTATTTTTAAACAACATTTCCCCCTCCCCTCTACATTAGAAGCAGGTAACATTAGAAAAGCCAGGCTAGGATGAGCTAAGGCATTTCCTCTCCCTATGATAAGGAGCAAATTTTTCAATACTAAAATGAAACATTTACTGAAACAGACACAGACTCTGAAAGAGACTGTGTTCTCAAATGCCCCCTATTTGTCTCCATAACAGTCCTGCGAGGTAAAATAATGGGGTAACTATTACTGTCCCCTTCACACAGATGTGGCAACAGAGGCTCAGAAAAATGAGATGTCTTGTCCAATGTCGTTCATGGGTTCATTGTGTGGCTCAATAAATATTTGTAGTCATACAGTAATTGGCAGAGCACAAAATACAATTTGATCTCCCAGCTATGCTTTCCCACTAATTTGGGATTCCACCAGCTTTCAAATAACAAGATTTGAAAT
Organism: Smutsia gigantea; assembly: GCA_032199065.1. Classification (NCBI taxonomy): domain Eukaryota; kingdom Metazoa; phylum Chordata; class Mammalia; order Pholidota; family Manidae; genus Smutsia; species Smutsia gigantea. Next base: position 318,912 of record JAVSCE010021166.1, read on the forward strand.
GTTAATTTGTATAAATCTGATCATCTAGGATCTCAAACACAAAAATGCCTAAGATGGAAGGGAAGTATCCCTGATTCAGATCTTACAACATTGACAGCCTTATAGCCAAGTAAAAAGCCCATCCTTTGGAAAGTGCTTTCAATTTTTTGAATGATATCTGTCATCTTTCACATATGGAAATTGACAATGAAATGATAATATATAAATATTCCTGGCTTATTTACAAACAACCTCAGGAAACATTTACTTTGTTCTCCCCATTATGCTAAGCCTTTATCTCATCCATCTTAGATTTTCCCCCTCAGCTTTGTACTTGTGATGGTTGGTCAGATGGCCGGCCAATCTCAACCATGGTTTAACAGCGAAGGAGAACTTTTTCATGGAGGGTGGCCATCCTTGGATAGAGAGATCTGGGTCAGTGGTTGCAGGTAGGGTGTACTGTGTTCAGTTGATGGACGGTAGCATGCCAGACTGACATCCTTCTCCTCTGTCTCCAGTGCAAACACCTGCTCATCAAATCTGTTCATTCCCCCTTACTTTTGGAGGTTAACAGGATGGACCAATAACAAAAGAATGATAACATGTATTTTTGAAGAGCACTTCTCTTAGTGACAGTGTTTTAAAATGTTGCTTGTCTTCAGGTTTTGATCACCCAGCTCCAGAGTGAACATTATTTTAGGAACTACACTCTGCTGAGCACCCTGATAGATGCTTCTCCCCTGTGTGGGCTGAGGAAGAGCCAGCAAAAGGACCTGGGCAGGAAGAAGGAGGTATAGAGAGATCCAAACAATGGCACTTCAAACCCTCAGTAAACTTCTCTGTTATCTTTTCTGGTAAATGGAAATGTATAAAGCTTTCCTGTTTACAAAAGAGCATCTCATTTAATGTTTTTTTAACATTCTTAAAAGTTCTTATCACAAGGGAAAAAATATGAGACTATGTATGGTGACAGATGTTAACTAGACTTATTGTGGTGATCATTTTGCAATATACACACATATCAAATCATTATGTTGTACACCTGGAACTAATACAATGTTTGGTGTCAATTATGTCTCAATAAAAACAATTCTGAAAGAATAATTTTATTATTCTGATATTATCATTCTGAAGTCCTTCCTTTTTTACTGACTGTCCTAATTCACCCAGCAGGTAAATGCAAAGGAGCACCTCCACGCAGTTCTCTTGCTAGCCACACTTTCCTCTACTCTCCTTGTCCCTTTACTTAGCCCAAGAGCTTCCTCAAGGTAAGGGTTGTGTGTTCAACAGTGTGACCTCCCCTCCCAGTGGATTCAGCCTGCACACAGTCCTAAGTCAGTAAGTGCTGTCACCTGTCAGATGGGTACTAGGATTCTGTGTGTTAGTACAGTGGTACGTTTCCTTTTCACTCAATGTGGCTGAGCAAATCCATCCGCTCTGTGCATGGCTTGCTGTATCCACGGCAGTAGCCTTTGGCTAGAGGGCCAGTTTTGTTCAGAAAGCCATCTTTCAGTCTCCCAGATACATGTGGCTTTCAACAGAATTGTTGATTTTCCAGCATTTTAGAAGACGATAAAATTTTCATATCCAGGAAAATAAGACAGCAAGTGCTCCGGTAAGCAGACATGGTAATCTAGCTAAATTTAGTCTGTGTGATGAATCATCTACATACTTCCTTGCTCTGGGTCATTAGCTGTTTTATTTTTAGAAAATCTGAATTGTGGTGAAATCCACTTGGCATTACAAAATGCAAGTGGATTCAGTCCAAACTAGGTAATTATTGGTCAGCTAGAGGTGATTATCTCGATCCATGAGCTTGCCTGTGGGTAAGAGGCTCTATGCAGGACTTCTAAGCCATTTCTTCCTCAGGACCAATTTAGTATAAACGAAGCTCTTTAAGAGCTTTGCTTGCATTATCTTAACTGCGTTGTCTTTATGGCTCTTCTTGAGGAAATACATCTTCTGGCCAAAATTCTATCTGAAACAGTGAGAAAAAAAAAGTCTGGTTGTGCTAAGCTGATACCAACAGACCCAGCTGCTGTAGCCCGGCTTCATCTTGGGGTGCTGTTTTCTTAGGATTACTTTACAAGGCTTTCCAGGACAGCTGAAAACCCCTCTCCATGACTGGCGAAGGGCTCTCACAGGGTTACTCTTACTCTTTTAAGTCTTGTAACCTTTAAGGAAAGTTCAAAAGAAAGATTGGCAATGCAGTTCTCTTTATAGCCATTAAAAGGAGAAAGCAAATGCCACTGTATTAAATGGCTTAAGTCGGGCCAGGCTGGTTTGTTCTGTAATGGGAGGGAGGGTGCTCCACATGCCAAAGAGAATTTCTCCTCTCCCAGCATATGTGCTGTCCCCTGGGCACCAGCTGTTTTTCAGCTCCTTCCTCTGACAGACTCTGCTTCTTTTGAATCTTGCCTCACGGCCGTGATGAAGTCCAAAAGGTCCTAATAAATGTGTCATCAACATCACATGTTTAGGTCCTCTCGTTTTCACTATCTGCTTAAGCATCTTAGCAGGAGATAGAAGAAATGTCTATCATTTAGAGACGGCTGGAGAGGAGCCCAAATTTCCTCAGTAGCTGCTGCACATTATTTCAGAAAATGTTATTTTGAAACCCCCTCTGAGGCCATGTAAGCCCATCGGCTTCCTTCATTGATCACTGTCCCCAGACAAAATGTGTGGCTTCATATAACCTTGAAACACAACTTTGATGACGCTCTTCTGTCTTTTGTTGTTGAATGCAAATTGCAACAAGTGCAGTAGGTTTGCGCCCCTGAAAATGTGATATGGTGAAAGAAAATAAAGTTAGCAGAGTGTGGGGCAGCTAATATAACAGTCAACCATGGATGGAGTTTTCTAGCATGCTTTTCTAATCTTTCTGAATCTCAGTTTCTTCTTTAGGTAATAGGATAATATGTACTCCACAGGATTACAGAAATCATCCGATATGATTTAGAAACCAACCAATATTCCAAAGTTAATAATTGTGGGCCTACTACCAATGTATGCATTCATATGTCCGAATCTTGTCAGAATTTGGTGTTTTTACAAGGATACGGGTCTAGGGTCTGGGAGTATTGCACATGTGACCATTTCTAATAATAGCAGTGTGACAGGTACGGATAGAAACTTAGTATATGCCATGTGAGCAGGGAGTGGATGAACTAATAACTGAGAAAAAGTAATGTCAATACAAAAGAACAAACACGGGGTTCTTGGATCATAAAGCTGAAAGGAACCCTAAAGATGATGTAATGTGTACCAGTTTAGGGGAAAGCAAGGTCTTTAGATATTATGGGACCTGTTTAAGGGTCCTCCCCACTCCACCTCCACCCCTGCAGTTAGTCACAGACCTGGGCCTACCCCTAAGTTTCCTGACCTGACCGCTCAGCCCCCCACCCCTGTAGGCACACTGCCATCATAACACGGTCTTCTTAGACGCTACATGCAAGCACACTGGGTAAATATGAAATGTTACCACTTAGGAGAGAGGGATAATCTAGAACCCATGGACAAAATGTTAACAATAGTATTGCACGATGCCCATTCTTGCCATTCTGCTCCTCCGCTCCTACCCCACCCACTCCCATAAGAAGAGTTGGTCCCACTCCTGTTTCTTTTCTCACCTCTGTCTCTATCTTTGTGGTCATCTCAGGTACATTTGTGATTCTGTAAGATGGCAGGGAATACGACTGTCTCATGCTTCCATCTGCTGGGAAATACCCTGTTACATCCAGGACCAAATTTTTGACATTCATTCTAAATATCTTGAATCCTGGTTTTTACAGTATGTCCATATTTGACTTGATAAACTAAGATGGATCATTGGTAAAGTGAGGGCCAGATAAACTTCTAGATTGAAGTTCAACTGTTGATATATTTAGTAGTAAGAATGGAGCCCACCCTGTTGTAACCAAATTAATTCTACTTGAAAGATACAGACCATTTCCCAAGATTCAAACAAATCTCAAAAACTTATTCTGAGGGGAAAACAGCTATTCACAAATAACTTGACCAAATAACACTCTTAACAGGCCTCCACTTCCTTTAAAACAGAGATAATAATCTATTAGTTCTGCTGAAGGGAGAATCCAAAGAGATAATGAATTGAATGTACGGTGCTTGGCATACATTGTTTACTGAAAAAGGAAAGGTACAGTTTTCTTTATTCAAAACAAACAGTATTTGAATAAAGAAAATATCTCATTTTGTAAAAAATACAGAAAGGTGATATTTATAGGTTATGTTGGATAGGGTGTACATGTGAGCTTGTGTTGTGTTAACTATGTTGATCAGAAAACACAGAATGAGTCAGCCACTAGGTCAGCTCACTGGTCCATTTCTAACTCTGTAGGGTGTATGCTGAGATACCTGAGCTATTCCAAATAGGAAGCAAGCTACCCATTTAGGTCATACTTTATAAGTGAATATTAAGAACATTTTTGGTTCATTAAGTTTTCAGTTAGAAAATAGCTGAAGTACTTCTAAGTGATATTTAAATTCGGGGGACACTGCCTGATTCCAAATTCCCCTAACTCCAGTCCTTGGAATAGCTAAGGTTCTCATTTCTGAATTACCATTGCTAACTGATTTCTGGAATGGCCTGGATCAATGTAGCACTGGTCTTAGATAATGGCCCAAAGAAAAGGTACAGAAAGTCTATAAAAAGACTTCATTTCACTTATTAGCTGTAATGGCTTACAGGTAAAATATAATACTATAGAAAAATATAACTGATTAGGATGGATATTTAGGAAAAAAAACAAGCTAGAGATGATACAGATTTTCATCTCTATCACATTTTAATAAACTGCTTTTTCTAATTTTAGTATTTTATTTGCATCTGTTTTATCTGACTCATTTTAAATTGGCAGGCATGATTATTTAAAAAAATAATAATAACCAGATTTATTTATTAAAGAAAAACTCATAGTTTTCTAAAAATAATTTGGAAATGGGAGTGTACCTTATTTAAGCAAATTTTAATGGAATAAGAGTTACAGACTCGCAGTACTCAAAAGATGACCGAGTTCTTTTAAGATTATTCTGATTTGAGAAGGGAGAAGAGTGATGACTCTGAATTAACTTGTTAAATAGCCTAAAAAAAATAGGGAAATTGATGGCTTTTTTTCCTCCCCTCCCTTACTATGAATCTTCTTTCTCTCTTACAAGATCTTATGATGCCAAAAAGATGCTCATTCGGGTTTTAAACTATTTCCCTTCAGTTTCTGCCCTAGTAATTAATCAACCCTTGAGTTATATGGTTGGCTAATCATCCTGTCCAAGATTTCATTTCTATATTTAAATTTTAAAACTTCTCATCATCATAAACCATCCATCTATTTATTCAATAAGCATCGGCCATTTCTTGCTGTTTCCCTGGATTATGAAGATATAAGCTTGAGTCAGCCCTACCTCTATATTCAGGGAGTTCATGCACCTTTATCATCTCTCCTGGTCCAAGTCACTCCAGGGACACCTACCCAGGGAGCATGCCAGGTGGTCACACTCATGCTGTGGCTGCTGATTTTCTTTTGTCTTCTTTATGAGCCTTGACACCTGCTGATGACATTTTGGTACCTTCTTTCTATTTACTTGGCTGGAAATTGACTACTGAATGTACATATTTTTTTAAACAAAAGTGAGGCACCACTTTCTAAGGATATGATAGGCAGTTTTTCTCCAGAAATAAGACTTTGAAGTGTTAATTTTTTCCCCTCAATCTGCTACTATCTCCTGGTATACTCTCCTCAATTTCTTCCACTGCAAAATTCTATTAATAAGTCTGCTGAGAACTGTTTGATCATTTGTCAAAACTAAGATCAGCCATAAAATTTTCAGTTTTTGAGCAAAGTAGCCCTACTAGGTTTATTACAGTAGGGTGACTTTTATCTTCCTTCAGACTGCCTGATGCAAAAACTCCATTTTGCAAAAATCTAGTCAATCACTAATTCATAAGCAAACCATGGGCAAAAAGATTTCAGTATCTGATATTCTCATTTTCACATTAGGGGAGATCTCTGATTTTTATGTAGTGAAATATATTTATTGTAACAAATCACCTATTCCCGTTGTATTCACAGGAATATACTCTCAACAGGAAAGACAAAACATGATAAGGCTGCTCCCCACCACGTGATATAGCATTTTTAACAAGCATTTTATTTTACTTGTTTTAAAAATAGACAGTTTAAGTATTTTACCATTTTCCATGTGAATTACAGTTTTACATTTCCATGTAAGCTTTTTCATGTAATTACCTTATAATATCTTTCCAATAAGTTAGTCAAATGACTAAACTATTGAAATTTGCAAATTCATTTTAGTATGGGGGGCATTTGTTTAAGCAGAGCACACGGTTCCCCATCCTCAGGGGTCCTCACTTGATTCGCTTTGAATATTTAAACAGTCAAACTGGTTATGTCATTGCTTCAACTATATGCTAAGCCATATTAAGTACATCAAAGCCACTGGAGGCATGATTTAATCAGTTCACCCATAATAAGTGTTCTATAACGAATGTGCCATCACTTTAAAAAGACTATTTCAATTAGATTATCTAGCTTAACTTTCTATAAGAATCCTTTTTAAGATAATTTGGAAAGGTGGTCATCTAGCCACCCCTTGATTATGTCAAGGGATGGGGTGACTCACTATTAGCTTATGAGGCATTCCATTCTATTGTTGGATAGTACAAAGTCCCTTCACAAAGGTACTAGTTATGGACCCTGCAAAAACAGAGGACAAGTCTTCCTTTTTCTCAGGATTTTTTCTTAAATATTTGAGAAAGAACTGCTTCTTTAATATTTGAATGGATGGAATATGTGTCAATGGAATCAAGCTCCTGGCTCATTGTTGTCTGCATGTAGACCTTTCCAGGGTTTGGACTAGCTACTCAGGAATGCTGGCTGAGAAAGCTTAAACACCTTAGAGGTTTTCAGTCCAGTTCACAATGAGGTAAGGGCAAAGAGGAAGACAAGGGCATGGTGTATTGTGGCAGACGGGGTTGGTCATTGTGATAGCAGGTAGCCGGGCAAGGACAGAAAGGGGCAAGCCTAGTAGAAGTGAGGGTCTAGAAGCCAGTGATTTACATGCAGAAAGCCAGAACATACTGAGTGTCGTTGCCTGTACAACTCTCAGAATGTTTGTGCTTGAACCTTGAATAAGTGGAATTCAGAGGTGCTGCAACAGACACGTTGGTGGTAAGATATTAGGGGAAATTCTGGATTAAGTAAAGTTAAACAGGTTTCTTTGTTCCAAGACTTGTCAGTCTTTAACATTCTTCAATAGACAGTCATTCTCCAAGAGAGGTGTGAAACTCAATGTTTCAAAACATCTCCGGCTTGAAATCCTGTTTTTTGTAAGCAGTTTGGGTTCACTGGTTCATCATTTTCGATGGCCACCTTCTCTGGGGTTCAGGGTCCTTAATAATTTCTCAAATAATTAAAATCATCTTAGATTGAAAGGAGACAGAGTTATTCTATACCAACGCATTATGCAAACTATAAATTACATTACTTAAAATAGTAGTTATCAAAACTGACTGTACATCAGAATCACCAAGGGAGAGAGTCAAAATGTCTGTGCCCTATCTCAAAATCAGAATCTCCAGCATGGAGACCTGGGATCTGCATGTTTAACAAGTTTCCAAATGTCTTCTATTCAGCCATTCTATCACTGACATCAAGTCTACAAGACCTGTAATAGGTCGCTTGACCTACCTCTAGATACATAGTGAGCAATACAGAGGGTTAGGCACTGGGGATTCACAGAAGACCTAAGTCCTATGTTGCCTGCTGTTTGCTCTGTGGCCTTAGATAAACTTTTTAACCTTCCTAAACTTTGATTCCCTCATCTACCCGATAAAACCTTCCTCACAGTATTTTCTGGTATCTTTTCCCTCAGTTTACAAAGGACAACACCCGCAGCTCAAAATAGGAAACAGTCAAACGTTCCAGGCTTTGTTTTCTTCTCCCGAGAAGTTAGGCTTTGACTCCCACCATGGCATAGGTTCAATACAACTTGAAAAATTTCGGTGCATTATGGGATATGTGGTTGAACAAAAGCTAAAAAGTATATTGAATGTTTTAAGGATCCCACCTAAAGAGTCCCTTTACCAGATGCTGACTAGGATTCTGCAAATAATCTCCACTTAGCTATTGCCGTGGTGTGAATGGATAGGAGCTCACCAGCTCCGAGGCAGTACATCTCATTTCTGGGGAAGAGCAGCTGGGGGAAATTTCTCTCTTGCAGTGAGAAACCCCGGTAGCCTGGGCATTGGAAATTTCCTTCTACCAAAGCAGACACAGACTTCTCTCTGAATCAGTGGGCAGAGTTTTCTCTAGTCACCTTTTCATTGCGGGTATATCTTTTCAGGTTTCTGCTTTATACAGGGGTTTCTGTTTCAACTCCCTGCCTCTCTCTGGAACCAAGATCTTTAATTCCATAACTGTCTCAGTGTTAAAGCCATCAGCCCTTAGGGCAAATTTCTGGGATAATAGCAGTCTTCTTCCTCATCATCTCAATCTTACCTGAGTTTGCATTTTTTTTCTTCTTCATTTCTGTCCCATGACTTTCCTTTCTTGTAAGATTTCCCACTACAGTTTACAGTGGTTTGTCTCTCTGCTATTTTCTGATGTCACCCAAAAGGTCTTATTCTTTTTCAACGTAACAGCCCTTTATCTATTTGCATTTAGTTATGTCATTTTATTTCCCATCCATGATTTAACATTCATGATTACTCAGTGTACAATGATTGTAGTCCATGTTGTTTAAATTCTCTTTACGTTTTCAGTTGAAAAAGTGACTTACCTTGAAGTCACTAGCCAAAGCCTAATGCCTCAGGTGTGTTTCAACCAATGTAAATAAACTAGACTCTTCGCTCCTTTGTTCTGAATGCTGTTCTTCTGTTAATGCAATCTATGATGGTACTGGCCCACTTTGACAGTCCTGGAATCTGTTGACCTAGATTAAACTTAGTCAAAGAAATCTCTTCTGTGTGCTGCTATATATATAAACTGATGTATAATTTTGACTGGTTTCAATCAATTCAAAGAGATTGAAGATATATGTTAATTGCATTGATTTTTGGAGGACTGCATGACTTCTGTTATCTATTTGAAATATTTTAGTTGAACTACGTAGAAACAAAAATATCCACAAGTCAAATCTGTGAAATCAATTCAGACACCATAATTTACCAAATGTTAAATAGGCAAAACATACCTGAAATGTATTTGGCATGTGGCTGATCTGGCCTTTTCACTTTTATTGGCTCAATTTATAGATTTTTTACAAAGGTCAGTGTTTTGTATTTTCCATTTTGGTTCTTTTAAATTTCTTTGTCACTGGCCTTGTGATTATATTTTGATATACAAAATATTCAACTTACCTTTTTTTTCTGTAATTTTTTTCTCCCACTAATGAAAATTTAACTCTACAAAACAGTTTGAGATCAATTTGGCTTAATTCAGCAGGTTTTCATTTTTAAAAAAAGACTAGGTGGTGCATTTACTGCCATCTGGTGGAGTATTTTAGAGATGAGAGAAATAACTAGGTAAGTTAGAACAATAAAAGTACCTAACACGGTGAACTTTCTTCACCGAATCAGATTTAACTGGAGCCATTGCAAAATTAACCCAGGTCCACATGAAAAAAATAATTGGAACCAGAGCAAAAATGTTTTTCAATCATATCTCATCTTTTTGTTATTAATTACTCTCTCAACTGTGTGGCAGTACTTACATAATTCAAATTTGTTTGCTTAGATAGACATGGAGGTAAAAGTCAGGAAAATCAAAACTAAAAGTTTCTATTTTAGATTTTCTTAATTTTTGACTCTGTGTGTGAGTGTTTGTGATCAGCCCTACTTTGTTTTTAACTCTCATCTGAGTTTTACAGGTTGGTCTATCTAACACCCCAACAAATCAAAATCAAGTACATTTCATATTGGTATTTTCTCACCCTATATTCCTTCTTCTCTCATATAGTCTTCACATTCCTTTCCTTTGTTCATAAATAAATAGTAAAGATCCTAGTCCCATTTTTGACAAGCAAGCAACTGTACCTTTCATTCTCAGATTACATGTCTGTATAATGACAGGGATTAAGTTGTTAATATTAAATGGTCTCTTAAAATGCTGAGATGCCTTAAAGTCAAATGATATTGGTTGGACAGGTCAAGTCCAAGTGTTAGCATTTTACTTGAGGCACTAAAAGCTGGTAACTTCAATACTAGGCTGAACAAGTAGCCTTTCCTTAAATCATGCTCATGGACAACTGCCTAGTTTATTATTTAAAATTTATACCACATTTCATCACCATACAGTTACGACAATATTATTGACTGTACTTTTTCATCCTTGTGACTTATTTGTTTTTTAATTAGAAGTTTGTACCTCTTAATCCCATTCAACTATTTTGCCCATCCCCCACACTCCTCGTTTCTGGCAACCATCAGTTTGTTCTCTATATTTATGAAACTTTCTGTTTTGCTTTGTTTGTTTTTTAGATTACACAGATAAATGAAATCATATGGCATTTGTCTTTCTTTGTCTGACTTATTTTACTTAGTATAATTGTAGCTCTGGGGTGGAGGAGGAGTGTTCCCAGCCCAGGGCAATTCCCTGCTATGAACCCGGCAAAACTAAAGTAAGTCAAGGAAAAGGGTAGGTTGGGAGAAAGGATTTTATTCCTTACTGTCACTCAAGTTCGCTAGCCAGGCCCAGGCCTGTCTGTCTCCTCTGGTCACTGCTCATGCTTTACTTCCCCTGCCTGCTCCTTTTAGCAGGTACTCTATGGGCCAGACCAATTATGTACCAGGAATGGAAGGGAGGAGAAAATGGCCATTTTCTCTCCACCCCTTGCCCTGAAGGCTGCAGGAGGCTGCATCAGTAAACCCTTATTGATATGTAAATAGACTAAGGCCAGGTGGGAGATTCTGGAAATTCTCCCATTTAGCCCACAATAATATTCTCTAGGTCCATCCATCCATCCATGCTATCACAAATAGCAAGATTTCATTCCAAGCAATATTCTATTATATGGTTACATCACACCGTCTTAATCCTTTAATCTACTGATGGATACTTAAGTTGCTTCCATATCTTGGCTAATATAAATAACGCTGCAATGAACATAGGGGTGCATACCTCTTCTCAAATTAGTTTTTCATTCTCTTTGGATAAATATTCAGAAGTCAAATTGCTAGATTGTATAGTATTTCTATTTTTAAATTTCTTTGAGGAACCTCCATGCCATTTTGCATAGTGGTTGCACCAACTGACTTTTCTACCAGCAGTGCATGAAACCAACAGTTCTATATCCTCACCAACACTTGTTATTTCATGTATTTTTGATATCAGGTATTCTGACTGGTGTGAGGTGATACCTCGTGGTTTTGATTTGCATTTCCCTGATGAATAGTGATGTGGAGCATCTTTTCATGTGTCTGTTGGCCATCTGTATGTCTTCTTTGGAAAAATGTCAATTTGGGTCCTCTGCCTATTGTTTAATCAGATTGTTTTTGTCTTTTTGGTGATGAATTGTGTGAGTTATTTATATATGTTGAATATTAACCCCTTGTCAGATACATCATTTGCAAATATATTCTCCCATTCAGTAGGTTGCCTTTTCATTTGGCTGATGACTTCCTGTGCTGTGCATAGTTTTTTAGTTTGATGTAGTCCCAATTGTTTATTTTGTTTTTGTTATCCTTGCCTTAAGAAACAGATCCACAAAAAAATACTGTTAAGGCTGATATCCAAGAGTTCACTGCCTATGTTTTCCTTTAGGAGTTTTATGGTTTGTCTTACATTTAAAACTTTAATTTATTTTGTCTTACATTTAATTCCTTAATCCATTTTGAGTCTATTTTTGTATATGTTGTAAGAAAGTAGTCTAGTTTTATTCTTTTGCATGTAGTTGTCCTGTTTTCCCAACACCATTTACTGAAGTGGCTGTCTTTTTCCTATTCTATATTCTTGCCTCCTTTGCTGAAAATTAATTGGCTATTTGGCATGAGGTTATTTCTGGACTCTTAATTCTGTTCCATCATCTGTAAGTCTTCTATGTGCCAGGATAATACTGTTTTGATTACTATAGCTTTGTAGTATAGTTTGAAATCACGGAGCATGCTAACTCCAGCTTTGTTCTTTCTTAAGGTTGTTTTGACTACTCAGGGTCTTTTGTGGTTTCATACAAGTTTTATGATTTTTTTCTTTAGTTCTGTGGAAAATGCCTTTGGTATTTTGATAAGGATTGCATTGAATCTGCAGACTGCTTGGGTAATATGGTAATTTTAATAATATTAATTCTTCCAATTCATGAGCATGGAACATCTTTCCATTTATTTGGGTCACCTTCAACTTCTTTCTTCAATGTCTTATAGTTTGCAGCATACAAGTCCTTCTGCTACTTGGTTAAATTTATGCCTAGGTACTTTACTTTTTTTGATGCAATTGTAAATGGGCTTTCTTTCTTAGGTTCTCTTCCTGATAATTTTTTATTAGTTTATAGAAATGAAACAGAATTTTATATATTGATTTTGTATCCTGCAACTTTACTAAATTAATTTGTTAAGTTCTAATTGTTTTTTGGTGGAATCTCTAGGGTTTCCTATATGTAGTATCATGTTATCTCAAATAGTGACAGTTTTACTGCTTCCTTACCAACTTGTATTATTTCTTTTTCTTTCATTTTTTTAAATTTCTTTTTCTCATCTGATTGCTGTAGCTAGGACTTTCAGTACTATGTTGAATACCAGTGACAAGATGGGATCTTGGTCTTGTTCTTGATCTTTCAGGAAAAGTCTTTAGCTTTTCTGCATTAAGTATGATGTAATTGGTGGGCTTGTCATATATGACTTTTATTATGTTGAGGTATGTTCCCTATATCCACCCTTTGTTGAGAGTTTTCATTATAAACAGATGTTAAATTTTGCCAAATGCATTTTCTACATCTACTGAGATGATCATGCAATTTTTAGCCTTTATTTTGTTAATGTAGTGTGTCATATTGATTGATTTGTGCATGTTGAACCACCTTTGCATCCCTGGAATACATTCCACCTAATCATGGTGTATGATCTTTTTAATGTATTGTTGAATTCAATTTGCTAATATTTTGTTGAGGACTTTTGCATCTTCTTCATCAGGTGTTCCACCACATTTATTGTTACTTTTTGTATCAATATAATGAATCTGTGTTAGGTTTGGAAGATAGTCATAAACAAATAAGCAAAGCTATAATAGGAGAAGATAGACAAATAAACAATGATTGCAATATACCTTGGTGGTTCATCAATTTTAATATCCATAAAAATCAATTTAATGCCTGTTTGATAAAAATGAAGATTCTTGGGCCTTACTCCCAGAGATTCTAATTTGATAAGTTTGGGGTAAAGCCATATATCTGTATTTTTCAAAATCATTTCAGGTGCTCCTTTTGCAATGGTAGGGCACATTAGAGGACTAACTTGATATTGAGATGGATGTTATAAAAAAGGTAAGCACAAAATATAACAGAACTCATGTTTAACTCCACTAGAAGTGTTTAGTGAAGCTGATTAGGAGTAAAGTAAGAAAAGAATGAATCCAGGAAAAGCAAAGGAATGAGAATTCCTAGTGGGAAAACTTACTTTACTTTGAGGGAATAGTAAGTAGTTTAGTACTTCGTATAATTCAGGGATGAAATTGACCACATATTCAGGTGTAAAATAAATGTCAATAAATTTCTAATTGGGACAAAGCTTTTGATCACAATGCAGTTCATTTAGATATCAGTAATTTATTTTACAACTATGTATGTATGGAAATTTAAAACACAGATGTTTAAACAATTCATAGGTCAAAAAAAATTGGTAAGAAAAAGAAAAAAATGACAAAACTGAATTCTAATGAAATTGCTACACATTGGAACTACTGGGAAATACCTAAAAAAGCATTTAGAGGAAAAATTAGAGCCTTAAGATATGCATTTTAAAAAGCAGCAAAATGAGCTTGAAAATTAAAGTGAAAGAATGGAAATAATTATAAAATATAAATAAAATAAAATAAATTAAATATTTTATAGAATAGTCACATAATTAAAATTACTAATTTAAATGAAAATGTTATTAAACTATTTATAAAATATAAATTAATTAAATATTAAATATAGGCTACTGGAAGTTGAGTCCAAATACAGCAGAACAAGAACAGGATTATTGTATCAATTTACAGTGTTTTTGGTAATTAAAAAAGACATGCAAATACACATGTGCATATATTTTTGACCTATGAATTATCAAAACATATGGATTATTAATTATTTGAATCAAACCTCTGAATTGTTCAAACAGGAAGTTTAAAAAATAAAGGTTGTAGTTATTATTATTGATTTCTAAATCTAGGCCAGGGTTTGTAATCCAACATAATATGATCCCAACTGTATGCAAGAATATATATATTCTTTTTTTGAAATCTTTTTCATTTAATTATTTCCTTTTTTGAAGTGCATTTTGAAATGTACCAGTTACCAGACAAATGAGGACATTATTAAATCACAGCTCTCAGTGTGATGCACAAGATGACTTCTTAGAGTTTTCCCACCTAGTGATCAGAGGAAAGAACATATTGCTATCAAGGTGATGGACAAAGATCCAATCCTATATGTGTATGTGTAATAAAAGTATCTTTTTAAATTGTTTGTTAATAAGGTAAAGAAAAAAATTATGTCCAAAGGTGTTGGTATTCACAAATAAATGAATGAATTTTTGCATAAATCTTCAACCTCAGCTGATCAGCACAATACTATTTTGATTGCTCATAGCAATTATAAAAACAAGTTCTTATAATTAATACTATTAAGATAGAGACTACCCGACCCCAAATATTCCTGAATACCCACTGTAATGCTATTGCAGTAGCCCTTATCTTTATTGAAATCTTGCCCTTAACACATGACACATGCATAAAAATATCTGCAGCAATTTATGGTTCATAAACATGTGTATTAGGCTGGAATTATAATGAAAAACAGCATCAGTAATGCTGAACAGTCAACTCCTTTTTCATTGCTGCCATTAGAAATCTTCTGACACTGCAGGTGTTGGGAGCTTTGGAGAATCTTTGAGCAAGGCAAGAAGCCTTGAAGTACTGGTTAAAGAGCTTGTAGAAGGTAACTACGCATGAAATAATTCACATAATAGTTCTTGGATTGTTATTCTTATTCTGGTATTGTTAATATACACAAAGGAATGAAGGATATTGAAACAGTAAATATATGGGAAATTTTTAAAGCTTTTAAGACTACTTTAAAGGAATTTCAAAGATAATAGGCTTTTAACAGCAAAAATAACAGTATTTTGGAGTCTATAACATATGTAAATGTAAAATCATGACAAAATAACAAAAAGTCCAAAAACAGACAAATGGAAATACACTGTTGTAAAATTATGATACTATGTATGAAGTTATATATTATTATTGGAATGTAGAAGTTAAAGATATGTATTGCAGAATTCAGGGCTACCATTAAAAACCCAAAAAAGAGGTTTATCTAATAAGCCAACAATGGAGATAAAGTGGAATAAACAAAAACACTCAATTAATACCAAAATAGCAGGAAAAGAGGAAAAGAGAAATAAAAATTAGGCAAATAAGCAGAAAACAAATAACCAGAGGGTAAATTTAAACCCTACTCTATCAACAACTACATAAAAGCAGTATAATTAAAAGGCAGTGATTGTCAGACTGATATAAAAGCAAGAACCAGTTATATGCTATCCAAAAAGCCCAGCTTAGCTATAAAGGAACAAAGTTTAATGGTAAAAGGGTGGAAAATTATGTACCATAGAATGCTGATCAAAAGAAAGCTAGAGTGGTTATGTTAATATCAAACAAAGTAGATTTTGAAACAAGGAACATTCTATGGATAAGGAGGGTAATTTCATATTGATAAAGGTATCAAATTAGCAAGATACACCAATCTTAATGTGTATACACTTAATAACAAGGCTCAAAGTACATGAGACAAAAACCAATGGAACAGAAAAGAAAGACAAACCCACAATTATATTTGGATACAGTAACATCCTATTCTCAACAATTAACAGAAGATGACAAAAATCAGTCTAGTTGAACACACTAGTCTTAAATGACAGTACCAACCTATTTAATCTAATTGACATTTATAGAGCACTTCATCCAAAACAACAGAGTGTACATTCTGTCCAAGTGCACATGCAACATAGGCTATATTCTGGGACATAAACCCAATCTCAAAAAACTTAAAAGGATTGAAATCTTAAAAAGTATTTTATTTAACCATAATAGAAATAAATGAAAAAAAAAAATCAGCATCAGAAACGTATCTTGAAGAATTGCAGATTCCTAAACACATTCCTAGATAAGGCATGGCTCAAGGAAAAAGTTTACATGTGGAAATAGAAAATATTTTGAAATAAATGAAAATTAAAACACCACATAATGAGGTTTATGATCAGCCTTCCTCCTAAAACCACATATAATAAGAAAATATAACTATTACAACTAATCCTGAAATAGCAACAGGAAAGAGGACTGCACCAAACTGCGTACACCTGGAGAAAAGAATAAACCTCACAGAACAGGGTAATACCAAAGTCATGGCCCGGCGGGACCCAAGCCCTTCCCTCACCCCAGCTTTCTAGGGGGGAGGAAGAGAAACAGAGCAGGGAGGTACTGGAGGCCTGCGACTGCTGAATACCTAACCCCGGAGATCTAATCTGGGAGCACAAACTTACATTTCATGGTGTTTTCATGGTACTTTCGTGATTAGGGGGTTGTAAAGCTAAGACAGGCAGAATACCTGGAGAGACTGAGATTCTCAGCCGCTTGTGGAGAGTAGGGATCCATATCCAGCTGCTCTGGGACAAAAGAAAGGAGGGCAGTCTGAGAGACTTCCTAACAGCAAGAGGGCTGCTAAAGGGGCAAGGATTTCACAGAGCTTATTGCTCAGGAGAAAAGACAGGTAGGCAAAATTGTCCAGGTGCCCTCTGCCCAGCAGGTTGGGAACTTTCATGATCTTCAGGAGCTCCAGCTCCCTGGCTGGCTACACAGCTCCAAGGACCTTCTCTGTGATAAGCAGCCTACTTAGACTTTCTCCCAGCCAGCCCCACCTGGCTCGCAAACTGGCAAACCCTGACCTGGTGTTAGGCCGGCCAGAGGGAAGCCCTGTCTACAGCAACTACAAACGCAAAGCATAGAGGCTTATACCTGAGTGCTCGGCCCACTGGTTCTGGCAATGGAGACAGGCACAGCAGCCGGGAAGCAGGAAACAGCTCTTTCCTCCCTCCAGGCACCAGTACTGCTCCCCTACGATGTCTGACATTGCTTCAGGGGCTGAGCAGCTCCAGGGAGTAAAGCTTCTGGGCACTAGAGGGCGCCATGTACAAATATGAAACACCAAAGGAACCTGGTTCAAAGTAAAATTATGAATACAATCCCTGAGAAAGATTCAAATAAAATCGACCTCATGAATCTGCCTGAAAGAGATTTCAAAATAAAAATAGTTAACATGCTCATGGAAGTACAGAAAATAGTTCAAGAACTCAGGGATAAATTCCGGTTGGAGAGGCAATCATTATGGAACACAGTATCAGAAATGAAACATACAATGGAAAGTATTAAAACCAGATTAGACACAGTGGAGGAGATGATAACTGAAATAGAAATTAGAGAAGAGGAATACAAAGAAACTGAGGCACAGAGAGAAAAAAGGATCGCTAAGAATGAAAGAATATTGAGAGATCTGTGTGACAAATCCAAATGGAACAATATTCACATTATAGGGGTACCAGAAGAGGAAGAAAGAGATAAAGGGATAGAAAGTGCCTTTGAGGAGGTAATTGCTGAAAACTTCTCCAATCTGGGGGAGGAGATAGTCTCTCAGACCATGGAGGTGCACAGATCTCCCAACACAAGGGTCCCAAGGAAGACAACACCAAGACATATCGTAATTAAAAATGGCCAAAATCAAGGATAAGGACAGACTATTAAAAGCAGCCAGAGAGAGAAATAAGATCACATAAAAAGGAAATCCCATCAGGCTATCATCAGACTTCTCAGAAGAAACCTTACAGGCCAGAAGGGAGTGGCACGATGTATTTAATGCAATGAAGCAGAAGGGCCTAGAACCAAGAATACTTTATCTGGCAGGATTATCATTTAAATTTGAAGGAGAGATTAAACAATTTCCAGATAAGCAAAAGCTGAGAGAATTTACCTCCCAGAAACCATCTCTACAGTGTATTTTGGAGGGACTGCTATAGATGGAAGTGTTCCTAACGTTTAATAGCTGTCGCCAGAGGTAATAAAACCACAGTAAAGAAAGCAGAACAGTTAATTACTAAGCAACTGCAAAATTAAATCAACTATCCCCAAAGTCAATCAAGGGATAGACGAAAGTACAGAATATGATACTTAATATATAAAGAATGGAGGAGGAAGAAAAAGAGGAGAAAAAAAAGAACCTTTAGATTGTGTTTGTAATAGCATATTGTGTGAGTTAAGTTAGACTCTTAGATAGTAAGGAAGTTAACCTTGAACCTTTGGTAACCGCTAATCTAAAACCTGCAATGGCAGTAAGTACATACCTATTGATAATCACCCTAAATGTAAATGGTCCAAATGCACCAATCAAAAGACATAGAGTCACTGAATGGATAAAAAAACAAGACCCATCTATATGTTGCCTACAAAAGATGCACTTTAAACCCAAAGACATACACAGACTAAAAGTGAAGGGATGGAAAAAAATATTTCATGCAACTAATAGGGAGAAAAAAGCAGGAGTTGCAGTACTTGTATCAGACAAAACAGACTTCAAAACAAAGAAAGTCACAAGAGACAAAGAAGGACATTACATAATGATAAAGAGGTCAATCCAACAAAAAGATATAACCATTATAAATATATATGCACCCAACACAGGATCACCTACATATGTGAAACAAATACTAACAGAATTAAAAAGGGAAATAGATTGAAATGCATTCATTCTAGGAGACTTCAACATTCCACTCACTGCAAAGGACAGATCAACCAGACAGAAAATAAGTAAGGAGACAGAGGCACTGAACAACACAATAGAACAGATGGACCTAATGGACATCTACAGAACACTCCATCCAAAAGCAACAGGATACACATTCTTCTCAAGTGCACATGAAACATTTTCAAGAATTGATCACATACTAGGCCACAAAAAGAACCTCAGTAAATTCAAAAAGATTGAAATTGTACCAACCAGCTTCTCAGATCACAAAGGTATGAAACGAGAAATAAATTACACAAAGAAAATGAAAAAGCCCACAAACACATGGAGGCTTAATAACATGCTCCTAAATATTCAATGGATCAATGACCAAATAAAAACAGAGATCAAGCAGTAGATGGAGACAAATAACAACAATTCAACACCACAAAATCTGTGGGGTGCAGCGAAGGCAGTGCTAAGAGGGAAATATATTGCAATAAAGGCCTACCTCAGGAAAGAAGAACAATCCCAAATGAACAGTCTAAACTCACTATTAATGGAGTTGAAGGAAAGACATAATAAAGATTAAAGCAGAAATAAATAAAATTGAGAAGAATAAAACAATAGAAAGAATCAATGAAAGCAGGAGCTGGTTCTTTGAGAAAATAACAAAATAGATAAACCCCTAGCCAGACTTATCAAGAAAAAAAGAGACTCTACCCACATAAACAGAATCAGAAATGAGAAGGGGAAAATCACTACGGATACCACAGAAATACAAAGAATTATGAGAGAATACTATCAAAAATTATATGCTAACAAACTGGATAACCTAGAAGAAATGGAAAAATTTCTAGAAAAATACAACCTTCCAAGGCTGACCCAGGAAGAAACAAAAAATCTGAATAGACCAATTACCAGAAAGAAATTGAATTGGTTATCAAAAAACTACCTAAGAACAAAAGGCCTGCACAACATGGTTTCACTGCTGAATTTTATCAAACATTTGGTGAAGACCTAATACCCATTCTCATTAAAGTTTTCCAAAAAGTAGAAGAGGAGGGAATACTCTCAAACTCATTCTACAAGGCCAACATCACTCTAATACCAAAACCAGGCAAAGACACCACAAAAAAGACAATTACAGACCAATATCCCTGATGATCACAGATGCAAAAACTCAACAAAATATTAGCAAACCGAATTCAAAAATACATCAAAAGGATCATACACCATGATCAAGTAGGATTCATTCCAGGGATGCAAGGATGGTACAACATTTGAAAATCCATCAACATCATCCACCACATCAACAAAAAGAACAAAAACCACATGATCATCTCCATAGATGCTGAAAAAGCATTCAATAAAATTCAACATTCATTCATGATAAAACCTCTCAACAAAATGGGTATAGAGGGCAAGTACCTCAACATAATAAAGGCCATATATGACAAACCCACAGCCAACATTATACTTAACAGTGAGAAGCTGAAAGCTTTTCCTTTATGATCGGGAACAAGACAAGGATGCCCACTCTCCCCAATTCTATTCAGCATAGTAATGGAGGTCCTAGCCACAGCAATCAGACAACACAAAGTAATAAAAGGTATCCAGATAGGCAAGGAAGAAGTTAAACTGTCTGTGTTTGCAGATGACATGATATTGTACATAAAAAAACCCTAAAGAATCTACTCCAAAACTACTAGATCTAATATCTGAATTCAGCAAAGTTGCAGGGTACAAAATTAATACGCAGTAATCTGTGGCATTCTGATATACTACCAATGAACTAGCAGAAAGGAAATCATGAAAACAATTCCATTCACAATTGCATCAAAAAGAATAAAATACCTAGGAATAAACCTAACCAAGAAGTGGAAGACCTATACTCTGAAAACTTCAGGACAATCATGAGAGAAATTAAAGAAGATACCAATAAATGGAAACTCATCCCATGTTCATGCGTAGGAAGAATTAATACTGTCAAAATGGCCATCCTGCCTAAAGCCATCTACAGATTCAATGCAATTCCTATCAAAATACCAACAGCTTTCTTCAATGAACTAGAGCAAATCATTCTAAAATTCATATGGAACCACAAAAGACTCCGAATAGCCAAAGTAATCCTGAGAAGGAAGAATAAAGCTAGGGGAATTACGCTCCCTGACTTCAAGCTCTACTACAAAGCCACAGTAATCAAGACAATTTGGTATTTGCACAGAACAGACCTAAAGACCAATGGAGCCGACTAGAGAGCCCAGATATAAACCCAAGCATATATGGTCAATTAATATACGATAAAGGAGCCATGGATATACAATGGGGAAATGACAGCCTCTTCAACAATGGTGTTGGCAAAACTGGACAGCTACATGCAAGACAATGAAACTGGATTATTGTTTAACCCCATACACAAAAGTAAACTCGAAATGGATCAAAGCCCTGAATGTAACAAGAAACCATAAAACTCTTAGAAGACAACATAGGCAAAAATCTCCTGAATATAAGCATCAGCAACTTCTTCCTGAACGCATCTTCTCGAGCAAGGGAAACAAAAGCAAAAATGAACACATGGGACTACATCAAACTAAAAAGCTTCTGTATGGCAAAGGACACCATCAATAGAATAAAAAGGCATCCTACAGTATGGGAGAATATATTTGTAAATGACATATCTGACAAGGAGTTAACATCCAAAATATATAAAGAACTCACACGCCTCAACACCCAAAAAGCAAATAATCTGATTTAAAAATGGCAGAGGGTATGAAGAGACAATTCTCCAAAGAAGAAATTCAGATGGCCAACAGGCACATGAAAAGATGCTCCACTTCACTAATCATCAGGGAAATGCAAATTAAAACCACAATGGGATATCACCTCACACCAGTAAGGATTGACAGCACGGAAAAGACTAAGAACAACAAATGCTGGCAAGGATGCAGAGAAAGGAGAATCCTCCTACACTGCTGGTGGGAATGTAAATTAGTTCAACCATTGTGGAAAGCAATATGGAGGTTCCTCAAAAAACTAAAAATAGAAATACCATGTGACCCAGGAATCTCACTCCTTGGAATTTACACAAAGAATACAACTTCTCAGATTCAAAAAGACCTATGCACCCCTATGTTTATCACAGCACTATTTACAATAGCCAAGACATGGAAGCAACCTAAGTGTCCATCAGTAGATGAATGGATAAAGAAGAGGTGGTACATATATTCAATAGAATACTATTCAGCCATAAGAAAGAAACAAATCCTACCATTTGCAACAACATGGATGGAGCTGGAGGATATTATGGTCAGTGAAATAAGCCAGGCAGAGAAAGACAAGTGCCAAATGATTTCCCTCATTTGTGGAGTATAACAACGAAGCAAAACTGAAGGAACAAAATAGTAGCAGACTCAGAGACTCCAAGAAGGAACTAGTGGTTAACAAAGGGGAGGCATGTAGGAGGGCAGGAGGGGAGGAAGGGAGAAGGGGATGGTGGAGTATTATGTTTAGTACACATGGTGTGGGGGGTCACAGGGAAAAGAGTGTAGCACAGAGAAGGCAAACAGTGAGTCTGTGGCATCTTACTACACTGAAGGAAAGTGACTGCATTGGGGTATGGGTGGGGACTTGATAATATGCATAAAAGTAGTCATCACATTGTTTTTTCATGTGAAACCTTCATAAGAGTGTATATCAATAATACCTTAATAAAAAATAAAAAAATAATAATATGGGTAACTGTTGAACCACTGTGTTGTATATTTGAAACCAATATGATTGTATATCAACTATACTTCAATAAAAAAGTCTGTTCATAAAAAGACAAATGAAAACAATACATATGAACTACTTAGAAATAAATCGACAAAGTCTGCACAATATTTCTACTCTAAAGCTACAAAATATTTTTGAAAGAAATTAAAGGAATAAATGGAGAGTTATATCATTTTCCCATATCAGAAGACTCAGTTGTACTGGTTGTCAGTTTTATTCACATTGGTCTGTATATTCAGTGTGTCTCAATCAGAATCCCATCAGGCTTTCTTGGTAGGAAATGACAAGCAGTTTCTAAACTGTCCATATGTAAACGCAAACTGTGAGTAGCCAAAACAACTTTTAAAAGGAAACAAGAAGTCAGAAGACTTGTACCCTGATTTCAAGACTTAACTGTAAAGCTGTAGTAATCAAGTCAGCATGATGTTTGGATGAAAACAGATACATACATCAGTGCAGTAGAATGAGGTATCTATGAAGACCTAATCGATTTCAACAAAGATGCCAAAGTAATTCAAAGAGGGAAAATATCTTAAGATCTTTTCAACAAATGATACAGAAACAATCAGGCAGAAAGAGAAAGAGAAATAGAATCTGGGCCTTTAGCCCTTAATTCACGCCATCTACAAAAATTAACACAAAATTGATAATAGATCTGTTAGGGAAAACCTGGACTGGATTGCTAATGGAAGAATCAAGCAGCACTTTGAGGTCTTGGAGGGTGGTGGAGGTTTATTTCACACCAGCGGGCTCAGAGGAGAGTGATCTCCAAAGGTCTGAGCCCCGAATACAGCAGGGCCATGTCTTTTATACATTTATTACAAAGCTAGGGGGGGAGTCAGCACCCAGGAACTGTTGCAGTGGGAGCTATTAGGTCACAGTAGGTGTATTCAGGATGCTAGTTATATTTTAATCTATTTCTGTAAAGGTTACTTGGATACCATATTATAAACTAATAGGCTTCCATAACTGTGATCAACAACCTGCTCCATACCACTGAGCCCCGGGGGAGGGGGGAAATACATTGTTACATTGTTTTAATCCCAAGCACCCAAGCACCTTGTAGTTCCTCTACATTCCTGAAGCCTTAACAGAAACCCTGTTTCTTTGGCTTACTTAGTTTCCCACCACACCTGCCAAGAGGGGGAGGGATTTGAGAACCTGCTGAGTTATTTCCTCATCAGATCTAAACTAAACCTATAAAACATCCAGAAGAAAACAGGATAAAATCTTTGTGACCTTGGGTTGGGTAAATATTTTAAAAAAAGGACTAAAAAATTAATAAATTTGACTTCATCATAATTAAAACGTTTGACTCTTCAAAAGACACTTTTACAACAATGAAAGGGTGAACCAGAATCTGGGAGAAAACATAAAAAACACAGCCCATAAAAACCTTTTATTCAGAATGTATAAGGAATTTTCAGTGCTCAATAAGAAGACAGAAGACAACACAGTAAAAAAATAAAGGTGGATAGATTTGAAAAAAAAACCCCGAAAGTATACAAATGAAAAGATTTTCAACATCCTTAGGTCTTAGGGAATTTCAAACGACAATGAGGTAGCATTAGGATTGATAAAACTAAAAAGACGGACAATAAATGGGTAAAAAAAATGGCAATAGTCATTGAACTGAAAATTTGAGACTTGGGTGTTTTATTATTCATAAATATATCTTAATTTTAAAATGACTTTTTGAGAAGTTTGATTACCAAGGTGTTAAGGTGAACAAAGAGGCTTTAGTCATTCATATTTGAAATGAGAACTTTCACCCTTAGCATTTCATTGTGTCCTAGTGTTTCAGTGCATTATTAATGTTAATATTAGCAGTAGTAGAATAGAAGTAGTAGTGGTAATGGTACAAATAGTAAAGACAGAGTGATTTGGGTACATATGAAATATGTCCTCCCAACTACCTTGCTGATTTAATCTGTCTTGTTGCTGGATCTGACATAAACTAAACATTCTTATTATAATTTGGGTTGTGGACATTTACAAGGGGCGCATGATAGATACAGGATATTTATGCTGCTGATAAGTTAAAATGTCGTACCACAAAAAGGCTCTACAAAAAAGGAGCAATGTTAATTTTTAGCTTTCTTCTTCAAATGATAAATAAGGTTGCCATTCAGGAGAAAAAGAAATAAGTTCAATGCAATATCAGAAAACGCAATGTATTGTGACACCCAGTTAGAGCTCATTAAATTGTTTTTGTTCGTTTCTGTTTGTCTCCTAGCAAAAGAAGTACATAAAGTAGGAAATCCAAAACTGGTAGTGTGGTTCCTTGATGCCACTAGAGACCCTGGCACTTCCTATCTTTTCACTCAGCTTGTAATTAGAGTCTTCATGCATGTCTCCTCAGGCTTGAGAAATAGCTGTTCCACCTCCAGCATCCTGTCAGTATTCCCTCCAGCAAGTACAAAAAGGGTGAAGAGCCAAAGGTGTTAGCTAACCTGATTTAAAGAACTTTTTGAGAAGCCTCACTTAATGACTTCTGATTACATTTTGTTCATTAGTCGTAAGAATGTCCCTAGCCATGCCTTCCTCTAAAGGAGGCTAAGTCATTTCTTTTTTTAAATTAAGAAAACAGTTATATCACAGCAACAATTGGGAATCAGATGGTAGAAAAAGGGGAAATGGATATTTTACAGGCAGCAAAGTGTCTGCTACCAGCTTTCTTAATATGGGGTTTTGACTGGCTGTCTTATATTAAACACAGTATATATGTATATAAAATTTTAACCTAATTAGTTTTGGAATCTTTTTATACTTAGAGAATAATGCAACCATGTCTATAGCAACCTTGGCTTTTCTTTGGGGGTAAATGTTGCAGTTTTTAAAGTGGTAGAATGGTTTTCTTAGGTGTGGAATGGCTGAGGACTCCGAACCTACTATAATGATTCTCATAATCTTGATCTATAAAACATTAAAGAAAAGAGTTTCCTTTTTTGCAAGAAACATATGGATTAGTTTACCCCTACCTAAGGCTTTTAAATGTATGTCTGAATTATGCCTATTCAAAAGCAATTATTTAATAATATTATTATTTTTTACAAGCATATGGGTACTTGGTAAATGGGCCTCCTGGAATATTCATCAGTGAGAAATGTTAATCTAACATGATTGCTGACTGTCTCAAAAAGGAATTAATTTAATTTGTCAGTCAGTGGATTGTGAAATAATTCATTTACTTTAAGGATGATAAACATTTTCAAAAGCAAATGTGATTTTTGAGAAAAATATAGATACATTAAGAAACAATGAGGAATCAGAAGTGTTGCTGCCACATGAATAAATTGGCAATAAAAAGAGGTTGAGAAAATCTGGATTTTGTTCTTTATTCCTCTACTCTGATTTTCTAAGACTTACAGAAATTTACTTTGAGTCTACATAATGTCAAAAACATCCAGATGCAAAATGAGAAAGGTTTTGATATCTTTAAGACATAGCTTTCATCTATCTGCACGTCAATTTTCTCTATGTTAAGAAAAGAAATGCCTGTTTCTAACCCACCATGAAGAGACTTTTCCTTTAAAGCTTGAATTCTTTAGCCAAACTGATTCCATTGCATAAACAATATACAAGTTCTCCATTGGAAAAACGACTTCATTGTCATCATTTTGTACCTCTTTTCCTGTTCAAAACAAAAATAGCTTCCCAACCGAAACTGGTGTGTAGTGGTTGTAATTAATAGAGGTTTAACTTAGAATAGATGAGAAGAAAAACAAAGGGAAATAAAATTCATACTGGCTGCATATGCTAGGCCCTTTCATGTATCTCATGTAGGAAATGCTGACTTAGGAGCCAGAAAACCTAGTTTGAAGACCTAGTTCTGTCATTAACTAGGTTTGAGATGTTAGACAAACACATATCCATGCTTGGGCGTCACATTTCTCAGTTTCAACATAGGGATGTAATACAACTGATAGCTAAAGATGTAGGGTCAGTTCATTTTTCAGTGAGTCTGTTTTCTCAAAGAGAAATGCGGAAATGACACAGAATTAAAATAACTTCCTTTGTTGCTTAGTATATTTATGAAAATATTTCATATTCTTCAAGAACAATCTGACGGGGCTCTCAAAACAAGGAATCACTTGGGTTTGCATTCAGCCACAGCTGAACTGAACTCCTTGACTGGTACATCTCCCCTAAATCCTAGAAAAACTCGGTGATCTTTTACAAGGCATCAGTATGGATTAGGCTTGAATAATTGACCAACTAGAGCCCATAGTTTTCCTAGTTGACTAAATAATATTTGCCATTTTCTTAGCATATACTTTCTTGCTAGGCACTGAGATTTTCATGTATTATCTTGAATCTGCAAAACAAAACCTCAAAAGTGATCATCAGCAGTCCTATTAGAGGAAACCAATTCTCATAGAGGTTAAATAATTGCCCATGGTCAAGTCATTGTTAAATCCCAGAGATGAGATTCAAACCCAGGTCTGTTTAGACTTCAAAGCCTATGCCCTTCCTTTCACAGGTTGTAGCTTCTGTCAGTTCCTAATCTAGGAGGGGTGTTGGGTTCCTAAAAGGTCATTTCCTGGACACCACTGCCTTTGATGAAATTGGAATATCCTAGTACTTCCAGAGTGGTATGAAACTTGGAGAGTTCTAGGAGAGTGCATTAAAATACACAGAGTACAAAGTGGTTTAGAAAAACCACAGAGCTTCCTCACATAAGGCAAAGAATTGTGGCTGGGTTAACATCTGAATGGAGCTTGAAGGAAAAAGAAGGTTGATAGACAGCATGGGAAGCAGGGGCAGATGGAAATATCAAATAGGCTCAAGAGACACTGAGATATCCCTACCCACGGAATGTGCAGAGAGTTGTAGCTGGACAAAAATATTATAATATTGCAGGGCAATAATATTCAAGGAAAGGAAGGCAAAACAAGACTTAATGCGTGCCAGTCATGTCCCAAGCCCTCTGCTGGATTCTTTATAGTTAACATTTCAAAGCCCTTTGAGTAGAGGTGGAGAATGTCAAGACAAAGAGTGGTGTTTTAATTATTTGACCATGACAATCCATTGAAGTCTTTTAAAAGGAATGTAACCAACTCAGAGAAGACAAGTAGTGATTCTACAGCATCTCACTACGCTTATGGACAGTGACTGTAATGGGGTTGGTGGGGAGGACCTGTTGAAGTGGGTAGTTTAATAACCATAATATTGCACATGTAATTGTAGATTAATGATATCAAAATAAATTTTTAAAAAAAGGAATGTAACCAGATTAGGGCCAGGTTTTTGAGAGATTACTCTTGTCAGCCCTCTGCTATATATATTAATCATAAAGGGGAAAAGTGGAAAGAGGACCTGTCAAAACTAAATGGAACCCTGATCTATGGATATATGTACAAACTTTGGATATACAAATGCTTTCCTTTACCCTATTTCCAAGTAATAGTTAGCATGTTTTTCATTTTTTAGGGCTATTTATTTTTTAATTTATGACAATAATTTTAATGGAATAATAATAGCTAATATTTTCTGAGCACCTATTTATGAACTATATTTTAAGGGCCTTATATACATTTCTTCAATGTATATAAAGGCAGATAATTGGTCTCATTTGATAGAAATGGAAACTGAAGTTTAGACAGATTAAGGTGCATGCTGCAGACCACACAGCTGGTACGTGCTGGTGCCGGCATTTGTAGTCAGCCATGGACCCAAAGAGTTTGTTCCTAACCACTGTGATACTAAAGAATGGGCCATGTAAAGAAATGTCCTGCCATTTTGAGAAAATTTTCCTTCCTTTTTAGGGCAGTTGAAAATTGGCTTTTGAGGCCTGGAAAGTCATTGAGCTAACATTATGTTAAGAGCATTCCTGATATTATTCAGACTGCTGGAGATAACTCTTCAGGTTGAGAGCCAGTGAAACAGGCCCACTAAGAAGGAAGAAAACTTCAAGATTCTATTTAAAGGAGATCTAGTAAGAATCACTTTGAAAATAGGAATTGGAGGCAAATGTAACAGTGAAGCCCATCAAATACCCACTATGCTTCCAAAATCAAGATCCAGCTGAAAGAGCAGAGAATTATGGAGGGGATCTCTGTGCCAGCAGCTGGGTGGTACTGCAATGTGGCAAGATAAGGTGAGAATGTATTAGAAGGACTGAATCATTCTACTCCCTGTGCAGCTATTCTGAGCTTAAAGATAAGGTTTAATCGTTGAACTCAATTTGCTGTTAAGGTGACTTGTTGAAAGCTGAAGATAAGTGTAACTGGATCTCAAGTCTCAGTGTTAAATAGTCTTTTAAGTGGCATTATCCACAGAGTCTGTGGTAACATGGATCCTCTTGGAGGCCAGACTGTTCTCACTGCAGTTCTCATACCTGGAAAAGATCAGAGGGTTCTTTCAGGTGGCCTCATGGCTGTCAGTATTTTGGTAAATCCACCAGTGGTTCAGTTTCTGGATCTATAACACTGAGGACCAGTTTATCATTAGGATAAATTACAGCAGAATTTGTTCATGCAGCAGAACTTGTTCATGCTACCCACATGCATAGGAGGCTGATTTATAGACCAGAATTCAGTTATTAATTTTAAAACCTCAAACCTTTTTAGAATGATTCAGAATATAAATAATGGGAGGCTGGGTGGCAATGTAGAGAGAACAGATGGTCTAGATTTAGACAAAACTGTTTCTGAGAACCTAGTTTAGCTAGATGAACTTCAACAAAATCTTAACAGCTCGAAATTGTAGTTTCCCCTGGGAAATGGAGAGGATATTATGTCATAAATATAGTTTGACTCTGGGATACAGAGCTCAAAGGCAAGGAGGACAGGTGGGGAGAAACACTGCAGGTCGCTAAGGCTAGTCCCAAGCATCACAGCTGGATGCCAAGAGAAGTAGATATCCAAGTATGAAGTAGTAATAGGTGTGGTTTAGGCTAGCAGAGTTACCAGGAGTCTCAGTCTGGTGGTTGGACTACAGCAGTACAGGAGGGATCTCTCCAATCATAGAGAACTCTAGACGGTAGTATTCTACAACCTTAAAGTACAGCATTGTCAAGGCATTAAATCAGGGCTCTGGTCAAATGGGAGTGAGGGCAGTTTCAGATGGAATTCTGTGCACTGAGCCGTCCCTTTTTATTATTATTATTATTATTAGTGGAGAAGAGTCTTTTCTGCAGCCAATCTAAGCCCTAACATTTGATTCCAATTTCTGCTGCGTGATGGAAACAGGGTTGCTGTCTTTCTTGCCATCTGTATGGCTAACTCTGGGCAACTGTCAAAGATTAAGTGAGGAAGGCAAGACAGACTTTATCAGCTTCAGAGTAAACATCATAGAATAGTCATGAGGCTTGAGGGGAATTTTGAAGACAATCTCACAAACAGCATCTCTTCCTAGTGCCAGCAAGGTGTCACCTGAATGCTGAGATCTAAGTAATGTTGGTCCTGCCCTGCCCCAATTTCTCAGCCTGTGAAGTCGCACAAGATTTCTCTGAATTCCTTTCTCTACTTTCAAGAGGATACTTTTTTCCTCCTTTCTTTCCCCTTTTCTTCCTTCCTTCCTTGTTTGCTTTTTCCCTTTTCCTTTTGTATTAATAACCTCTGTTCTGCATAATTATGGCCAACATAGGAAATTCAGTCTCTTCTTTAACACACACCTACCCACACAAAGACATGCTCAACAAAATGATCATGACCCTGGTAAACTTTACTAGTGGTTGTTGGGAGTGAGTGAGAGGAGAGGGTCATATAACAGCTTTGGGGAAAATACTTACCCCAACCCAGGTGATTTCCTTACCTCTCTCTTCATCCTCCCTTCTTGTTCCTCTTTATTTATTTTCTCATTTCTTTTTGCAAAGCACTCTGTTCTCAGGCAAAACAGCTCTCTTCCACATCCATTATACTGCCCTTTGCTGATGTTCATGCCCTCTGCTAAGTCCTCATCTTTCTTAAGGTGACATAAGGTAGTTTTTTGAGGACCATTTTCTCCTTGAAAGAAATTCTTATGTGACCAGTAAAAACAGTAAAACAAAATTGACCTTATTTTGATTTTGATCAGAGTTGATTTAAACAATCATTTACATGTGTAAAATAGTTCCCTGCTGTTTTATCTAACCATGGGCCCCAGCTATGCTGCCTTGTGGGCTATTCTCTAGGAAAGAAATGAGCAAAATAGGAGCAGGTTCTGGGTTGGCACAGGATGGGGGAGACCTGGCTAAGACAGCAAGGCTGTGTGCTTCCTTTCTTCATCTTGGGAAAGGACCAGGAGACCAAGTCAATGAGTACATGGCAACCTGGATCCCAGCCCAGGCATAGCTACCCTAGGAGATTGGTGTTACTCTGATCCCAATCCTTCTTAGGGTCAGGTGGAGCCTGCCAGGTTCTTAATAAGGAAAGATGGTGCAAGCTGGTACTAAGAACTGCGAGGAGAGTTCTAGTAGAGTTGGGCAGGAAGAAGAAAGACTGGAAGGCCTCAGTTTCCCAAGCTGGCTAGCTGAAACCTCAGGGCTGGTCTCCAATCCTGCAGAGAGCTAGTCACAGAAAACCAAGATCTTAGTAGAAGGGTCTGTGTATGAAGTTGGGTAGATGGGGGGAGGAGGGGTCTATCTGATACCCAAGGAGAAAATTCCTTTCTGAATTCCCAGGAGTATTTGCAGACCCATGCTGCTCATTTAGAGGTCCTCCTAACATACCAAAGGCCTGCATTCCAGTGTTCCAGAGCCTGATATTAGTTCAGGATCCAGGTCCAGGTTGTAGCTACCAGACAACTATAATTTTGATACAGCTTATGGAATAATTTGAATATATTGCCAATGAAATTATATACTGTCACCTAAAAATTGAATGTTGGAAAAGTGAAATATGAGATTTAGCCGAGATTACAATATCATGTTTATATGTGCTTTTTGTTCTTACTCTTTTTGATTCTAAAGAACAGTAAAAAATACATTCTCTCCTGCCATCCTTGGGCTGGATTTTTTTTAAAGACCCAGGTGTGCAGTATGTTATGTAGGAAAGAATCTGTTATTGCAACCAATACATCCTACTTTATGAGCCTGGGATGCCAAATAAGTTCATATTCTTTTTTGTATTCAAAGTAGGTGATGCTGAACCCATCTCCTGCCTGTAGCAAGAATATCCTTTTCACTGTCTGGGATATCTCTTTTATGATAACTACAACAACCTTAAGGATTTTTTTTTAGCCCACCTTAGTCCATGAGTCAGGCCTGGTCACTGCCCTATATTTTACTATATTGCTGCCATGCAGGATTGCTAAAACTCAGCTGGTCATGCCATCCTAATAACTACCTAGTCTATTGAAGGGCACTCAACCTTAAATAGAACAGGTAGCCCACACCCACCTGGTAACCCAGTAAAATGGTGCAGTCTGGCCTCTCTTGAGGTGCATTCCCTGCTGAGGCACTTCCTATGGTAGGAATGAGCTAAAACACACATATGGGTGTATTAGTTTCCTAGGGCTGCTGTAACAAATGACCACAAAACAGCATAGAACAGAAATTTACTATCTCGGTTCTGGAGGCTAGAAATCTGAAATCAAGGTATCAGCAGGATCACGTTCTGTGGAGACTCTAGGGCAGGATCATTCTTTGCCTCTCCTAGATTCTGGTGTTGCTACGATCCTTGATTGCAAGCCATGCTCCTTGGCTCAGAGATGCTTCACTCCAGACTCTACCTCCATCATCACATGGTATTCTCCTGAGTGTGTCTGACTCTGGGGGGAAAATATGTTCCCAGCCTGGGGCAAATAACCTTTGAAACCAAAATCAGTCAAAGGGAGAAATAAAGTGAGAGAAACCCATTTATTGCTTACAAGCAGTCATCTACTTCTGCTCGCCCATGTCTCTTGCAACCCAGCTGCAAAAGGTCCCCACTACACCTCTCCAGTCCTAGTGCGTGATCACTCCCCACTCACCTTGTAATCACCTATTGATATGGAGATGGACTACTTCTCCCTACCCCTTGGAAACATCTATTGATGTGGAGATGCACTAAGGCCAGGTGAGCGATTCTAGAGATATTGCAATTTTACCCCCAGCGAGTCTGTGTTCAGACTGCCTTTATTTTACAGGAACACTGGTCTTTGGATTAGAGACCAGCCTAATCCAGTATGAATTCACCTTAACTTGATTATCAGCAACTTGACTAACTTTCCTCCTGATCTGCATCTAGCTCTAGTGTTCTATGCTCTGACTTGCTCCATGATTTCAACTTCACATAAAAGAACTTCACTGACCTCTCAGTGTCCTGCATTTTCCAGACAGCCCAGTCAAATGGTTCTTTTGACATGGCATCATTCTATATCTGCTCATGCAGCCTGACAAACTCTTCTATGGATATTGTATTAACCTTTCAAGTTAGACGCCAATCTATATGCTTGTGAGAGACATGCTTAGATTCTAAAGGAATTAAGAATTTAAGAAACATACAGGAAAAAATTTTAGTCTAGTTGATATAAAGAATTAATTAATTTCCTTAATCATTTAATCCCATTGTCCAATATACAACTTTCTGTGAAGACAGAAATGTTGTATTTCTCTACTGGCCAATTCAATAACCACTAGACACATATGATTATTGAGTACTTCAAAGATAGTTAATGTGTTTGAAGAACTGAATTTTGAATTTAATTTAATTTTATTTAATTTGCATTTAAATTTAAATAACATGTGACTTGTGGCTACTGGATTGGACAGCACAGATCTATTCCTTTATATTCTGTGGTAAAACAGTTAAACATTCAAGGTCAAATGATC
This sequence comes from Smutsia gigantea, assembly GCA_032199065.1. Classification (NCBI taxonomy): domain Eukaryota; kingdom Metazoa; phylum Chordata; class Mammalia; order Pholidota; family Manidae; genus Smutsia; species Smutsia gigantea. The sequence goes on from JAVSCE010021166.1 coordinate 352,399, forward strand.
AAATTGAATTCATTTGTTATAGTGAGGATGTTACAGGACCTTAAGCGGAAAAGAATAAAAAGGTGACAAACTTGGATATGAGAGTCTAACCAAATAGCCCCAGAGCAGTATGAGTCAAGCTCGTCATCATTATGCATTGTTAGAGATTAATACCTCCATCTTTCTAGCTCTAATTGTACTTCAAGAACTATGGAAAATCTGACAAAGTTTCAAATATTGAAGCATATTCAACCAAGTTTTCCAGAAACCAGTTGAAATCCTACAGAAGAAGAGGACCTACCCTTTCTAATGAGTACTTCAGCTACTTGATGTAATTTTGCTTGGCTCTCCTTTTAAGCCATTGCAGCAGTAAGAGATACATTAAGGAATTATCTTGGCATTTTGAAATTGTCTCTTAATTTCTCTGAGTCCAATGTAGTGTTTTCTTCAGATAAATTGCTTCGTTAGCATCCACGTGCAAAATGTTATTTAAACTTTAAAAAGAGAAAATGTCAAAGTTGAAGTAATGCATCTGATTGGGAGATTATCTTGCTACTGAACCGGAAATCCAAATAAAGCAAAGAAAAAGAGAACAGTTAAGCGGAGAGACATATTATTGACCCCAGAGAGTGCTTCCATCTTAAGGCCTGGGGGAAAATATTTTCTTACTCCACACGAAAATGGGAGACTTCGTGGAGAACTGCAATCAGCTTTATTCTCAACTTAAAATGTTCAAGCTTCTGAGTTCTATATATTTCTGTGGTAATCAAGAAATCCTTGCACACAAAAGTTTTAAGTCAAGGTAACTGAATCTGGAAATAAATAATATACCTTCTTATCTTATGGGTGGTCCTAGAGAAAATGTAGGTGTGCAGAGTAGACAAAGAAAAGGAAATAGATGATTTGAGAAACCCTCAGCCTTGCTCCTTTCTGAATTCTCCCTCAAGGACCATGTAATCGCCAGTTTGTATGATTTTGAAAGTCCGTATATTTACATAATGGCTCTCCAGTTATTACCCCAAACAGTTTCTTTTAGAATATGGTTGTAAATAAAATATTCACTTTCATTAGATAGGAATCAATTCCTCTGAAATGTAAATTTTGGGCAATTTCATTTATTAAAACAGAATACTGAGTCTGTGTGTCTATAGTAAAGAAGGCAGGCCTCTCTCTTCCCCTCCTTCCCCTTCCTCCTTTCTTCTTTCTTCCTTATCATATTGCCTTCTGAATGTGGGTGGAAATTATAAGAGGATTGCTGAGAAAATATACTGTTTTAGTATTTTGGCTTTCAAAGTATTTGTGAAATCTTCAGTTTCCAAGCCGGGCTTGAATAGGGGCATTGCTTGATTTACGTGGTAAGAAGGTAATCTCCTCATTTTGAAACACTACTCCCTCACTGTTACCCAGTCCTCATTTTCATCTCTCTGCGACAAGAATGCTTTCCTTTCCATTTGCAGATCTCCTCTTATTTATCTTATTAAGTCCTTTATTTTGCATAGAGATGAGGAGATGTTTTACTGTTCATATTATCGTCACTTGCCAGGGAACTGATTTATCATATGTGACACTAGAAAAAATAAAACGCTGCTTTATATTCATCAAGTTCTCATTTGAGCTTTCTAAACAGATATAATACAATCTGTCTAACCTCTCCAGGATGTTCTAGAGCCCTTCTATTTTGTGACATTTTCTATCCAGTCTAAGTAGGAGAAAAATAGTATACAAAAGGTAAAAATACTACAAATAAAACAGAATCAAATATTTTTTAGATAAATGGAAGCTAAAAGGAATTAGTAAGAGATGTTTTAGTTCCTAAACTTAATTTTATAATAAATCAAAAGATGGAACAGAAAACTTTGACCTGAAATTGAGGATTGTCACAATATGTCTCTCATGAGCAAATGAATATCCATATTGACAAACAAGCAAACAAACACGAAAAGGCACTCATCAGTAATAACTGGGCACATTCAACTAGTGGAGCCTTACCTCTAGACTTTTAATGTGCCAACTCTTTTTCTTTTCCTTTTGACCATATTACATATCTCAACCAAACCAAAAAAATATATATATATATATCTTTTTAAGGTTTCATTCTTTCAATTAATGCCCTAATATTCAAGATCTCCCAGTGAAGCCAACAGAATCAAATACCTTTAGGTCTCAATTTAAAGATCACTTTCTTAGAAAGAACTTGCCCAGTTTCCCAGATTTGGCTCAGTTCTCCTGCCTGGTGTTTCCTCTGTGTTATCCCCATAGAAACTTTGTACAATTGCACTGCATACAGTTATTTTGAAAATATTTGTTTCATGTCTCTTCATCATTAGACTAAGTTCCATGAGGGAGACACTGCACTGGTCTTGCTCTCCACTGTATAGTCAGGGCTGAACACAAGTCCTCCCTGATATAAATATTGTACTTGTTATAAAAACACACTGATTTAACTCATGATAATTCTTACAGTCATCTTTAATGTATCCAAAACATTTAACATTGGCATAAGGACAGAGGGATTGCTTCCTCTGAAGGGAAATGGCTTTAAGATAAACCTAAACTGGCCCAGTCCATCACATTAGATTCTATCAAAGGCCCTGGGATGTGTTCTTTTGTATTTGTAATTGTACCCTGGAAACAAGCAGGATGAGTGATGTGTGGCTAATCTGTGTGATGAGGCCACAGTTAGGCTCACTCTGTGCCTAAACGAATTCTTCTTCCAGCAGAAGCTCAAAACTGAGGGAAATAAAAATGCTAACAGGGAGAGGGCAGTGTCATGGACCAGGGGCTGAGCCGGCACAGGAGGCTTGAGTTAGAATCCAATACTAAAGAACTTTCTGCTTCAGCAGGGCATACCCAATAAAATGAAATAGGGAAAGAAACTTTTGGGAAGGGTGAATTTGAAAAACAGCTCGCTGGTAAACATAGCAGCTAAGTGGCTGATGAATCTGGTCTTCTGGAGGGTCGAATGCTGTCTCTCTTAAAATACTATTAAAAAGCCCTGCTGATCAAGCAGATCTGAGTCTACTATTCATAAAGTCAAGGGCAAAGTCAGGATATTTTTGAGGCTTTCCAGCATGGTTTAAGGGTTAAGATTGGGTAGGAATCATGATGTAATTATGAACAGTGCTGCAAGAAACATGGAGTACAGATACCCAACGTATGGAAAGGAACTAATTGTCAGTGGATGACTGGATAGAGAAAAACTGGAAACATGGATGGGCCTTGAGGGCATTATGTTTCATGAAGTGAGCCGGACAGAGAAAGGCAACTACTGCATAGTATCACTTATACGGAGTCTAAAAAAGCAAAAGGATATCATGAAATCATAGAAATAGAGAGTAGAAAAGTAGTTTCCAGGGGCTGGGGTGGGAGAAATAGGGAAAGGTTGGTCAAAGGGTACACATTTTCAGTTATACGATGAACAGGACTTAAAGATCTAGTGTATGACATTGTGACTATAGTTGATGACACTGTATTGTATAATTGATGTCAGCTAAGAGAGTGGAACTTAAATGTTTTCACCCACCTCCCAAAAAAAGGGTAAATATGTGAGGTGATGGATGCGCTAATTAACTCGCTCTAGAGAAATCCTTTCACAATATTTATGTATATCAAATCATCACAGGGTACACTTCAAATGTTACAGTTGCACTTGTCATTTATACCTCTTTAAAACTGAAAAAAAAATTGGTGGGTAGAGCAAGGCAAGGGTTTTATGGGGAGGTTTCCAAGAGTTTTGAATAAAAGTCATTTGATGCTGCGTATGAAAAGCCTGACAGTCTGATAATAAGTGAAATGGGATTTTGGAGGAGTTTCCAAAATGAATGATGACATTATCTGCAACTTTTATCTTCATGGGCGAGAGTTCCCTAGAATAGTGCAGTCCTGTCGATAAAGACAGTCGACTAGTTAGGTCCTATCCAAAGTAGACAGTGATTTGTGTGGGTGTGGATGGTTCCAGGTCTCTAATCTTCTTGCTTTGCAGCATTCTGTTTTGGCAAAAAGAGGCCACTGGGAGGAGCACTGGGGAAATGATGGGTCCCTGAGCACAGAGCAGTGGGCAAGGGCTGCGGTACCTTTCAACTTACCCACTCTATCATGAATGAGACTTAGTCCTTTACCGCTGTCAGAGTGGCTATTAGAGCTCATGAATTTAAATCCTCTTCACTCCCATGTTTCTAATGAGATAACGATAAAGCAGTAAACAGGTACTAGAGCAGGAAATGAGGAACGAATGGCAGATGCTCCATCTCCTTGTTTAATTCATGGGCCTAGGGACTGCCAGTAATATTTGATGGAAGAAATTTTTTATGGTGGGAACAGATAACATAAATTTATAAGGTTAGTTATTAATGCCATATGCATAGGACTATAATAGTATAAGCTGTATAATATTTCTGGTAGGTGTGTGGGGAAATGTTATTAGTTGGGCCAGCTATAATTTGTTTTGTCTCATTATATGCTGGGTTAAAGATGGCCATTCCCATAATCAAATGAATACCAGATGAAGTGAATGTGAGGATTCTATTTTAAAACATGAAAAATGTTTCTAATAAAATGCTTTTTAAATTTTTTGATAAAAATATTGTGATTTGACAAAATGCATTAAAATGCTAAGCAAAATTCTAGAAAGAAAGTTTGTCAAGGACCCTCCATGGAATGGAAGGCTAACAAATTCTGGCCCGTCTGGGGTGACAAGAAAAACACATTAAAACTTGAATGGTAGAGAAAGGCAACTACTGCATGGTGTCACTTACATGGAGTCTAGAAGGAAAGAACTCATAGAAACAGAGTAGAAAATTTGTTGCCAGGGGCTGGGGGTGGGAGACATATATGAACACACACCTGACCAACAGGGGTCACGTAATAGCTACAGCATCTCATTGTTTTAAGTGATTTAGAGAGAACTGGACTGACTGGAGCACTGGTGTGGGTGCCTCTGCCTGGCCCTCACAGGACCCTTCTTCTCCCCCAAATGCTTCCTTCCATCTGAGGTGGTGGTAGGGATCCCGTGTAAAGTGGAAATCACAAATGTAAATGTCCACAGAGAACAGGCACTCATAAGACTGAAGGAGCTGGAGTAAGATGACAGGAAGTGTTAGGGATGCGTGGTACCTGGGGAACTAACTAGAAGGAGTAGCAGCTACTCAGCTCTAGGTATCCGTGGGAATGTACCCCTCCTGTGCCAAGTGTTCCAATGTTGGAGGAAATGCTGGCGATTCAGATTCTCACATAGTAGTTCTCTGTTTATAAAGCCCATTTCAATGACCACAAGTGAAGTCCCGCACGTGTGAAGTTGACTTTGTGAGCCTTATCTTTCTAATAGCTGAATTCTAATAGCAGCCCCTACATAGCCCACTTTGCCCTTCACCCCTCTCAGTGTGCTAGATAACTGGCCATTGATGCCTTTTCATCGAATTTTCACCCCAGCCTAGGGCATCCTTTTCTGCCTTAAGCAGGATCTGGATTTGTACTGTTAGTGGGGCATTATTCTTTTAGGACAGAGGGACCTTTTGTTCCCTATTAAAGATCAAAATCTCTCAGGTGATTGCCTTATTGACTTACCAAAATAAATCTCAACTACCAGGAACTGATTAAGTAATAGATGACAGGAAGAAAGCAAAGCTTCAGGGAAGTGGTTCTACTGTGTAAAAGAAAGAGTTGTTCAAAATGCAGGTGGCCTGGATGCATGATATTCGAGTTCCTGGCATCTGGAGGGAGGCCAAACTACCTGTTTAGTGAGCACTCCCACCTGGTTTTCATAGGTAGTTGTTAGAAATAAACAAACAGAAACAACTTAAGCGGGGGTTCCCAAACCTTCGTTTGACCCAGCGGACTTGTAATATCACAAATTGCTATGTCCCACTCCAGAGCTTCTGATTCAGGAGGTCTGGGTGGGGCCTGAGAATTTGCCTTCCGAACATATTCCCAGGTGATGCTGATCTGCTGGGCCGGGGACCACACTGCATGCAGGGATGTTGTCTGGAGTGAGCCCCGGAGCTCTGGTCAGTGCACGCAAGGGGCTGAAAGGCAGGACAAGAGAAGCTGAAATAACTTCACCTGCTTCATACTGGTGCCTGGGATCTGTAGCTGGAGCCTGAACTTGATTGCATTGCAGACTCTGCAGCTGGTTCATTCACTCACCAAATATTTATTGACACTTTCCATGTGCCAGATTCCATGCTAGGCATAGGTCCATCTGTTAATTAGCTTATTAAACCTCCAATTAAGTAATTCAACAAATATCTATTGAGCATTTACCGTTATCTAGGCCATGGACAAGTTGGCAGTAAGAGACAGTTCTCAACTTCCAGTGAATCAGGAGCCCAAAACGTTGGCTTCTCTGCTGTCATTCATATTCAGAAGATGGCTTGAAGAAAACAATGGTTCTTTTTGGGTAAGCAAAACAGAGCACAATGGAGCTGGTTTTCTGTGTTATCCTGTGGCAGTGATGTTCTGCATGGATCCCTGGAGCTCAGAGTGGGAGGCACTTGTGTTTGAAACACACTGACAGCTGTGGTCCTGCATGCCCAGCAAGGAGAGTGAACATTCTCCTGTTACAAGTAACCAGGCTTCCCACGGTCACCCCTGTGCTTGGCAGCAGGCCCCCAGACACTTTTTCTAGAAATGTTGCCTCGCCAGTGAGGACAAATGCATGTGAGACAGGCTGTCAAAATCTGCCCCCATGCAGCCTGCCTGCATGGTTTATTAGCAGGCATCCTGTATGCCCCACAGGAGGCCTTTTCTCGGCGCCTGCAGACAGTGGGTAATAGAGGGCATGGGGGTAAGAAGCACAGATATGTCTAAAGTTATAGATGCTGCCCCATGTTACACACAGTGACAAATAATTCAGTTTTTAAATGTAAAAGCAGGGGCTGGAGGAGAACTGGGAGTCTCTTGGTAGTTCTCCCTCTTTTTACAAACATTGTACAATGACACTGAAGACAAAAAGGGACTCTTGATCCAGTCTGATTTTGTTTTCTTTTTTTTAGTTTCCTGAGTCTATTTTTACAAAGCCCACAAAGTAAATTATTATCCAGGGAAAAAAAATATCAAAAGTTTTGGATATGTTTAAGTGGATTGACTTCAAAATACAGGTCATTTCCCTGAGATATCACTGTGGTCTTTAAATATTAATTTTCAAAAGCACAGTTGTTTAGCTTACAATACTTAAACTGAAAACTCCTTGAGAACTGAACTGGCTCATTCAGCTCTGTATCCCCGTGGGCCTTGCACATGGTGGACATGCGATGCATACTTGCTGAAGACAGAATGAAAAATGAATGAGCATTTAGGCAGTGTTGAGGATGTAGGCTCGGGGGAGTCTGAGGTTTTCTTGCTACAGAAGCAGGTGAGGACTTGTCCCTCACCTTCCAGTGTGACCTTCACCACACTATTTAAGTCAGAGTCTTGCTGACTTTTACTGGGAAGTTTAGATATGTCTTTAAGTTATTAAAGTTGAGATATAAAGAGTCCAAGGAAAAGTGAGCCATATGCAGAACATTAAGTATTTAATATAAATTGAAATTAAAAATAACTTAGTTGGAAGGTAGATGTTTTTCCCTTTAGGGAACAAATTTAAGTGAAAATCTGATAGAAAATTTCATTTCTAATCCTAGACTCAGGTAAAGATGCCCATAAAAACTCCAAAGCCCATTAAAACAGTTTCAGGGAAACATATGTACACCTTTTACTACAGATATTTTAATTGACTTGACAAATTGAGTTCACAAGTAAGTGACAAAATCTCCATTAGACTGGAAGGAGGAATATTTAATTTCCATATCTGCTCCCGAAATGATTTAAATGTAGAATAGTTATCCTTATAGCTGAAAAATAAGGATTATTTGACACTAGTGGCTATAAAAACATCAGTGATTTCACAGTTCTCTCCTGTGTCTCTGTTCACAGACCACTCAGGTCTCAGGCTCCCAGGGCATCACCTAGTTTTGCCAGAGATGCCTCTGAAATACCTCCCAACCCTGTTTCTCTTTTCCATTTCCTTTGGCCAAATTCTGTATGCTCATCTTCTCCCTTCCTCATTTTCTTCCCGCTGCGGTTAGCTATCATTTTGAAGCACAAGACAGATTATGTCATTTCCTAAAACCCTAAAATAGAGCTTCACTGGACAAGTTGAAGTCCTAACACAATAGCAAAGTGTTCAGGATCCCTATAGCATCGCTCCAACTCTCTTTCTAGAGTCATCTTTTGCTGCCTCCCTTCACAACAAACTGTCCCAGCCATGCTCAACTACTCATGGTTCCCCTTCAGAGAGTGAACGCCCAAGAGAGTAGAGGGTGGATGTAAAGAGCAGGAGCTCTGAAGGAGGCACAAGGCCTGGGTTCAAAAGCCAGCTCTGCCAAGAACTTGGTGACCTTGAGTAACTTATATCACTCCTCTGAGTCTCAGTCTCCTCACCTGTGAAACAAGTACTGATAGAACCTCACTTTCAGGGTCATCAAGAGTTTACCATGCTATGGCACGAGTAATGTGCTTAGAACAAAGAATCCCCATTGTCATCTACGATTATCGCTCATGGTCCCTACTTGGTGCCCATCAGGACCACTCACCCTGCAGAGAATGTTTACTCAGCACTCTGGAAACCAACTATTTTTCTGGATTCCTGCAGCACATTGGCCATCCTTACTTTCTCGTGTCTCGAGCTGCAATGCAGTGTGTTGTGATCTTCATATTCCCCTCTAGAAGATGACATGCTTGCAAGCAGGAACTCTGTGATCATCTTTCTGTCTACTGCACCAGCTTGGTGCTTAGCACCTGAAAATGCTTGTTAAATATTTGGTGAAACAGAAGAAACTTCTCTGTGAGACGTCCAAAACACTTTATATTTAAATGCGCACACATCCAAGAAAATTGATTTGAAGCTACTACTCATTGACCCTATGTAAAAACCAATGTCACTCATTTGACAAATATTTATTGAGTATCTACTATTGCTAGTCACTGTTCTAGGCACTTCTGATACAGCAATTAAAAACCAGGTAAATTTCCCAACCTCAAGGAGCTTCTATTTTAGAGGATGGAAACAGTTAATAAACAAGATTAAGAAGATACATGCTATGCATAAAGAGAAAGCAGGGTCAAAAGACGGAAGATTGCTACTGTATGTATGGTGGTCCAAGTGGACCTCATGGAGAGGGTGGCATTTGAGCAAAGACCTGAGGGAGGCTTGCAGCACCTGGCAGGAGAGCCTCCCAGGCAGAGAGGAATGTCTATTGTCAAGACTATGAGGTAAAACTTGCCTGGAGAGCTTGAGGATCAATGATAAGGCCTGTGTGGTTGGAACAGTGTGACCCCAGGAGGGAGGGAGGAGTGAGGTCGAAGGTGTCTGGAGCTGAAGTTTAAGACCCTGTGGATTCATGCTGTCGGGCTATATGCTTCTCCCCTCCCTCCCCATTATAGGCTACCCTCAACATCACCCCTTCCTCTTCATCAGAGAAAACTTTGGGACCCAGTTCATTGTCGGCCTTACCTCCCCACCCTTTGAGCACTAGTTCTAGATGTTTCCAGCATGCACTCAGACAAAGCATTCAATGATGTATTACACAATTCCAGGTCCCCCAGCCTCAGGCAACCTCAGCGCTTTCCCAGTCAGCCACTCAGCCTGGACTTTGTCACTTGCAAACTGCCTTATTAGACAATTTTATTCTCTAGTACAGCCCCTCCCTCCCTGGTCCCCATTCAGCTGCCTCTGGTACCTTACAGACCTCCAGACTGTGGGTGCTACTGCTTTCTCCCACCTTATCTGCTCCCCTGGAGTGTCTTTCTGGTCTGTTCCCGTGAGACCCAATCTTAATCATCTGAGTTCTTCCCATACTTCCGTTCTCTTCTTATTGGCACTTCTTCCTCTGCTGCTTCTACCCTCCAAAATTCCAAACCTATTTTAATGCTGACAATTCACCTTTTTCATTATTGATGGCAGAATTCCTCAGCATTATTGGAAAACAAAAAAGCACACCTCACCATGCCTGGTGATACTGCTCTAAATTGGTGGCCCCCTCACTTGAGTGGACCATTAAACCTGCCCACAGGTCTTCAATTTCTCCTGTGTTAGTTCCTGTTTTCCTTACCCTCAACTCCCATTCCAGACCGCTAAGGATGGCCTTCTCCTAAAACTGGGAGGCTACTCTGCTTTACATAGTTATTTTAATTTTTAAGAAGTTAACTTATTTTCAAGTAGTCCATATATGTACAACATCAAAATTCAAAAGGTTAAAAATAAAAAGGTATGTAGTAATAAGTAAATCTTCTATGGACCTTCCTCAACACCCAGTTCCCCTTTCAGAGGATGATCATTGTTTCAAATTTCTTATACATCTGCCTAGAGATATGCTATAAAATACATGTAAAATCATTTGTGTGTGTGCCTGCAAACACAACTTGTAAACACGTAAATGTTTGTATGTATGCACACATTTGGGAGAATATCATAGACACTTTTTCACATCACACTTATTACATACACACAAATTGTATTTGGAGATTCTCCCACGCCAGAGCCTCATTATTTTCAATGGCTGTATATTATTCCTTATATGCTTGCATCATCTTTTATTTGATCGCTGTCAAACTGATGGGCATTTAGGTTGGTTTAAACCTTTAAAACACTCTCACAGACAACTCTGCCATGAAAAACTTTCTAGATGTGTTATTTCCTCACAGGTACTAGCTGTAATAGCTGTTAGGATATTCCTAGAAGTGGAATTGCTGATTTACACTGTGGAAACATTTTACATTTTGAAAAACATCTTAAATTTAAGTAATGCCAAATTACCCTCCACAAAGGAAATTACCCTCCACAGGGTTGTACCAATATCCACTTCCACCAGCAATTACATGTGAGATATCACATGTCAGAGGGTGCCTGTTTCTCCATTAAGTGAACATGGCTGTCACTAGAATTTTAATTTGCATTTCTCTGATTATGAGTAAGGTTGACCATCTTTTCATATGTTTATGAGACATTTGTATTTCTTTTTCTAGCAGCAATCTGTTCATATTGGAGTTTATTTTGGACTCTGCTTCGTTGTCAGATGTTCAGAGTCAAAACTGTTCTAGTTAATATTTCTTCCCATCACGTTCCTGGATTAAACAACGGTAGAGTCCCTGTCATCCTGCTGCTTATCTCTCAAACAGCCCCACCTAAATATTTTGCCTGAACTTTCCCCTTGCGAATATTTGTGCAGCGCAGATGGGAGCTGGGGACTGGGGTGCAGTGGTAGAGAGGAGACCCAAGCACACGGTCTCCAAGACACTTTCTCCAGTGTATCCTTTCTACCCGGGTCTGGTTTAGGGGTTCCATTCCCATGCTCTCCTAACCCCTGAGCTTGCCCCTTGTTGTCTTAACATGCTTTCTGAAGGGTTGTCTGTTTACTGTTTACTGCCTCTCCCACAAGATTTGAGTACTTAAAGGCAGAACTTATGCATTTCTAATGAGGATGGGTTTGGCACATAGTTTATGCTTCATAATATTGTTGAATGAATGGCCTGGAATGAATATCTTGAAGTGGAAGGGAAAATTGGGTTGGTATAATCTTTTCACTTCTCTTAGTGTCTTTATTATATAATGGGAATAGTTACAGTAATCACTTTAAATAATTTTTGTGAGGATTAAATGAGATGATATTATGTAAAGCACTTGGCATAGTGCCTGACATAGTAACTGACCACTAAATATTATATTGTAAAACTGACAATCTGCTCTATTATTTTTAGTCACACTTTTGGTTAAACATCACCAGGAGAGCGATATGTGAAGTCTATTCTTCTCACTCACCAGTATTAGTAGCTTTAATAGTGAGGAAACTGGCTTTAATGTGGCTCATTTTCTCAGTAAGTGAGCTCAGGGATCATGCTGGCCTGATTACTATTTTTTAATTACAAAGCTATTTTACTTAATTTTCCTAATCGGAAAACAGGGAATGGAAGGAACGTCCATTGCTTATAGCCCCACCATCCACATGCAGCCACTGTGGAGGTCTGTATTTTTCCCTTGAGAGCCCCTTTCTGTGCACACATTGTTGGGGGTTGTCGTTAGTGACGGTGATGCCTCTGATGTTAAATCTGTTTTCATGCAAAATCAGGAAATTTTCACAGGCACGGAGAAAGTGCAGATTTAAAAGATCTGCAAGGAAAGGAGACAGGTTTAACCTGAGCTTGGAGCTGAACAGGGGCCCTAGATGAAGACAAAAGTGAGACCCGCTGTTAGTGTTACATCTTACAGGGGACAAAGCAGCAAACATTTTTTTGTGTTTCAAAACTCCAAGATTTAGGAGTGGTGACGTCTGTCAATAACAATGGTAACGTAAGTACTTGCTGAGCTAAAAAAGATTTCAGTGATATCTAACTTTCAAAATACTTTGTTTCCTTATATTTTGATTTCTCAGCATGTTATAGGTAGTTTTTTCCAACAGCTATATGCTGTCACCCTGTGGGAGTGAACACCGCTACTCTTAAATAGATTTGTCACTAATTCACCATTTATTTACCAACAGATATTAAGGAATGGCAGTGGACATTATTTCAGTTTATTAAGTCATGCTAAGACTAAAGTTGAAAAAAAAACAGGAGTCATTCATTCATTAATTCTTTAATTAACAGTTATCTATCGCCTGACTTGTATATCCCAGGCACAGCTGTTGGCTGCGGTTAAACTGTGATGAACAAAACCGACATGGTGAGTGCCTTCGATGTATTCCAGCATAGCTAGGAAATTGGTAGTAAAGAAGGAGACAATCAAATAAATATAAAATTAAGGATTATGATAAATGCAAAGAAAGAAAGGACATGCATTGCTGAAACAGGATAATAGAGTTGGACAGAATGGGGTAGGGGGCTACCTTTCAATAGTTAGGGAAGACCTCTCTGAGGCAGTGATATATCTGTTGAGACCTAATGAGTGTAAGGGGCAGCCAGGCAGCAAGTTGGGAGACGAGCCTTCTGCCTGGTGGCTAGAAAGAGCTGCTTCTTGGGGAGAGTGAAAGACCAGTGTGGTGGAATGTGGAGTTTGAGCAAAGGCGTGAGAGGCCCAGAGGAGTCCAGACAGGGCAGGTGTGATCACACAGGACCTTGGAGGCTATGTTAAAACATTTCAGTGCACCAGAGGCTAACCTGCTGGGGTATTAGCAGAGCCTGACTGTCCTGGGGAAGGAAAATATCCAACTCCAGCCCACTCTAGCCATCCTATCCTACTTATGGGGGTAGAAAAAAAAACCCTGAGAAACACTTGCGTCGTTCACTGTCTGGAGGCAGAGGCTCACAGGACTATAGAGCGCTTCCCCTCCCTCTCCCCTCCCTAGCTCATTACTACAGGCCTTTTGCAGAAGTTCCTTTCACCCAGTACATCATGTCCAGCTATCAGGAAAAAATTACAATGCACACCAAAAGGTAAAAAATGCAAACAATGACTGCTACCATTGCTGCCAGGCCCACACACCTATGCTAATGTTAACTGAGTGCCTCAGCGCTCACTGGGGGTGCTCCCGCCTGGAATGCAAATGACAACTTAGATTAGAATATCTGCTCAGAGACCTACAAGCAATGTAATCCTGGGCAAGTGTTGAAATCCTGCCGGGCTTTATATCTTGTAAAATTAAGAAAAGGTCTATGTCAACCTTGCAATGTGAGAAATAAATGAAATACTATATGGGAGATCCCCTCGCAGGGAGCCAGATGAAAAACAGCTGTTGAGTAGATGTTCGTTTCTTCGTATCTCTCCACCTTTTGAGTTTCTGTCTATTCCATTCCATTTCCTTTTTTAAGCCATGAAAGGATTTGGTTCTTACCACCTATTTTCCCTTCATCCAATAATTCACTGTAGGTTCGTTCTTCATGTGTGTGTGCCTTACTTCTCCCAGTAGATTAAAGACCACACCCAAACCTCATGGTGATCAGTAGCATAGGCACAGAGATGATGCCCAGTAGGTCTGTTGTGTTCATGTAATTATAATCTGGTGACGCAAAGGAAATCTTGCCTGGCAAAGCCATGGAGGTTGCAGGTGGCATAAAGGAAACTGAAAATGTGTTCCATAGCTTCAGGAGGTTAGGAAACCTGCAGAGGAAACGTGAAGTGGAGAGGAGAAAATGCTGTTACAGCAGGGAGAGAGGTCCTTTATATAAGGATGGATGGTAGAAAGATATCTGTAGTTATAATCCCAAACTACATAGTGAATTCAGTGGTGAATTAATTAAACCAAACTAATTATTTGGACTCCCCATTAATTAATTTAACAAACACTTTCTTTACATTTATTATTGATGAGGTTATGTCTTCAGGTAAATATTGATGAAATACTTGGAATGAATACCTTGATCTTAGACAGACCAAATATTGTGTATGTTGTCTGATCCAGCTACATCTGTCAGTGGTTTTATACCATGAGTTGAGGTGTAGATCTCTTACATTGTATTTTTTTTGTTATATTATGGGGTTTAAGTTAACAGAGGTTATCTAAATATATTTTTTTCTTATACTAAACATTAAGTTAACCAATACCATTTCAATTGTCAAACATGATAAAATACATGGGTCTTTAAATAGAAGAAAAATAGTATTTTTAAACTTTCTCTTGAAAATTACTTTAGTAGGTACTTTTGCTAAGAGTCTTGAAACATTTTGATAGTGAAGTGCAAATATATAATCTGTAAAATACAAATAATTTGTTCCTAAGTTCCTATGTAAAAATGAGATCAGCAGAGTTTGTGGGTCCTATTATAGTTATTATTTCAAAATCCTATTTTTAAGATAATTTTAAAGGTATGTCTATCTTTTTTCTTTCCAAATAGTTTTTTTCTATCTTTATACTTAACTTTCAAATTTTTTTTAAGTATGCACTTAAAAGCAGAGTAATTTATAAAGACTCCTTGAATAGCACTTGAATATTTTATGTTCACTTTTTGGTGCTTTTATCCCTTAGTCTCTAAGATACTACTTCTTTCTTCCTTTCAATAAGTAAATTTCTCAGAGAGATAATAATTTGATTTAGAGATTCTGCATTAGTAAGTTTGTCCCGCTCAATAGAAGAAAGATCGTTATTATACTAGTCAGGGTATTTCTCCAAGGTATTGAAATTTATCTTCAACCCCATGGTCCACTTTCCAAGAGAGGCCTGTAATTAGATGTAATTACATGTCATATTAGTCAAACAGGGACACACCAGGTTACAACTCTGCTGCTTTCCTTTCTGCAGCTTTCCACTTTTTCTTCCCCCCTTCCTCTTTACAGCCTCCCTTTGATCCTCACCAAGGAAACGTCTCTAATGTCCTGTTTCTAAAACTGGGAATCAACTCTCCTGAGAGCCTGTAATCAAGTGTGAACATAGGGGAATGACATTGTTATAATGTCCATTTTCCCCTGAGGAACATATCTTTAAAATTTCCAGCTTTAAATCTAGCTTCAAAGCTCCTCTAAAAAAGGCAGCTTCCATTGAACTGACAGTCTTGTTGTGAGGGAGCTTCGTCTGCTTTTGTGTTCACATTTCTGCTCAGTGTCCATGATATAATTTTTCTGGGTTATTTTTTTTGCAGTCCCTCGGAGTGTAAAAGCCAATAACGGTATGGTTTCCCATGGATGTCAGAGGCATACTTGCTGGCCCGAATTTCCAGGATTTGCTTAAAAATAAAAGGTTTAAGCTCAGGTGGAGTGTGAGGTCCAGGCAGACGTCATGAAGCGAGTATTCACTAGAGATTTGTTTCCATTCAGCACTCAAGGTCCTGGAATTATTTGGAGGTTCCTCCTAAGGGGTTAGGTATGGGCAAGGGTAAAAGAAAATCTAGCTGTCATTTTCCTTCATTTCTTTATAAATTTGCTTTTTGTTTCTGTTTTCCAACATTGCTGTTTTACCCTTGTGGATTGTTTCGAGCTCCTTAAATGAACCACTTAATAAATAATATAAGTAACAGCTTATTTGTTTGTTAACCCAGTTAGTGTCACATTTATAGTTCCCCTCCGCACCTCCCCTAATTCATTAAGTTTTCCTCATCTTTATTGAGCAGACCCAGTTTGATAGCTTCCCAGTATCACACTGAAGGAGGGGCAGATATGTCATTGCCATGGAAACAAGGTAATTGCTCAGAGGATTCATCCTGCATGGGTGATATTGAACTAACTGCTGCACAGTTTCTCATTTATTACAAAACATTTACAAGGAAAATGTGATGCATTTCACGATGTTAAAGTGTTTGCCTTTTTTCAGGAAGCTAAGTAAAACTCTCCTATTAGAATAAATGCTAAATGGGGTGGAAATTCTTCAGTGAAAAGTGAGCTCAAAATATGCAGAGGTAACTGATGACCTGAGAAATCAATTGGTGGGCCATAGGCCTTGACTGGGTAGAGGATGGAACATTTCTTTCCTTTGGCTCTCAGATGTTCATGTCTGTTGAGTTTTGCAGTGATTGGGCCTGCCTTGCATGATAATACGTGGGTGGAGTACACATTCTTTACCATGCAATTTGGACACCGTTATATAGTCCCTCCTCTTTGACTTCCTTCCTTTGTACATAATGACCTGATCAACTTTTTCTATCCTAATCTCCTTTGCCTTTGTCTAATTTCCCTTCTCACTGGCTATAACTTCCTTTAAAAAAAGAAGGCATTCTTATCCTCTTCTTGTCCTTGGACAGAATAGATTTTACCACGTATTTTAACACTAATCTTAAAACACCACCTTGTGTGTAGTACGATCTCAAAAAATTTTCAGTGAAAATGCCTTTTGACAAGTCTTTCATTCTCCTTGGGCTCCAGTGTTTTCCGTTTCTCTACTTCTTGTCCTTAACTCACAAGTGGCGTCATAAATAGCATGCCCCTGGTTGGAGTACTTTGCTGTCCTAGTTCTAGTGCAATTCCATCCATTATCTAGCTCAAGGAAGCCTATTACACACTTTTCTAAGAGTATACATGCCTCCTCACACAGTTCCCATCCACTCCTAGCTTGACTTTGAGACTCATGATACTAGAAGTACAAACTTCCAAATTCACCTTCTGTTCTGATCCTCTGCGATTCAGCGACACTATTGCCCAGTGACCTCATTTAGGCAACTTGGCTTGACCAGGCTGGCTTAGCCTATCTTTTGGCAATTCCCAAATAAGCTATGCACACTTTGCTACATTTTATTGAGCTAGCTTTTAGCCATCTGGCTTCCTCCAGTAGACCTGAACTCCTAGAGGACAACTCCATTTCTTATTTAGAGTTGTTTGCACAGGGGGTAGCAATGAATTTTCAATACATATTTGGTGAATCCAAGAATTGGTTGAGTTGATTATGTATGTTGATATACTGATGTTGTCCAGATTATAACTTTATCAGTGCATTAAAAGCAGATCCCAAGGAAGAAGCTTTGCAAACCCTTTGTTAATGTGATTGTCATGTTTCCTAAAATGTATTCAAGCTCCACTAGGATCAGGAAAAGTTAAAAGAATGATAAGGGTTAAATGAAAGTGTCTAAGCTTGAGGAACACATTTGGGAATTTGTGTGCTTATTTGTATGTATAACATCCTCCCCATGTCAAGTTTGATTAGTTTGCTTAAGTGATATAGTATTAATAGCCATGCTTTACAGGTGCTTAATCAATTGTTTATTTACAGTGCTAGTTGGATGGCTACTTCGTCCCTTGCTCTTAAAGGCCACAGGATGGAGCCAAATCATGATACCCCCCATTTCCTCCTGAGGAATTACAGAATTGGATTTCAGTTTCACAAAAAATAAATAAAAATAAAATTAACAGTAATCTATTTCCCCTGAAGTATGAACTGGACCCAAACAATCAATTAGCAGTAAGCTTGTCAAAATGCACAGGACACGGGCTGCTAGGTGCTTTATCATAATTGTATTTGCCCAGAGCATTTGAATAAATGAGATGAAATGTTGCAAGTCTCTGAATCTTTGATAGATAATTTCTGGACCTCCTGCTGAAATACTGTTGGCTAATTTTCTACAGTGAACTTTCTCAGTAATTGTCACAGCCTGTAATAGATGACTTTTTCTCCCCTATAATCCCATGCCTGAGTGCAGGGAGACGACTTACAGGCTGTGTGTGTGTCTATGAGAATGCAGCTGGGTGTGCACTTTTTTATGAAGAGAAAGAGCTTTCTCCAGAGATTTTGCTAAAATTTCCCATTCTTCCTCCCAAATAGCAGGGACTTGATAAATACTCAGTGAATCACATTCCATTTTGTGTTTATGTTGGTATTCCCCACATCTACAGGCTTAGGGAACAGAGTGGAAGGGGATAAAAATCTAGTATGACATTGTACCAGCATAGTCATAGGTAGACCTCTAATTGGCAATAATTAGACTCACAAGATTCAAGTAAGCTTTTAGGCTGCTTGTCCTTAGCTTTCTAGAAGGATACAGGGCAGGCACTCTGGCAGCAGCAGCGTCATCTCATGGGGGCCCAGCAGCTACCCAAGTACTCAGTCTCTTTTGCCTCCTCATCCACTTAGGGTGTAGGCAACTGCTGCAGACAGTAGCCAAGTTTCCCACATTCTAGTCGCATAGGTGCAAGGCCTGCCTGCCGACTTTCAGCTCTGCAGCCCAAGTGCAGTTCTACAGATCAGGTGTAAACACAACAAAGCTGATACAATATTCTGTATTTATTTTAATGCTTCAGTTTCCGAGGAAGCCGTGCTGTGGAGAGACACTGTCCTGCACCTGCCCAAGCCTGCTGAGAGCCCTTGATACAGGTTATTAGTTTCCATATCATTTGAATTACAAAATAGACCCAGAAGTGATTAAAGGGAATTCTATTTTCCACTTGCTTTTATTGTCCAACTGGAGAGGTGGCCATAGGGGAAAATCATTCTATTAAAGTGAAATGAAGACTTCACCCATTCAGGGCTTAAGATACTGATCAGTCCCATAGAAGAATGACTGTGGACCCAACTGAACAGACCTTTTGGATGTTGGAATTAAGACCCAAAGAGTTCCTTCTTTGAAGTACTTTCAACAGTTTGCTTTGGTTCTGGACATGTCCATAGCTTTCTCAGTCAGAGACATTTCTCCCTGCGTAAGCACTCACTTATGCTAAATTTATGCCTTTAAAATTTTGCACTTATTCTCACTTTAAAGAGAATAAAAAAGATATGTTTGTAGGCACCAACTGTAAGTGGGTTGAAAATTCCTCAAGTGCAAAGTTTCATTCAAAAATTTGTATTCTACTCTATTGAGTATATAAGTTCAAAATTCCTAATTTAATTTACTCAAGTTGGGTGTGATTTTAAGTCTTTAATTTCTTTGGAAAGTCAAACATTCTATGAATGCAGTAACAACAAATCCAAGACTCACTTTAAAAAAGAGGCATAATAATCAGTTCACAGATTTTTTAGAACTAAGAGGTCTCTGCCATTCATATCCTTTGAATAAGAAAAAAAAATGTTAATTCCAAAGATAAGTCAGAATCCTGCTGCAAAGGACATTAATGGTATATTATACCTTTACATGTAGATAGCTCCTTTGAGAGTGAAACAAGTCTATTTCTACTCGACCTTCCTTTTCCCTGTTCATTAAGTTAGTGGAGAGTAACTTAAATACTATGTTTATGAAGAAGTCACTATTGGAAAAGGAACACATCAGGCATAGTTCCTGAAGTATATGAAAACAATTCCATATGTGTCAAAGTTGTAAGCACAAAGAAGAATGGATTAAAATAATGGAAATGAAAAAAATATATTTCAGCATTAGGCTTGAGTTTGTATTCTTTGCATTTTTAATATACTTTATATTTAGAGGTCCCCAGAAATATTCTGTTATGGGTATGATTATCTTTTAGTGGAAAGCTTAATTTAAGTACTTACTGACATAGGCCAAATTATTTGAAGTTGGGTACTCAGAGAAAAATCACTAAAATACTATGGATAGTGGAAAAATAAAATTATAAGGATTAATTTGTGTGAAGTTACTAAAAAAAAATTTCTGGTATAAAATATAGATGATTCCTCCAAAACCCTTAGTTAAAAATGCTTAGGAATATGGATTGTAATTCTTTTATGTCTGCATTTGCTTTGTATATGCCATTTGTGGTTTCTATTTATCTAAGCTTTAATTCTCTAAAATTCCATTTTTCAAAGTTTAATATTATCATTTCTTCGATTTTCTTCATCTAGAAACTTTATGTAATTCATATATAATTTAGGTCTACATATGTATCCTGTATTCTCCATTTACATAAAGTTTCCCTTTCAATCAAATGATTCAGTGAACTAGACTGGCATCTATTTTGCTTGTTGGTTTGTTTTTAATGAATGGATTGTTTCATTTGGTACATATAGCCAAATAAAAAAAAATCTTACATTTGCCAAACTTGCTATAAGGGGGAAAAATGCAGTGCATTTTTGAGGTCATAGGAGGACAAAGGTTAGTAAGAGAATGTTTTCAAAAAGTCTTCTTGCCAAATCCGTCCCTCCCCATCAGCCCCAGTGAACTTCCTTTCTGCTGAAGAAAGAAAGATGAACTCTTTCTCCATGTGGATTCTGCCCACTGTGCTCTAGGACAATTCAGTCATGTATCATTAACACCACAAACTATGCTGTCGGCTTTGATACCCTGACAATACTAAGGGAAAATAAATCAGAATGTTCCCAGTGAGTTCCCCCTTTGGTTGACTTGTAAAAGAGGGATACATGCCAGTTATTATACAGCTGTTTCTGAGAGAAGAAATGGGTGGGAGTGAAAAGTGTATACATCTCAGAAGCCGTTGGCTTCAAATATATAATATAAATTCATAAATGCTTCTCCCATCATCTAAAAATTACAGCTTAGTTCAGATCTCCTGAGCTGGCCTTTATCACATGACTGACTCAGCAAGCTCTGAAGAAGGTAGATACAATTTAAAGGCACCAAATTCTTTTGCAGCTAATTTGTTAATCCTTCTGGCCTCAATCCACAAGATGAGGTGTGTGAGTGTACAGCAGGTTCCAATAGAAGATTTTTTTTAATTTTGGTATTATTAGTGTACAATTACGTGAGCAACATTATGGTTACTAGACTCCCCCTATTATCAAGTTCCCACCACATACCCCATTACAATCACTGTCCATCAGCGTAGTAAGATGCTGTAGAGTTACTGCTTGTCTTCTCTCTGTTATACGGCCTTCCTCGTATGCTCCCCCACTACATTATGTGTGCTAATCATAATACCACTTTTTCCCCCTTATCCCTCCCTTCCCACCCATCTTCCCCAGTGTTTCTTTTCTTTTTTTTTTGATGGTTGGATCTTTTTTTTTTTGGTATCATTAATGTACAATCACTTGAACAACATTATGGTTACTTGATCCCCTATAATCAAGTCCCCCCCACATACCCCATTACAGTCACCATCCATCAGCGCAGCAAGATGCTACAGAATCATTACTTGTCTTCTCTGTAAATACTGCCTTTCCCATGTCCCCCCCCCCCACACACTACATTACGTGTGCTAATTGTTATGCCACATTTCCCCCTTATCCCTCCCTTCAAACCCATCCTCCCCAGTCCCTTTCCCTTTGGTAACTGTTAGTCCATTATTGGGTTCTGTGAGTCTGCTGCTGTTTTGTTCTTTCAGTTTTTCCTTTGTTCTTATACTCCACATATGAGTGAAATCATTTGATACTTGTCTTTTTCCGCCTGGCTTATTTCACTGAGCATAATACCCTCTAGCTCCATCCATATTGTTGCAAATGGTAAGATTTGTTTTCTTTTTATGGCTGTATACTGTTCCATGGTGTATATGTACCACATCTTTATCCATTCATCTACTGATGGACACTTAGGTTGCTTCCATTTCTTGGCTATTGTAAATAGTGCTGCGATAAACATACAGGTGCATCTGTCTTTTTCAAACTGGGCTGCTGCATTCTTAGGGTAAATTCCTAGGAGTGGAATTCCTGGGTCAAATGGTATTTCTATTTTGAGTTTTTTGAGGAACCTCCATACTGCTTTCAACAACGGTTGAACTAGTTTACATTCCCACCAGCAGTGTAGGAGGGTTCCCCTTTCTCCACATCCTCGCCAACATTTGTTGATGTTCGTCTTTTGGATGTTGGCCATCCTAACTGGTGTGAGGTGGTATCTCATTGTGGTTTTAATTTGTATTTCTCTGATGACTAGCGATGTGGAGCATCTTTTCATGTGCCTGTTGGCCATCTGAATTTCTTCTTTGGAGAAGTGCCTGTTCAGCTCCTCTGCCCATTTTTTAATTGGCTTATTTGCTCTTTGATTACTGAGGTGCATGAGCTCTTTATATATTTCAATGTCAACCCCTTATCGATATGTCATTTATGAATATATTCTCCCATACTGTAGGATATCTTTTTGTTCTACTGATTGTGTCCTTTGCTGTACAGAAGCTTTCTAGTTTGATGTAGTCCCACTTGGTCATTTTTGCTTTTGTGTCCCTTGCCCCAAGAGATATGTTCATGAAGAAGTTGCTCATGTTTATGTCCAAGAGGTTTTTGCCCAGGTTTTTTTCTAAGAGTTTTATGGTTTCATGACTTACATTCAGGTCTTTGAGCCATTTTGAGTTTACTTTTGTGTATGGGAATAGACAATAATCCAGTGTCATTCTCTTACATGTAGCTGTCCAGTTTTTCCAACACCAGCTGTTGAAGAGGCTGTCATTTCCCCATTGTATATCCATGGCTCCTTTATCACATATTAATTGACCATATATGCTTGGGTTTATATCTGGGGTCTCAAGTCTGTTCCATTGGTCTATGGGTCTGGCTTGTGCCAGTACCAAATTGTCTTGAATACTGTGGCTTTGTAGTAGAGCTTGAGGTCAGGGAGCGTAATTCCCCCTGCTTTATTTTTCCTTCTCAGGATTGCTTTGGCTATTCGGGGTCCTTTGTGGTTCCATATGAATTTTAGAACTATTTGCTCTAGTTCGTTGAAGAATGCTGTTGGTATTTTGATAGGAATTGCATTGTATCTGTAGATTGCTTTAGGCAGGATGGCCATTTTGACAATATTAATTCTTCCTATCCATGAGCATGGGATGTGTTTCCATTTATTGGTATCTTCTTTAATTTCAGTCATGAGTGTCTTGTAGTTTTCAGATATAAGTCTTTCACTTCCTTGGTTAGGTTTATTCCTAGGTATTTTATTCTTTTGGATGCAGTTGTGAATGGAATTGTTTTCCTTATTTCTCTTTCTGCTAGTTCATCGTTAGTGTATAGGAATGCAACTGATTACTTGTATTAATATTGTATCCCGCAACTTTACTGAATTCAGATTTAGATCTAGTAGTTTTGGAATGGATTCTTTAGGATTTTTTATGTACAATATCATGTCCTCTGCAAACAGGGACAGTTTGACTTCTTCCTTATCAATCTGGATGCCTTTTATTTCTTTGTGTTGTCTGATTGCTGTGGCTAGGACCTCCAGAACTATGTTAAATAAAAGTGGGGAGAGTGGGCATTCTTGCCTTGCTCCCGATCTTAAAGGAAAAGCTTTCAGCTTCTCACTGTTAAGTATAACGTTGGCTGTGGGTTTGTCATATATGGCCTTTTATTATGTTGAGGTACTTGCCCTCTATACCCATTTTGTTGAGAGTTTTTATCATGAATGGATGTTGAATTTTGTTGAATGCTTTTTCAGCATCTATGGAGATGATGATGTAGTTTTTGTCCTTCTTTTTGTTGATGAGGTGGATGATGTTTATGGATTTTCGAATGTCGTACCATCCTTGCATCCCTGGGATGAATCCCACTTGATCATGATGGATGATCTTTTTGATGTATTTTTTGAATTTGGTTTGCTAATATTTTGCTGAGTATTTTTGCATCTATGTTCATCAAGGATATTGGTGAGTAATTTTCTTTTTTTGTGGTGTCTTTGCCTGGTTTTGGTATTGGAGTGATGTTGGCCTCATAGAATGAGTTTGGGAGTATTCCTTACTCTTCCACTTTTTGGAAAACTTTAAGGAGAATGGGTATTAGGGCTTCACTGAATGTTTGATAAAATTCAGCAGTGAAACCCTCTGGTCCTGAGGTTTTGTTCTTAGGTAGTTTTTTGATTGCCAATTCAATTTCTTTGCTGGGAAGTGGTCTATTCAGATTTTCTGTTTCTTCCTGGGTCTGCTTTGGAAGGTTGTGTTTTTCAGGAAGCTGTCCATTTCTTCTAGGTTATCCAGTTTTTTACCATATAATTTTTCATATTATTCTCTCTTAATTCTTTGTATTTCTTTATGTCTGAAGTGATTTTTCCTTTCTCACTTCTGATTCTGTTTATGTGGGTAGACTCTCTTTTTTTCGTGATACGTCTGGCCAGGGGTTTATCTATTTTGTTTATTTTCTTGAGGAACCAGCTCCTGCTTTCATTGATTCTTTCTATTTTTTTGTTCTTCTCAATTTTATTTCTGCTTTAATCTTTATTATGTCCCTCCTTAATTCTGTTAGTATTTGTTTCACATATGTAGGTGATCCTGTGTTGGGTGCATAGATATTTATAATAGTTATATCCTCTTGTTGGACTGACCCCTTTATCATTATTATATTATGTATTCTTTGTCTCTTGTTACTTTGTTTTGAAGTCTGTTTTGTCTGATACAAGTACTGCAACTCTTGCTTTTTTCTCCCTATTAGTTGTATGAGGTATCTTTTTCCATCCCTTTACATATTTAGTCTGTGTATGTCTTTGGGTTTGAAGTGAGTCTTTTGTAGGCAGTCTATAGATGGGTCTTGTTTTTTTATCCATTCAGTGACTTTACATCTTTAGATTCGTGCATTCAGACCATTTACATTTAGGGTGATTACCGATAGGTATGTGCTTATTGCCATTGCAGGCTTTAGATTCATGGTTACCAAAGGTTCAAGGGTAATTCCCTTACTATATAACAGTCTCATTTAACTCACTTCCTATGCTATTACAAAGACAACCTAAAGATTCCTTTTTTTTTTCCTTCTCCATTCTTTGTATGTTATGAATCATATTCTGTACTCTTTGTCTAGCCCTTGGGTGATATTTATTTAGCCTTAGGAATACTTACATCTATAGGAGTCCCAACAAAATGCACTGTAGAGGTGGTTTGTGGGAGGTAAATTCTCTCAGCTTTTGCTTATCTGAAAAGTGTTTAATCCCGCCTTCAAATTTAAATGATAACCTTGCCGGGTAGAGTATTCTTGGTTCAAGGCCCCACTGCTTCATTGCATTAAATATATCACTGCCTTCTGGCCTGTAACGTTTCTGTTGAGAAGTCTGATGATAGCCTGATGGGTTTCCCTTTGTATGTGATCTTTTTTCTCTCTCTACCTGTTTTTAAAAGTCTGTCTTTACCCTTGATCTTTGCCATTTTAATTATTATATGTCTTGATGTTGTCTTCCTTGGGTCCCTTGTGTTGGGAGATCTGTGCACCTCCATGGCTTGAGAGACTATCTCCTTCCCCAGATTGGGAAGTTTTCAGCAATTACCTCCTCAATGACACTTTCTATCTCTTTTTCTCTCTTCTTCTTCTTCTGGTACCCCTATAGTGTGAATATTGTTCCTTTTGGATTGGTCACACTGTTCCCTCAATAGTCTTTCATTCTTAGAGATTCTTTTTTCTCTCCATGCCTCAGCTTCTTTGTATTCCTCTTCTCTAATATCTATTCCATTTACTGTCTCTTCTACTACATCTAATCTGCTTTTAAATCCCTCCACTGTATGTTTCATTTCATATATGGAGTTTCTTACTGATTGAATCTCCATCTTAAATTCATTCCTGAGTTCTTGAATATTTTTCTGTACCTCCATAAGCATGTTTATGATTCTTGTTTTGAACTCTCTTTCAGGAAGATTGTTGAGTTCAGTTTCATTTGTCCCTTTTCTGGGGTTTGTGTGATTTTGGCTTGAACCATGTTCTTTTGATGTTTCATATTTCTGTGTGTTGCCCTCTATTGCCCAGAAGCTCCAGTCTCTGGAGCTGCTCAGCCCCTAGAGTGAGGTTGGGGGTCATAGGGGAGCAGAGTTGATGCCTGGGGGGAGGAAAGAGCTGTTTCCTGAATCCCACCTGCAGTGCCTGTCTCCTGTATGAGAGCCAGTGGGCCGAGCACACAGGTGTAAGCCTCTGTGCTCTGCATCTCTAGCTGTCATAGACAGGGCCTCCCTCTGACTCAACTGACGTCTACGCAGTGACTCCCGGTTTGCGAGCTGGTGCTGTCAGGCCAGGAGGAAGGTCGGCAGGCTGTGTATCCCAGTGGGGGGCCTCAGAGCTGAATAGCCAGACAAGGGGATGGAGCGTCTGAAGCTCCTCAAAGTTCCCAATCTGCTGGGCAGAGCGTGCCCAGACAACCTTATTCCCCTATCTCTTCTCCGACACAGCAAGCTCCATGCAAACCCCACCCCTTCAGCAGCGCTCTCCCTGTTAGGAAGCCTCTCAGAGTCGCCTGCCTTTCCCTTGTCTCAGAGCGGTTGGTTTGGATCCTGTCCTCCACAAATGGCTAGAATCTCAAGCACTCCGCCTCTCCCAGCTCCCCATCCTCCAGAGCACCATATAGTGTAGGTTTCTGCTTCCATAGTAGATCTCCAGGGCTAGGTGTTCAGCAGTCCCAGGCTTCCACCTCCTCCCCACTCTCTCCCTCCTGCTGGTGAGCTGGGGTGGGGGAAGGGCCTGGGTCCTGCCAGACCAAGTCTTTGGTATGTTACCCTGTTTGGTGAGGCCTGCTCTGTTCGTGAGGTCTGTATGCAGTCTGGTGCTGCCTTCTTTCTGCTGTTGTTTTTGGGTTAGTTGTATTAACTATATTCTCACACTATCTGTGGTTTTAGGAGGAGTTCTCTGTCTCACCTCTCACACTGCCATCTTGAATCCTATAGAACATTTATGAGAAGATAAGATGTGGAGTCGGGAAAGGTACCTTTGAAAAAGAAATTGCAGATATCAAAATTTTAAGATGACTTTTAATGACTCTAACATAATATTGTGGTTATTTTGCATAACACATAAACGTTGGAAACAAACACATCCATTTAACATATACACTCAAATATTTACTACCTTTTTAGATATCTTTACTGTGGCACACTGTTTCTAGACACCTAATAACCATGGCCTGATTCTACTTTTTAAATTACAATACTGAAAAGAAAAGAAATGCTTTGTTTTATCCAACAGACTCTTTAACTTTGTTTGTATAGCATTAAGGAAAGTTGCTGCTGTTATTTCAATATGTGTAGAATCTGTACATCTCAAGCCATTTAAAAATATTATAAGCACTCTGGGAAGATGTTGGCATGAGCAAGGCGGTGGAAATCTCCTCCTGAAACCATATATATTTGTGAAAATGCAACAAATACAACTATTCCTAAAAGAGATACCAGAAGACATAGTACAACAGCCAGGCTACAGCTACATCTGAGAGAACTCAGCACCTCACGAAGTGGGTAAGATACAAAGCCGTGACCTGGCAGGACCGAGCACTCCTCCACCCCAGCTCACTGGCGGGAGTAAAAGAATCAGAGTGGGGAGGGAGTGGAAGCACAGGACTGCTAAATAACCAGCCCTGGTGATCTGCACCAGGAGCACAGACACACATGGCATGGTGTATTGGAGATTAGAGAAACGGAAGGGCAGGATCCAAGATAGAGACTGCGAGAAGGTCCCCACAGCTAGCTCCCCTGGGAAAAAAAGAAAAGCAGGCACTTTTTAAAAAGTCTTAAAGAGACAAGGGCCCAACAGTGGAACAAAATTGTCCAGGCGCACTCAGCCCAGCAGGCTGGGAATCTTGAGGAATTTCGGGCCCCCTAACCGGCTACGGGGAAAACAGCCCCGCTGAAGCCCCTCATGGTGATAAGCAGCCTGCCATTCATTCGCCCGGCCTGCGCTGCAAACAGTCTGGTGGATCCGCCACAGCCGCCTATCAGCAGGAGAGCGGCCCTGCCGACAGCAACCATACAGAATCTCCTCCTGGCGGGTGCACAGCTAACTGGGAAGGGCCATGGAAGCCAGAGCAATGTCTGGAAGGCACCGGGCTGCAGAACGCACCCAGGGTGGCTGCAAACCCCCTCAGTGCTCTAGGCTAGCCTGAGGCGGTCCCACATATGGCAGCTCAGGGGATTATCCCAGAGACTGCATCCCTGTGTGCAGGTAACCAGCACAGGCTGCAGAGAAGGGCAAGGAGAACAACAAGCAGGAAGGGACTTTGTTCTCCCAGCTGACACACCTGGCACCTGCCTGCGACCACTTCTATCACCATGAAAAGACAGAAGAATATGGTCCAGTCAAAGATCACCCAGACAACACAGAGAGAGGACCTGGTATGATAGATTTAAACAATGTTCCTGAAAAAGAATTCAGAATAAAAGTAATAACTATGCTGAAGAACCTACGGAGAAATATGCAAGAGCTAAGGGAGGAACTCAGGAGGGATATTACAGAAATGAAACAATCGATTGACGGACTGAAGAGCAGACTGGATGAGGTGCAAGAGACTGTTAATGGAATAGAAATCAGAGAACAGGAGTACAGAGAAGGTGAGGCAGAGAGAAATAAAAGGATCTCTAGGAATGAAAGGATATTAAGAGAAATGTGTGACCAATCCAAACGGAACAATATTCGCATTACAGGAGTACCAGAACAAGAAGAGAGAGGAAAAAGGGATAGAAAGTGTCTTTGAAGACATAATTGAGGAATACTTCCCCAAGCTGGGAAAGGAAATAGTGTCTCAGATCACGGAAGCCCACAGATCTCCCAACACAAGGGACCCAAGGAAGAAAACACCAACACATATAATAATTAAAATGGCAACGATCAAAGACAAGGACAGAGTATTAAAGGCAGCCAGAGAGAGAAAAAAGATCACCTACAAAGGAAAACCCATCAGACTATCATCAGACTTCTCAACAGAAACCTTACAGGCCAGAAGAGAATGGCATGATATATTTAACACAATGAAACAGAAGGGGCTTGAACCAAGAGTACTGTATCCAGCATGATTATCATTAAAATTTCAGGGAGGGATTAAACAATTCCCAGACAAGCAAAAGTTGAGGGAATTTGCCTCCCACAGACCACCTCTACAGGATATCTTAAGGGGACTGCACTAGATGGAAGCCCTAAGGCTAAAAGATGTCACCAGAGAAAATAAAAACATAGCAAAGAGAGCAGACCGTCCAAATACTAACTAAAGACAAAAAATAAAATCAACTACCCACAAAAACATTCAAAGAAAACATAAAAGAGTGCCGAATAAAACACCTAGCATATAAAGAATAGAGGAGGAAGAATAAGAAGGGAGAGAAATAAAGAATCATCAGACTGTGTTTATATAGCTTAACAAGAGAGTTAAATTAGACTGTTAGATAGTAAAGAAGCTACCCTTGAACCTTTGGTAACCACGAATCTAAAGCTGGCAACAGCAATAAGTACATATCTATCGATAATCACCCTAAATGTAAATGGACTGATGCACCAATCAAAAGGCACAGAGTAATAGAATGGATAAAAAATCAACAGCCATCTATATCCCATTTACAATAAACTCACCTCAAACCCAAAGATATACACAGACTAAAAGTGAAGGGATGGAAAAAGATATTTCATGCAAACAACAGGGAGAAAAAAGCAGGTGTTGCAGTACTTGTATCAGACAAAATAGACTTCAAAACAAAGAAAGTAGCAAGAGACAAAGAAGGTCATTACATAATGATAAAAGGGTCAGTCCACAAGAGGATATAACCATTATAAATATATATACACCCAACACAGGAGCGCCTACATATGTGAAACAAATACTAACAGAATTAAAGGAGGAAATAGAAAGCAATGCATTCATTTTAGGAGACTTCAACACACCACTCACTCCAAAGGACAGATCATCCAGACAGAAAGTAAGTAAAGACCCTGAGGCACTGAACAACACACTAGAACAGATGGACCTAACAGACATCTACAGAACTCTACACCCAAAAGCAGCAGGATACACATTCTTCTCAAGTGAACATGGAATATTTTCCAGAATAGACCACATACTAGGCCACAAAAAGAACCTCAGTAAATTCAAAAATATTGAAATTCTACCAACCAACTTCTCAGATCACAAAGGTATAAAACTAGAAATAAATTGTGCAAGGAAAACAAAGAGGCTCACAAATACATGGAGGCTTAACAACATGCTCCTAAATAATCAATGGATCAATGACCAAATTAAAACAGATCAAATATATGGAGACAAATGACAACAACACAAAGCCACAACTTCTGTGGGACGCAGCAAAGGCAGTTCTAAGAGGAAAGTATATTGCAATCCAGGCCTATTTAAGAAGGAAGAACAATCCCAAATGAATAGTCTAAGTCACAATTATTGAAATTGGAAAAAGAAGAACAAATGAGGCCCAAAATCACCAGAAGGAGGGACATAATAAAGACTGCAGAAGAAATAAATAAAATTGAGAAGAATAAAACAATAGAAAAAAATCAATGAAACCAAGAGCTGGTTTTTTGAAAAAATAAACAAAATAGATAAACCCCTAGCCAGACTTATTAAGAGAAAAAGAGAATCTACACACATAAACAGAATCAGAAATGAGAAAGGAAAAATCACGATGGACCCCACAGAAATACAAAGAATTATAAGAGAACACTATGAAAATCTATATGCTAACAAGCTGGAAAACCTAGAAATGGACAACTTCTTAGAAAAATACAACCTTCCAAGACTGACCAAGCAAGAAACAGAAAACCTAAACAGACTAATCACCAGCAACGAAATTGAATCGGTAATCAGAAAACTACCCAAGAACAAAACCCCCGAGCCAGATGGATTCACCGCTGAATTTTATCAGACATATAGAGAAGAAATAACACCCATACTCCTTAAAGTTTTCCAAAAAATAGAAGAGGAGGGAATACTTCCAAACTCATTCTATGAAGCCAGCATCACTCTAATACCAAAACCAGGCAAAGACACCACAAAAAAAGAAAATTACAGACCAATATCCCTGATGAGCCTAGATGCAAAAATACTCAACAAAATATTAGGAAACCGAATTCAAAAATATATCCAGAGGATCATACACCATGATCAAGAGGGATTCATATCAGGGATGCAAGGAAGGTGCAACACTCGAAAATCCATCAACATCATCCACAACATCAAACAAAAAGAAGAACGAAAACCACATGATCATCTCCATAGATGCTGAAAAAGCATATGACAAAATTCAACATCCATTCATGATAAAAACTCTCAACAAAATGGGTATAGAGGGCAAGTACCTCAACATAATAAAGGCTATATATGACAAACCCACAGCCAACATCATACTTAACAGCGAGAAGCTGAAAGCTTTTCACCTAAGATCAGGAACAAGACAGGGATGCCCACTCTCCCCACTGTTATTTAACATAGTACTGGAGGTCCTAGCCTTGGCAATCAGACACAACAAAGAAATACAAGGCATCCAGATGGGTAAAGAAGCAGTCAAACTGTCACTATTTGTAGATGACATGATACTGTACATAAAAAACTCTAAAGACTCCACTCCAAAACTACTAGAACTAATACCTGAATTCAGCAAAGTTGCAGGATACAATATTAATACACAGTAATCTGTTGCATTCCTATACACTAACGATGAGCTAACAGAAAGAGAAATCAGGAAAACAATTCCATTCACAATAGCATCAAAAAGAATAAAATACTTAGGAATAAACCTAACCAAGGAAGTGAAAGACTTATACTCTGAAAACTACAAGACACTCATGAGAAATTAAAGAAGATACCAATAAATGGAAACACATCCCATGCTCATGGATAGGAAGAATTAATATAGTCAAAATGCCATCCTGCCTAAAGCAATCTACAGATTCAATGCAATTCCTATCAAAATACCAGCAGCATTCTTCAACTAAATTCATATGGGACCACAAAAGACCCCAAGTAGCCAAAGCAATCCTGGAAGGAAAAAATAAAGCAGGGGGAATTACGGTCCCTGACTTCAAGCTCTACTACAAAGCCACAATAATCAAGACAATTTGGTACTGGCACAAGAACAGACCCATAGACCAATGGAACAGACTCGAGACCCCAGATATAAACCCAGGCATATATGGTCAATTAATATATGATAAAGGAGCCATGGATATACAATGGGGAAATGACAGCCTCTTCAATAGCTGGTGTTGGCAAAACTGGACAGCTACATGTAAGAGAATGAAACTTGGTTATTGTCTATCCCCATACACAAGTTAACTCAAAATGGCTCAAAGACCTGAATGTAAGTCATGAAACCATAAAACTCTTAGAAAAAAACCTGGGCAAAAACCTCTTGGACATAAACATGAACAACTTCTTCATGAACATATTTCCTGGGGCAAGGGACACAAAAGCAAAAATGAACAAGTGGGACTATATCAAGCTGAAAAGCTTCTGTACAGCAAAGGACACCATCAGTAAACAAAAAGACATCCTACAGTATGGGAGAATATATTCATAAATGACATATCCGATAAGTGGTTGACATCCAAAATGTATAAAGAACTCACCTACCTCAATAATCAAAAAGCAAATAATCCAATTAAAAAATGGGCAGAGGATCTGAATAGACACTTCTCCAAAGAAGAAATTCAGATGGCCAACAGGCACATGAAAAGATGCTCCACATCGCTAAGCATCAGAGAAATGCAAATTAAAACCACAATGAGATACCACGTCTCACCAGTAAGGATGGCCAACATCCAAAACACAGACAACAACAAATGTTGGTGAGGATGTGGAGAAAGGGGAACCCTCCTACACTGCTGGTGGGAATGTAAATTAGTTCACCCTTTGTGGAAAGCATTATGGAGGTTCCTCAAAAAACTCAAAATAGAAATACCATTTGACTCACTAATCTCACTCCTAGGAATTTACCCTAAGAATGCAGCAGCCCGGTTTTAAAAAGACATATGCACCCCAATGTTTATCGCAGCACTATTTACAATAGCCAAGAGATGGAAGCAACCTAAGTGTCCATCAGTAGAGGAATGGATAAAGAAGAGGTGGTACATATACACAATGGAATATTATTCAGCCATAAGAAGAAAACAAATCCTACCATTTGCAACAACATGGATGGAGCTAACGGGTATTATGCTCAGTGAAATAAGCCAGGTGGAAAATGACAAGTATCAAATGATTTCACTCATATGTGGAGTATAAAAACAAAGCAAAAACTGAAGGAACAAAACAGCAGCAGACTCACAGAACCCAAGAATGACTAACAGTTATCATAGGAAAGGGACTGGGGAGGATGGGTGGGAAGGGAGGGACACAGGGGGAAATGGTGCATTACTATTAGCAGACATAATGTAGGGGGGGCACTGGGAGGGCTGTACAACTCAGAGAATACAAGCAGTGATTCTATAGCATCTCACTACACTGATGGACAGTGACTGTAATGGGATTGGTGGGGGGGACTTGATTAAATGGGGAGTTTAGTAACCATAATGTTGCACATGTAATTGTAGATTAACAATACCGAAATAAAAAATATATTTATTGTAAGCTGCCCCTTAGAGGCTGAAATAATAGTAAAGTGTGATAATACATATATTAAATACAAGTGGTGTGTGTATATATATATATATATATAATTTATAGTAAAACCATTGAAAATCTCCTCCTGGTTGAACAGATTTGAGATGCTGTGAGTTTAATCACATTTTTCTAGTGATGAAGAGTGTATCTTTCTAAATACAACCTGGGAGATACAGAAAGTGAGTGTGATCCTTGCTGTGTGGCATTCTTTTATAATAGTATTTATAGACCTATAGGTAATTGCTATGTAATTTTATATCTGGCCAACGGCTAATAAAGACTAATTTACTGATTTAGAAACGCTCCTGTTGTTAATAAAAAAAGAAAATTGGAGATCTGTCATTGACTTTATGTCCCCTTGAGTCAGTCGAGACGAGGTCTCCTGTCAAGGTTATGACATCATCTTTTATAAAGTAAGGGATAAACTTCCTGATATGTAGACCCTGTACCAAGACTAAGAGGCACTTGTCTTAAAAAGACATTTCTAAAGAAAGACCATAGTAAAAACAAAAATGATTATTGAAAGGGAAAAAAAATCACGTTTTTCCCCAAAACAATATCTAAAATGTGTTTTGATTAGTCATTAAGCAAGTAGTAAGTTATTCGTCTCCAAGACTATTTTGCATGCAAATAAATTTTATGTGTAAATATTTTTGTTCTTTAGGTCCATATATATTTTAAATTGCATGAAAAAAATGTGTGTTTCTCTATTTTGTTGTCTTTGGGAAAGCCAATAGTACAGTCAAGAACATTACAACTGCTATCATGATTTTATAATCCACATTTATTTTTTCTTGTTCTCTGTGGAGTAAAGCATGGAAAGGGCAGGTCCCTACAGGGTACAGGAAAGATACATTTTCATCACATGTAAATAACTATTACCTGGATTCCTCTCTATCTTGGCCTGATTACCAGACCTGATAGTCATATATATCCAATAATGAATATTTTTTTCAACCTAATTTTGCTGATAGATTTGTAAAGTTCATCTCCAGATATAGAAGAAAAGCCATAGCTGAACCATCGTGTTTTAGTGGCACCGAGCCTGAGCTTGCAGAGAGAGGAGGTTGGGCTATGGAGCAGACTGAGAACTGAGTATTTTCTACGCCCATGGATAGGCCTGGCCATCCTACAGTGTTCATGGAGGGGAATTTCAGTGCAACTTCCAGCCTTTCCATCCAGTGAATTATCCTGTGTCTGCTGGCTGAATGTCTACATTTCACTGAATTTCAATGAGAAATGTCTTTAAAGACAGTATTTTATACCTGAAATACTTTTACATTTAGAATCATTACATTTTAGACCTCAGTGCTAAGAGGACATTTACTCTGCCCCCCACCCCCCACCCCCACCCCCCCCATCATTTAACAGATGAAGGCACTGAAATTTAAAAGGTTAACTGGGTTTCTTAAGCTATGTAGCTTTTTTGTGACAGAGCCCAGATATTCTCAATGTTGGTTCAGAGCTCATTCATTTCCACCTTAAGGTAATTCTTCCTGAAAGATCTCATAGTATAAAATCTGTGTTAAAAGGCCATATCTTTCTACCTAAGTTTTTCTTTTTTTAAAAGTTTCAGAGATGGAACCATTTATATTTTATTTAAGTAAATTACCCAATGAAAGGTACAAATAGAGAGTTGAAAAGGGATTCAAGTAGTTGAATGTATTTGACATTTCAGAGTTTGAAGATTATAATTGGTTAAGTACAACAAAAAAGCACCTGTTAATATTCCTGAGAGGTTGTAAACTCAAAGTAGGAACCATACTGAAATGAATCCCCATGTTTCTGGTGCATAGCAACTTATCTAGGACCCAACACTCAATATATCTATTGAATGACTAAAGAAAACATGGTGGTGGTTCAGAGTTAAAGGAATCAAAAGAATGCTTTTAATGTATGCTTAAAATAGTTCTGCTACACAAAATTGCGATGACAGATCCATAGAAGTTCACATACTTCAGGAGACATCATCATAGAGAAGCTCAGGAAAGTAACAAGCCTGGCCACTGGATCAGAGAAAGGTTTTAACATCCAGGAAAATCAGGGACCTTTAGGTATAACTGTTTCAAAAACGTGCTGAAAACAGAAATGAACCCAGAGTACTTCGGAAAAGAAGCAGGGATTCCAAAGTAGGAAGAGACAAAAAAGGGTAGAGAGGACTGGAAACTTTCTAAGTGGAGATAAGATGTTGCTGACACTTACCTAGACCATAATGAAGTCTGGAAGAGATACTCTAAGGCTCTGTTTTGCTTCCCGGGCTGACAAGTATAAGAAGTAGAAATAATGGACTCTTGGTAGAGAGTCAGGACCAGAAGGCATAATAAACCCTTCAACCGAGGGCTCTTATTTTTTTATCTTAATTTCATTTCTCACTGAGCAAGTCAGCAAAATAGTTCTTCTCTCAATAACTTTTATAGAAATACATATTCCTCTGGAGAATGGAACTAGACCCAAAGTTATGTGAAAAATAATGAGGTCAAAAGTGAGAAAAAGACGTCTCGCTAGGAATGTGATTAAGCATCCCTTTGAAATGGAAGCCAGGTTAAAAATATTAATTTAGAAATTAAAGCTGTATTATGCAGGTACATTATAGTAAGGAAGGAGGAGGTATAAGGACAAATGGAAGTAGTCTGGTGTCCCTGACCATGAGGAGTGAAACAGGAGGTGATGGGTACTGGTAGGTCCTTTCTCTTGAAATCCCGTTTCCCTTGAGGATAAATTTTCCCAATCCTCTTACTAGTTGCTAGATGGACTGTTAATAGGAAAAAAAAAAATGAATAAAAGCAAGTGGAAGGATATGTTTTAGAAACCCTAGTGAACACAACATAAGATTTTGGAGGTTTGGGGGGCTACACCTTAGGTAGCTCACCTCGGAGGCTCTGACCTCATGAAGACCTCTCCAAAAAGAGGTCTTTTTCATGCAGTCAGTGGTTTAGGGGAGATTAAGGGTTTTCTTACTTATGGCACGCTGGTAAGTGGTTTCTAGGGATTAGATAAAACCTACATTTTGGCCTCAGTGTGTTATTCTTGCCCAGATTAGTGTTGAATATCAAATTTTTAGAAAAACAAAGTCTAAAGGAAATCATACTAAAACTAGATGAGGTCTTTGAAACAAAAGCTTTCATTGCGTTTAGGTGCTGTGTGTAAAAAAGAGGCTAAGT
This sequence comes from Smutsia gigantea, assembly GCA_032199065.1. NCBI lineage: Eukaryota > Metazoa > Chordata > Mammalia > Pholidota > Manidae > Smutsia > Smutsia gigantea. Next base: position 389,016 of record JAVSCE010021166.1, read on the forward strand.
GGTGGAGATCTTCATGAAACGTAACCTAAGAAAGCTGTGAAATGCTTCAGAAGTTTTTGAGACCGAGCATGAGATAAAATGCTAAAAATATGTTGGAACTAAATTAAAAGGAAGGTCAGGACACAGCCATGTCTGAATGGGAGATACATAAGCACAGTGAATACAAATTGATAATGCTGAGGCGAGACATCATTTATTGCTCTTCCATTTTTCTTTTAGGGAACAAGCAATAAAAGTGAAATGAATGAGCCAGTTTTCAACCTAATTTTCATACAATATCATTTCTCCTGAAGGTTCACCAAAGACAGAAATTGAAGAGAAAAATCACCTTACTACCCTGAACTCATCATTGAAGAAAGGCTCAATGTCTTGCCTGAGGAACACTTTTTTTTTTAATGCAAACTCTGAACTACAAAATCTGAAACACTGTGCATATGTTTCCAACTTGTGTATTAAGGCAGAGTTCAGCATCCATGTACATAGATGAAAACACACACATATATTATATATACACTCACACCCCTAAATATGTACTCTGGACTTTCCATCTGTCTGTCTTTGCCTCTGATTGTCATCAATCTGTCTTATTTATAAGTCATTTACAGTATGGTTTGGTTCTGTGCTTGATAGTTTGGGGGGTTTTCTTCTTCCTCTAGCTTGTACCTTTCCTTTTCTTGTTGACATATATGTCTGCTTAGTTGTCTCCTAAGAGATAAGAAGTTATTGTTTTGAGCGAGATCATAAAAATATTCTATGTGATTCTCTTTTTGGAAGTTGCAAACTATCAAGAACCATGTAAGGTCTGAAATTTTACCATCCTTGCAAGCTAAAAAGATAACCTGCCACAGTTTGATGGATGCGGGCAGAAGACAGAAGACTCTTGCCTCTGAGACAAAGGACTTTATTACTCACTGCCCAGCACAGCAGGGCTTTCAGGCTTCATGTTCACATTGATTCTTCTTGCCTCCTTCCCAAGGCAGGCAGTGCCGAGCAACCCAGGTGGACGCTGCACGCAGTGATTTGTGTCCCAGATGACGAACTGAGCTGAGGAAACATTCTTTTAAAGGGACTGTCAGGAAACAATGCTCAACCTTTGCCCCAGAGAGAGACATTATCTTTGTTGTCCTAGGCAGAAAAAAAAAAATCTGCCCTCTTCCCCAGAGGGAGACACTCCATCTTCCAAAATTGTTTGCTTTATAAACATCCTTGGAAAAAACAGTCCAGAAGAAAAAGCTACCAGTGCCTTTCAGCAGAAACATGAGACCCACTAAGAACTGTCTCCCAATACCGAATTGCTTCTATAGTCCTGAACACATATGCCCCTGATGTTCATATTATTAACAGCCCAAGCGATAAATACTTTAGTTTGCCTGTCAGTTTCCACAAATTCTCTTGTCAGACAACAAGCTCTATTTTTCTTTCCTTCTTTCGTTTTTTTTTTTTAATCAGTTTTGGTGCAGAGGCATCAGTCTATTGCTTCTGTGTTTTGTCCTTAATACCCAGAAGCGTTTTTCAGGCATAGGCCATATTTGGACACTCTTTCTATCTGTGCCTCTTTCTTAGTCCTGTGCTGCTTGGCTGAACATTCTAGCTCAGTTTTTATCTGTTGTCAGCATCAGCAGCAACTGATGGGCCAAGTTGTCTATGCTCTTGAGAACATCTCAGGAGGTGAGGGTTCCAGCAGCATCTGATGGTTTATCCTTGGATTTTTTTTTTTTTTACATTATGCAGGGTTCTCCCCTACTCTCAAAATCTCTCTGAGTCTGTAATGTCCTTACTTTATCAGTTTCACACTGACAAAAGATCAGACTGCAGGAAGTAATGCTCTGAGTACCTCTGTGAAACCCACACGTTCATGTCCAGGATTCTGCTGGGATTCCTAAACCTATGGAAGAAGAGAGTTTTCCAATTTTATTTTATTTTTATGCTATAGGTGGCAAATGCCAGGCTGATGGTAATGAAAATGCTAATAAAAATACCCTAACTTTGGCATTTAGAGGAGTTTGAACCCCTTTGAAAATAAATTCCTGGGATGTCAAGATTTATCCAAGTTTTTCAGCCTTTGCTTAAAATGTTTTTTTGGACTCTCTTCTGCAATAGCCAATCTTTACCCTTTAATACTGAATTTCATTTTTAGAGATAGCTAAAATTTAGTTAGAATCCAATAAAGAAATAGGTAAATATGCACAATGAAACAGATATATCCTTATGTGGTTGATAAATTGGCCCTGACTACAGCAGAGGGCTTCCAAATCTTCCAGATTTTCAATGCTTTGGGGGAAATCAAATGCAATTCTTCCCGAAAGGATTGAGAGCTCCTTCACTGAAAGGATAAATGATAAAGAATTATTAAATATATGCTTCACTTTTTCTCTTTTTGTGTTATTTCTTTAACAGGAATCATTTTTAAGATGAAGAGATTACATCAGAATGGAGGCATTTTACCAGAGAATGGCATTGGGTATTGCCAGACCCAGTGTGATCACTTGCAGAGTTGCTGACATTACAAATAAAAATGACTGTTAATGTCCTCTTTTTTATTTCGCACCCTTCTTAGCTACTGTTAATGTCCTCTTTTTTATTTCGCACCCTTCTTAGCTACTGTTAATGTCCTCTTTTTATTTCGCACCCTTCTTAGCTACTGTTAATGTCCTCTTTTTATTTCTCACCCTTCTTAGCTTTATCGTGTTTTTGAAAGATAGTGTGTTTAGTAAGAAATAATGGACATTCGTGAGTAAATCCTGTAATTCCTAGGACATTGAGTTAAATTCAGGCCACCTACTTTACTATTCAGCCTTAATCTACTCAAATATAAAAATGAAACATTAATATCTAATTTACAGGAGAGCTTTTAAGTGAATGAGATAGTATTTTTGAAGGTGTACTGCAAAATTGAAAGGCAATCAATACCTAATAATTCCCTTCCCACTCTCCCTTTATTTTCCTACTTGCCTTGGTCACAGTTGTATCCTTTATGTATCAATTTAATACTTCCTTCAGAATAGAGGAAATGTATTGAACCTCTAAGTTCTTGAAGGCTGAACTGCATATCCTCAAATTGCGTACAAAGAGGCAAGACAGAGAAAATGCCTATTCCCGCTAGAACCTCTATGTGTATTACATAGAGGGGTGACTATAACATGATGGGAATATAAACTGACCGACCCCAAACTACTGGGCTGGGCTTCAGTCATATGATGGCAGGCACAGCAACTGTTTAAAAAAGGTTTTCTGTAATATGTAATGCCCTCAGTGGGAGAACCACAGGGGAAGAGATAACCCACTCGGCTGCAGGGTTAACTGGAGGAAAGGTTAGCTGTGGTGCAGAAGAGTAAAGGAGTTGTTCTGTTTCCACTTGCACATCCTCTTCCTTCCTCACTAGGCAGCAAATGGGGATGCTGCCCCTGTGGGGGGATTGGGGATCCTTAGCTCAGCAAGTGTTGGGGGCTGGTGGGTGTGGAATGTGGCAGGAAGCAGAGCCCTGGGGAAAGGATAGTTTTGAAGATTCTATTTTTCTTTTTTCAGGCTACTGAAAATACTTGAAGATTTAGTGTAGCATTAGCATCGCATCAATGAATCCCTTTGACTGGGGTATTGCTTGAATCTAATTTCCCAGGAATCTAAGAGAAATGGCTAGAAGGATCTGGGTTCCACAGACGCAAGGGAAGTGGCATCTCACAGTGTAAGAGCCCAGCTACGGTCTGTCCTCAGTGGTTCTCAGCCTCTATCTTTGAGTCTCCAGAGTTTTTTTCAGCTGTTGGGGTGGTGGTGGAAAGTTTCAATGCTTGTTTAAATGTGTTCCCCATTTTATCTTGAATTTGTGGGGAAGGAAAAGATAAATCTGGTGCTGTTTTTTATTTTTTTTGGTGTGCTAGTTATGCCTTACTGAGGTGGTCTGCACTACTCCAGGCCTTTGGGACAAACTAAGAAGGTCTAAGCAAGAAGGAAAAAAGTGCATGCAAATTGGAATGGGGAAAGAGGGCAAGTTGGGGATTGCGGAGGGTAACCTACACGTTGTCCCCATTATAAAAATTACCTTTTAAAAAAATAAGTCTGGCTTCCTTGGACATTCTATTTTCTTAAAACGTTAAGAATGAAATCTCTGCTCATTGAAATCTTAATAAAACAGCTTTTTCACAGGCAGAAACAAGTACACTTCCAAGAAAAGGGCACTTGTACGTTTCTATCGGTAAGGTTCCTGGTAACTACTGAAAAGTCAAAACAAGAACACACAGCTAAAGCTCAGTTTTTAAAAAAAAGTGTTTAGGTGGATGATACAGGGACTTTATCTTTTATATTGAAGATAACAAACAAAAGGAGAAATTAGCAGGATACCCTGGAGTGAAGCTGAAATAGTTGACTCTAATCATCACACGTATTTAATTTGTACATTTCCAAACAATTGTAAATATACATAGATATTTCAAGAAAAAAATTGTGTTGGTTTCTTTGCCTGTGATCGGACTGTAATAAATTAACTACCCAAATGGATAATGTAGTGGACTTCTGCCTTCAGGGTAGCAGAAATGTGATACCCAGCTGGGATTGCATCAGTAGGTACAATTTTTGAGCCCCACAATGATCTATTTGGGACCTCGGAAAGCTCTCTTAGTCTGGCTGTGCAGCCAGACCTGTGGTTTTATGCACCTAGGTTGTATGAGGACTGCTGGTTTATGCCCTCTGTGTTTGTAATGATAGATCACTCCAGTGGGAGAGCTGGGAGGAATTCTTCATGTTTTATTCCCGGAGCCACCATGGGCTGTAAATCATGCTTGCAATTTTGGCTTTCCCTGCTTGTGGCTGGCCTGGCTGGCAGTATGAGAGGAGTGGGTATGCAGGGAGCAAGGAGTTTACTGTTTTGCATGTGATTTCTGAAACTTAGCACACCATGGGCGCTTTCTTCCACCTTTTCCATTTTCAGAGAGTATTTTAAGGTGAGTAGGATGCTAGTGAATAGCTCTCATTGTGCATTACTAAATAATGTGGAAAATCAATATCCCATTTCAGGGAGTGTCTGATTTCACAGAGCTTTCTTGATAATTGCTTACATTTCTGGTATGGATTTTTTATTTTCCAGAAAATCCAGAAAACCAATAATACTTTGTAACATTTTTCATTTTTGTCAATGCAATTCTAATGGCTGTCTGAATCTTTAAAAAACATTTGATATTTTTCTTGAATAAGAGATTCAATTTTTTCTACCCAATGCAACACCATTCATGGACAACCTCTGTGTGTTACATACCCCTCCCCAGAGGTAAGCAAGACAGGAACCTAAGAGACACAGCTCCCCACATCTATTCCACAATCATGTCCTTTCTACTCTGTGTATCTGCTGTGGGTTTTCCACATATTTACATATAGAGAGAAGAGAAAGGGAAAGAGGGATTGAGATTTATTTTAAGGAATTGGCTCACACAATTATAGAGGCTGGCAAGTCCAGAATCTGCAGGAGAAAACACAAAGCTGGAATTATCAGACAGAATTTCTATGTTACAGTCTCAAGGCAGAATGCCTTCTCTGGAAAACTTCAGGTATTTGTTCTTAAGGTCTTCAACTATGAGATTCCCCACATCTTGGAGGTTCAATTAAAGTCAAGTGATTATAGATATTAATCATATCCAAAAATGCCTGTACAGCCTCATCTAGACGAGGATTGGACCAAACAACTGGGCACCATAGCATAGCCAAATCGACACATAAAATTAACCATCACAGTATGCAAACTATCTCATGTCTGTCCACTCTTCTTTATTGTATATTTAAGTCCCCAGCTTCCCTCACTTGGACAAATGCTACAGTCTTCCTACTTCTCTGTATCAGTCATTATACTTTAACTTACACTATAGTAAGAAGCAATCCCCAAGTCTAAGTGTCTTACATTGGGAAGGGTTTATTTCTGACTCACATTACATACTATGGCTCTGCTCCATGTATCTTTATTCTAGGATCTAGGCTGAAGGAGGAGCCCCTATTTGGGACATGCTCAGGGCAAAAGAATAATGGCAAAACTGCACAGTGGCTCTTAGATATTCAGCTCTGGTGTGGCAGAAGTTATTCTGCTCATATTAACTAGCAATAGGACTGTTCTGTGCCCAGGTTTCCTTATCTGTACAATGGGAAAAATAGTACTACCCATTTGGATGGGTTATTACGAAATTGAAATGAATTAATAAACATGTAAAGTGCTTTTAACAGTGCCTGGCACACAGGAACACTAAGAAATGTTTATTGCTCTTGCTGTTTTGGGGGTATGTTCAGCATGAGAAATCAGTTCCACTTTTTCCTCACCCCACCAAATAACTGGGGAATAATACAAGACTCAATTTTGGCTGCATAAACTTGAACTCAGCTCTTCATGCGGTGCATACTGACTTTGGTTGCCTAGCGGGAACTTAGCACATCACTCACAGTCATTAAACTCCATAATAAAGCAAACAGCAAAGAATCGAGCAATATCCAATCGTCGGACTACGTCCTGAATCCCATTTTAACTTAATGATTCTAAATGAATCAATACGACCTGGGGGCCCTTCCCTTTCACCCAGCATGTAAGAAGACAGATGCCGGTGAAAAATCTTGTATCTCAAAAATATAGTCATTTTATGCACACATAAAATCAAGAGGCCTGTAGGTTAGGAAATAATACTATACCATAGCTTTCAACTTCATAAATATGCATATCTGCACGTAAGTCTAACAAGTTTTCAGAGGCTCATGAATAAATCCTGGGACATTAATTTGGTACATATTTCTTATTTAGTGTTTATGTGTTTGTCCATCTGTTGTCTAATCATTGGATCATAGCAGAGCATCCAGGCAGCTAAAACACCTATTTTCTACTCCCAAAACTGTTTTCAAAAAACAATGGATTCATTTTCAAATGTTGTATTTGATGAAAGGGGGGCACTGTGGGATCAATTACACACAAGAAGCAACTATCCCTTGTTCTTCCATCACTTTCTCTTTCACACACACACACACACACGCATGCACACACGCATGCACACTAAGGAGGTCTGTGTTGCTGCAGTTATTACTTGAAACTGAAGCAAGCAGCCACATAGTGGGTTGAAATGGTTATTAAGTTGAGCTATGTCTACATAACTTACATAGTTACATGATACTGCTGAATTCATTTTGACAATCCCAGGAGTCATATTTTTAGAAAGAATACTAACAGGGCAGACTTTAACCAAGGAAGGACAACCTTGCTGTTAACGGGTCTGAAATTATGTATGAGAAATAATGGAAAGAATCAGAAATACCTCAGGCCCTTGTCACTCAGTGTAGCTCAGTGTAAAATCTCATGGCTTTAAAAATTGCTCCGGTCACTGGTCACATCTCTCAGGCACACATATTTTTTAAAAACTAGATTTTATCAAAATAATATATAATTGTTTAAACTTTCTAAAATGCACATAAAAATTAAACAGATATTTGTTCTACTATTTAACAAGGGATCATGCTAGGTGCCCTGTGTTGTGGGTGAAGATGACAGGCTTAGCTTTGGATAGGAAGCATTTGAGGGTTGTCAGGATAGTCATATATAACAGGCAATTCTGGTCTGAAAGTGAATAGAAAATCAGGGCTAAATATGAGTAAATGTGGATGTCATTTAGGTAGAAATTATGATTAATGTAATCATCACAGAGAGACCAGAAAGGACCTAAGAACAGAACTGGCATATTGAGGTTGCCTATATTCTAAGGGGAGCTAAATCTCCATGTTCTGCTCACTGTCCCTTACCCTTCTAACTCAGCCTGCCACTTGGTGACTAGTTATTTTCAGTTGAGGGTGAGAGGAGACATCATTCTTCCATGGACAGCTTTCGCATGCATGTGTGTATGCATATGGGTTTGTAGGTTATGAGACGGTAGGGGAACAATAAGTTTCCCCGAGAAGAAATCTGGTAAAATGGGTCAAGAAAGTAGATGTTACAATAAGAACTAGAAAAATTAAGTGTCACCACAGACACTAAGGATGAAGAAAACTTCAAAAGCAGAGAATGATTGGCAACGTCAGATAGTATAGAGAAGAAAAGAATGCAGAAAAGCAATTGCCTTGGATACTTAGTTTATTGAAGTCATTCTGAAAAAAAAAAAACAAGATCTAGAAGACTGTTAGGTGAAGATCCTGTATTCAAAGCACTGGAAAGTAAACTGAAGGGGTTGGGGAGTGGCGGGTGGTCTAAGTGAAGTCTTTGAGTATAGTCTGTTATTTTTAGAAACTCCCTATTTAAGAGAAGAGATTAGACAGTAGCTTCTGCAGAGGCAGGATCAAGGGAGGGATTTGTCTTAGGATAGGGAATATAGAAACATTTGTAATCAGAAGGGAAGAAACAAGAGGAAAGTGAAGGATTGAAGAGGAAGGAACAAGGATGACTGATGGCCCAAAGTCCCAGAGGACGAAAGGATGAAAGGCATCAAGGTAACAAGTGGAATAATTATTTAACAAAAAGGCATGGTAATTCTTCCTCTGAGACAGGACTAAAATATGGGTACCGACATTTGGCATTTTGTGGCTCCAGCACATTAGATCATAACCCTACTGTGCATCAGAGTCACCTGGAAAACACCTGATGCTCCATCCCATCCAGATTGGAGGTGGGACCTAGGCATTCATGTTTTTACCTAAAAGCTCCCGTAGGGGATTATAGTGTGCAGTGGGGGCTGTGGAGCCACGGCTCTGGCTGATAGACTCTCTGACCTCACTCTATCCTCTGTGCTCTGACTTTGGCTTCATTCATCTGATTCTACCCCTGATTTCAATTTCTTTTTTGCAAGTTGCCTTCCAAGGATATCTATCCTTTTGTTCCTACATGGTAACCTGGCTTCATTTGCGACTGCTCTCTGAGTTCTGGACTGGCTTCGTTGATCCTAGACTGGGGATTTTATTTAACCTTCTCTAGCATTTCAGTGGCAAGAGCCGAGCTCCTTTCTCTGATTGCTGATAGAACGCCAACTCATACCACACAGGTCAAAAAGAGTGGGAAACCCTGGGGCTCACAAACCGTTCACAGGGAGGCAATTACCGACCCTGCATAATTGCAGAGTTCCATCTTCAGGAAGCCTTCTTTTCTTAGTTTCATCCAATCTCACCAAGTCAGCTAGATTCTCTGTTGGTCCCAACAGTTTCTAGTTGAACTCTGCTCCCAAGCAGCCTCTTGAGACTCTGAGCTGGTGACTTTATCCTCTTACTTTCTCAATCCCCACAACTCTGCTCTCTTCTTACCAACAGATCAGCTTCTTCTTACTGAGTCTTTTGCTAATTTAATCTTTCTCCCCCAGGTTAATTTACTTCTTGAGTTTCAAACCCACCAACTTCCTTTTCCTCATTAGTTTACTCCATATTCTCAGCCCTCTGGCCTATGCCCTGTATACCAACTTACTCGAAAACACCAAATATGCCTCAGATAGGATCATTACATAAGTGGCTAAATACCTAGGCTTTGGGGGTCAGCCAGCATGGGCCCAAATCCTAGATCTGTGACTTCCAAGTTTGTTTCTTCACCTACAGAGCGGGGTAGTAATAGACCTAATTTGTAGGACTATTGGTAGAAGGAAATTACACATATAAACCTTAAAGGGTTTCCTAGCACATAATAATTGCTCGAAATATGTTAGGTATTTGCTGAGATGGAATTTGGCTCAAATTTATTTATTTTCGGGGAATCAACACCTCTGAAAGGAAGCAGGACACAGGGTTTGGCAGAGGAAGTTCAACTGAGATGCTGGCCAGGCCTAGTTTTCGGGTACATATTGCCTAACAGATTTGTTTTGCTTCCCTCTGCCTGCCAATCACCAGATGTGGGCTGCCTTGGGAAAGCCTTGGGTGAGGTGGCTCTCTTCTGGTGGACATGACTATGAAACTGACAGCTGGTGGCTGTATACTGACCACATTCCTGGGCTGTGTGGTGAGTTCTTTTCACGATGGTGTGCCTAGGCAGCGCCTCTCTATTCCTACTGGAGTTTCTCTGTCTCGTCTTTTGCAGGCAAAAAGTGTCAATGTGTGAGATGTATCTAGCCAAGGTGAGGTGGTTATTCCTCACGTCATCTATGTTTAGAAATAATGTGCTCTCTGAGGCTCCTTATAAACAAATCTATGGACAAATAAGGCATTTGGGAAGCCTGAAGACATGCATAATTTCAGATAACTAGGTGCCTGGGCTAAACTCTAAGTTTTTATTATCACAAATAAGAAGAGAGAAATACAGAACATAAAGTAAAGTAGAAAGGGATAATTTTAAATGTGTACCAATCCTGAGATCTTTGACTATGAAAGTACCTGGCAGTTCTGCTAACACAGCCTGTCAGTGAACACCAGCATTTGTTCACAGAGCTCCCAGGAATCCACTTCCCAATATCACTCACGCTATTGCTTCATAATTTATAAAAGGATTAGTTTCAATGACCTGCAAGAAATTTTAGAAGAGAAACCTAATCATTGATTCGCTGTTTACTTTCTAAAATTCAAGCCTGATTTACTTAAAATCATTGTTCCAGTCCTAATAAATGTTTAAATTTCTCCCAAGTTGTGGTCTTTGTCTGTGTTCTTTTACTCTCAACTCAGCAGGAACTGGATTAATTTTTGAAAAAAAGATAAACTAGAAAGGATTTCCAGTAGGTTTAGGTAAATTTTTTCTGAATCCCTTTGACTGGGATGGTCATAAATATACAGCATAACCAGACCTCTATGCAGCCTCATGGGTAGGGGGACAGAGACCGCTGGACTCTAGACAGTCTACAGAAGGACAGTTCTCTGTGGTTCTCTGTGGTAGCTCCTTAGTGCCTTCTTCAATCATTCCGGTCGAGCAGGAAATGCAGCTTTGTGGAGGCATTCTGTCTACAACTATCTGAAGCATGGTGTTAGATCCATTCCTCAAAGGGAGTACAGCTTAACTGTGAATATTACACATTTTGGAGTAATAGAAAACTGGCTTTGAATCTTGCCGCTTGAAGAATGGCTATGGGACTTCAGGCAAATTGCTTTGCTTCTCTAAGCTTTAGTTCTCTTATCTAAAAAAAAAATGGGAATAATAATCCCTGACTGTGTGGTTTCAACATCTACTGTAGCTTTCCTTTCATTCTTGCAATGTTCAAGAGAAGAATCATTTTCCCTCTAAATGCATTTCATGTTTTGGCCTTATTGGCTTTAGTTCTTTTTCCTTTGTGAAAAATCATATGTTTGTCATTCCCAGCGTAGTTTCTTGTACTCCTGAATTTACTGATGGGGAGTTGTATCGTGTGAGTAGCTCACAGGGTGGGGGTGAGTAGTTTGGGCTGTGCTGATTTTCAGTCAAATGATGATGTCCCCATCAAGGAATAATTCAGTGACTATGCCAGAACAAATTATGTTTCTTGGGAATAGCTTTGGTTTCTGCACAATTGGCTCAGTGTTCTTTATTTCCCAGTGGACATCATGTGAAGACTTTGAGATTAGGGAACCTCCACCTGCCTTGGGAGATGTTAACTCTACCTTGAATGGTAGGAGAACTTCTCTGTGGGCTTTATACTAAAGAAAATCCAAATCTTTCATTTTCTAGCTTAAATTTGTGTTGGAACCAATATCAGTTCCTTTTACCACCTCTCCTTGTTTCTTCTTTGTGTTTTTACAGTTCTTCAATATCCCTATCCTTGGCAACTGTTCTAGCTTTGGGTGCTTTGGGTACACTTACTAATGACTGTGGGGTGAAGACTTGTGACATATGTGGTGGCTGGAAATGGGTCAGACAGATGTATCGGGGATAGACATCAGCTTCAAGGACTGTTCTGTGATCCTACCCTTCAGCCATCCCACTCCAAAGCCCTCACCCCTCAGTGGACTAATTCCATATATTTTCTGACCCTGCTCTTTGCTTCTCTGCTATTCTTACCCCAGTTCAAAATAGCTTTAAGATAACACATTTTAGAATCAGACTTCCTGGGTTCAGATTCTGGTTTTGCTATTTACTAGGTTTTAACTTCTTATGGCTCAGTCTACTCTTCTCTAAAATGGGGGCAATTATAACACCTTCTCAGGGAGTTATTATAAGGGTCAGATGAGATAATAATATACATATTTAGGATAGTGCCTGGCACAGTAACTATTGACTACTTATACTTCATTATTTTTATCACTCACATGCAAACCCCTGAGCTCATGATACATATCAGAGCCAGGTTCCACTGAGATCTAGTTTCTTTTGGATCACCAGCTTATAGAGCAATCATCCTCTGGTTCAGGCAAGGAGAGCTTTAACCAAAAGAAATGTATGATAAAATTCAGTCATCTGTAAAGCTTTATGAAGCATATATTAATACATTTCTTCTATAAAGTTACAGAGGGTGGATAAATACAAGCCTGGTTATAACCACCTGTCGTGGTCAGCTCGACATGCCGTAACAAAAATACTGTAAACTAGGCAGCTTACAAATAACAGAAATTTTTTTCTCACAGTGCTGGAAATTGGAAGTCTGAGATCAGCATGGTGGAGTCTGGGGAGGCCCTTTTCATCATTGCAGGTGGCTCACTTCTCAGTGTATCCTCACATGGCAGAGAACAGAGAGAGGGGAAGCAAGCTCTCTCATGACTCTGATAAGGATCAAGTTTATTCATAAGGGTTCCACCCTTATCACCTCATCCCATCCTAATGGCTTTCCAAAGACCCCACTTTCTTCTACCATCACATGGGGGGGGTTTCAACACGTGAATTTGGTGAGCACAAACATTTAGCCCATAACGTCATCCTACCAAGCCCCATGACACTGTCACCTGACACAGACATCCCATTCCTTCCCTCAGTCTCTGTGCAGAAGATCTCCATGCCACAACAGCTCATGGTTTTGTGCCCTCAATAGTCAGCATGATGAATATTAGTTAAAGAGAATTAGTAGAATGTGCCAATTTGCTTTTCAATGACTCCAACTGGAACGATTTCTGAGGTCACCACTGACTTGCTACACTAGCAAATGAACCAAACAGATGCTCTAGAAGAATACTCCTAAAGTGATCTCATTTGGTATAAAGGTTTCTAAGAGTTAAAGAGGCTTTGGGAAGACTAGAAATATGCCTATAAATCAATAGAAAGGAAAAGCATTAACATTACTAATGCCTTATTCACTACACACTCTGACCAATTAGCCTGCCTTTTACACGTTAATCTACATTAAAACAAAAAGGAGTGAGAGGAAAGTGAGTCATAATGGCTATAAATGTAAACTATACATTTTATTATGATTACTACAATATGTAGGAGTAAAGGAGTTGTAATGTAAGTTAAGTACAGTGTGTGACATTTGATGGTATTTAAAGATTGATGTCTTGTTGCAGTTTTAGGCATTGCATTCTAGTTTAAGGTCAATCCTGTCATCACTCTCTGTCAGGCCAGTAGCAGAAGCCACATCATCATCTCTATTATTGATCAGAGTCCCCTCAATCCACCTTTTTCAAACCTAAAATGATTAAAATGTGTCCCCTTACTCCTTAATTCAAACATTCTTAATCTATCTCTTGGATGTCTGCACAGAAACACATAAAAATATGATATATATATAGAGACTCACAGAACACAAAATGGCCACTATTGTTGAAAGCGTGCATCATTTAAACATTATTGTAACAGTATGTAGTATAAATTTGCATTAAGTAAACAAATCCTTTAGAAATGCAATGCAAGTTGCCCGGACAAAAGACAGAGGATTCCATTTTAATATCTGAAATAGTGACATACCATGGAGTTTATAATAATTGGCTTCTTCCAATAAAGTATGGTGCATCTACAATGATTTCCTACCCTCGTATTTGATTCTGGCATTCAAGAAAAAGGGGTCTATATGTCACTGTTAGCGAATAAACAAATGGTCTCAAAATGCATTATTCCATGAATTATGGGAACAAAAGCCCACAGCATCTTTAGTGGAATAAGTTTGAATGATAAAATGTGAAATACGTTATAAATATAAACACAATGCTTGAAGGCCTGAATATTTTCTCCCTTGTTTATTTTTGCTTTTCTGGATAACAATTCATGCCTGATTTTATATCACCCCAGCTAGTAATTAACTTATTTCTGGGTAATGTCACCTGTTAAATGACAGCATGGAGCTGCTAACAAGACCTCAGGAAGGCATGATAATGATTTCTCTCAGGTGTCCGCCTGAAGAAAAAAATAAGGATATGGTAAGGAGGAAATGCATCTATAAGCATTAAATGGCAGTGTTGCTTTTAGGAAGAAATAGCATGAATCATTTATGAAATGCATCAGTGAATATATTTAGCTGTGTGCTGTGAAGGTGAGTACACAGGCCATGTGTTCCCCTTGCCTCACTGGAGTTCACAACCACACGTGCTGGATCACTAGCTTTCCAAGAGCTACTTTAAAACAGACGTGCATTTTTTTTTTCTAACACAATAACCAAGAAATACTTAAAAGGTTGTGCTGCCTGAACTCACAGACACTTTCCATAAGGGGGGAGACTCTTCAATAAAAGGCTATGCCATCAAGAAGGTGCGTTGTATTCCTGAAGACAATTTACTCCATGATGGATTTGAACATTGCTGTGAAATGACTTCCCCTGTGCTCTGCTGCTGTCCAGTGCCCTCTCTCAGTAACATGCTTCTGGCCTCCCTGTAGCTCTATTTGTAACAATAATAATAGTAAGGACTGAAAAGTATGCTCCAGAGACAGCTGGGCTATTGCTACTTTTTCCTTCTAAAATGTATACTCTTTGATACCACTGTCATCTGTTAGGGCTTAAATTAGGACCCCCAAAAAGATATGTTGAAGTCCAGACCCCAGGTACTCTGTGAATGTGACCTTATTTGGAAATAGTCTCTGCATATGTAATGAAGTTAAGATAAGGTCAGTCGGGTGGACTGATGCAATAGGACTAGTGTCCTTATAAGTAGAGGGAAGGAGACCCAGATGCAGACACACAGAGAGAATGCCATGTGACAGCCGAGGTAGAGATTGGAGTGATGTTCTGTTGTCAGCAACACCAGAAGCCAAGAGGAAAGCTTGGAACATAGTCTCCCACTGAGCCTTCAAAGAGAGAATGACCCTGCCAAAACTTTGTTCTCAGGGCTTTTGCTTCCAGAACTGTAAAAGAATAAAGTTCTATTGTTGAAAGCCACCCAGTTTCTTGCATTTTATTACAGCAATCCTAGGAAACTAATACATATGTAAATTTTGATCTTCAGAATGAGGAGATGCCATTGGACTTGGAACTCCAGGATCAGAGGCAAAGACAGAAGCTTTACTGAGACTGCTTAACTCCCACAACTGTGTGAGGTCAAATTCTTGTAACAAATACCTTTACACACAGACACACCACATATGTAGGTACGTTTGTGTGTATATACACCTTCTATTGGTGGTGCTTCTCCAGTTGAGCCCTGGTTGATTCAGCTAGACTATGAGACCTGGGCAGTAAATTGCCTGGCAATACTTATCTTTCTGTGCATACATGGGTGCATGTGCATGCATATGTGTATGTGCTTCTGATGGACTCAATAAACAGCATTGGACAAACCAAAAAAGTGAATATGAGTATGACTGACATAAAGGCACTATTGGTTAGGATAATGCTAGATACTGAAACTAAAAGATCCTTAAAACAAACTCTCAGCAATTTAACACAATAGGTAACTTTTTTTTGCTCTGTAGAAGTCTAGTATGTGTATTCCTGCTTGGTAGGGAAACAACACATCCTCTCTCTGTAATTATTTAGAAACCCAACCTAAGGAAGTTCTGCCATCTCAGAGAAATAGCTTCTGAAGCCTCTCTGGAACACAATTCAGCCAGCAGATGGGAGATGACAGAGGGCAGAATATGCATACGCATGTCAGGGACACTCACCATTCTGCCTGCATGCCCCTCGGGAGAACTAGCCCCATGGCACCATACAGAAGAGAGCAGTGGTGCTGGGAAGTAGAAGCCTGACGAGGCAGCCCATTTCCAGCTATCTCTGCATGTGGGAGAGGAGCACAGATGGTGGGGGAAGAGCCAGCTATCACTTCCACACAGACTCTTACGTAAAAAATGTCGATTAAATCAGAAAAAACTCAACCATCTTTGTTATTGAATTTCAGCTGGTTCCTGGCCTGTTTGGAAAATAAAAATGAGAGTCAGTCTGTAGAGTGCCAGAGAGGAGGACCTGGCCAACTTTAGGACGGCTTGTTCCATTGTATCCTGAGGCGAATGGAAGGCAGCACTGCTTGCAGCCACTTTAGAGGATGATCTGGCCCTTGGAGAACAAGCTAAAACTGAAAAATCCATTTGAAAATTCTACACGAACTGCCAACTCCATTAACATTCAAGTTCCATCTGAATGTGTCTTGAAGGGAGCTTGCCAGATCCTGGACACAGAGCTCCACCACAGTGCCATCCCTCCATTCCTTGATGCTGGCGAGCTGCAGGTACAGACATCACTGGTCTGGAGGAAGCAGTTCAGTATCAGCATTGCGTGTCCTCCTTGGAATAAGTTGGCTGGCTGAATTTATAGGCCTTTCTCTTTCTTTCCCTCTAGATGTAGCGGGCTTTGTGTTGAAGGTGAAATCAACTTCTACGTGAAATCCCATTCTGTTTTCTTTAAATATGTTTTATATTAAGTATTTTCAGTTTTCTATATAAATAAGTGACCATATAGTTAAAGTTTAGAAAAAAATCAACATCTAATTAGAACTCACATATGTTTATATTTTTCTTCCACTTATTCATTTGTATAAAACCTTTTTTCATTTCAATTTTTTCCTAATCCAATTTCCTATTTTGGCATTTTCCCCTTATGTTTGTTTCAACGACTGAGATTTTGTGATCTAATACACATCATAAAACTATCAGAGAGGCAAGATTTAGTAAGGACTGCATATAATTCAACAAGCTGTACATCTGCTGAAAATATCTACTAAAAGCATCACATTCGATAAAATTTTCACTTACTTTTTGACAGTTTTCTCTCTCCTAAGAAAGTGGAAACAACCAGAACTACTATTTTATTTAACTTACATGAAGAATTTTACATTGAAATTGTATTTTGTTAATTTAAGCAATTATTTTTGTAAAAAAGGAAATGAACCAAAAGAAGATTTGGAAAGTTATCATTTCTCACTGCTTATGTTTACACTAAATCATCTGACAAAACCATGAGATCGTCTACCTTTGATTGCTTTTTTGTATTGTTTTTATAATAGCTTTAAAACTACATTTTAATTCCTTTAGCAACTTATATCAGAAATTCATTCAGAAGTAAGAGCATGGCTAACACAGTCTTGAATCCCTTTCTACCTAAGGGACAATTCCTTTTATATAGTAGATCTACTATATTTCTGGAAGGCTCTGTTGATTCTGGGTGTTAGCTTTTTCTAATGTCATCTGTTTAGCTTCATGATGCACTTCTCTAATTATTGCTGGTTACATGACTTTTTTCCATCATTGTATTGTCCTTTAAAATTGCAAATTTTTTTTGGAACCACTATCAATTATTAGATGCTTCTTTTCTTCCTCCTTGAATGATTTGTGACTAGGTTGAAAATTTTCTTATGAAAGCCTTTCAACAGTCTTGGGCTACTTTCTCCCCCCAAATTTGTTATTAGATTATTTTTTCCTGATCCTGTAGAAATATGCTTCTCTAAATAGATTTAGTTCACATGTCAGTCTAGGCTCAGTATTCCTTCCCTTGGATAAAAACTCTGAGAATGCAAGAGTAGTTGGTTTTGTACTTCTTGAGTCTTGCCTTACCTTCTTCATAGCACTAAACAGATCTCCTTGTTGATTAGAATTAAGTACATGAATCTAATCAACAGAGCCTTCCAGAAATATAGTAGATCTACTACATAAAAGGAATTGTCCCTTAGGTAGAAGGGGATTCAAGACTGTGTTAGCCATGCTCTTACTTCTGAACGAATTTCCGATCTAAGTTGCTAAAGGAATTAGAATGTAGTTTTACAGCTATTATAAGAACAATACAAAAAAATAATTGAAGGTAGACGATCTCATGGTTTTGTCAGATGATTTAGTGTAAACATAAGCAGTGAGAAATGATAACTTTCCAAATCTTCTTTTGGTTCATTTTCTTTTTTAAAAAAATAATTACTTAAATTAACAAAATACAATTCCAATGTAAAATTCTTCATCTAAGTTAAATAAATTGACTGTACCAATAAAATCACTGGTTAACATTTGCTCATATGAAGAATCTAAGAGTTTTGTATAAATATAAAGTCAGTGTAAGAAGGCAGAGTGACAAGACTTTCAAATAAAATAAATGTGTAGCCTTCATTAATAAAATATTGAATTCAATCACTGGAAATGAAGCTCACATTGTAATTTGAAGTGGTCACACCTACAATCTCAGATTACAAAGAATATATTGGGTTGGCAATATATATATATATATGGGTGGTATAGCTTATTCCAGACTAACCCTCCCAAAAAGAATAATTAACAAATAGAATACAGCATATATGCATGTTCATGTACACACACATCCGTTTGAAGGCATTGAAAGACTCTAGGTAGCTACGATTGAGGTTATCAGGTTCCCAGAAACAGGGGAAATGAATCGACATAGGCCTGGATTTCTGTGGAAATTTTCCTCTTAGGGTGTTTTAGTCTAAGAAACTGAGAATCAGTGGAGATAAGGGTCTGGGATCCTGAGCTAAGCTTTCAACAGTCTCATGTAAGGCTCTAAAGCAGGGCTGCTACAGCAGTCAAGACTTGAGAAACGAAAATCCTGGAAAAAGGAAAAACATATTGTGGTGAGCCCAGTGGTTTGCACTGCTTTTCCCCTTAACATATGTTGCAAGCCATAAACAGCACAGAGCCAAAAGAATGCAAAACAGGGCAGAAAGTTTTGACTAAGATGTTGGAAAACCAAGCTGGGTCCCCAATGTCTCATAAAGGTGGGGTTACACTTGGAACTAAAGCCTGTAAGTGGAAGGGGCCTCTGCACTTCCAGTTAGGACACTGTGAGTATTGATAAGGCAGGATCTGTACTCCACCTTTAAGAATAAGAAGAAATTAATCAACACACAGAAAAGATTGAAATTTATCTTCAACCTAGTTATATCTGGATTAAGATCACATGCCAAAAAAAGCAAAAGTGAATTCTCTCTTGAAAACAAAAGATAGCATTAGCTAGAACCTCGAATTATCTCTACAACTTTCCACACACAATTATTGGTCTATGTGGAAGACTAGAAGATGACAGCAAATAACTGAAACCTAAGATAAAAATATAATAAAAATAGAACCACAGGATATTCAGATTTTGGTGTTAACAGACATGGACTTTTTAACACGACTGTGATTAATATGTCAAAGGAAAGAGATGAGAAGGTGGACAACTTTATCAGAGAATTGGGATCTATAAAAAAACATCAAATGGGAAATGAATAAGCAAAAAATATGATGGCTGAAATTAAAAGTACAATAGATGGTTTAACTGTAGATTACACACAGAAGAGAAGATCAGTGAGTTAGAAAACAGGTCAATAAAACATATTAAGACTAAAGAGCTGTGGGTAAAATTGCAATATTTCCAGAATGTCTCGCCTGGCCTTAGTACATCTCCATATCAATAGGTGTTTCCAAGGGGTGGAGAGAAGTAGCCATCTCCATATCAATAGGTAATTACAAGGGGAAGCAGGGCATATCTGGATGGAGAGGTTAGGTGGGATCCCTTTTTGCAGCTGGGTAGCGAGAGAGATGCGCGAGCAGAAGTGGACGACTGCTTGTAAGCAATAAATGGATTTCTCCCACTTTATTTCTCCCTTTCACTGATTTCAGTTTCAAAGTTATTTTGCCCCAGAATTCCCCTCACCGCCCCGTCGTTACAAGGGCAAAGAGAAAAAAAGCAAAAATATATAAGGGAATGAAAGAATCATATGGGACACCAAAAAAGATCCAAGTAATTGATTCTAGAACAAGAGTTGAGTTGGCAAACTATAGGTTTTGAATTGGCTGCCCGTTTTTGTAAATACAGTTTGTTGGAATACAGCCATGCCTATTCATTTACATGTTATCTATGACTCTTTTGGGGCCACATTAGCAGAGTCTACTATTTATATAATACAAACTGCAAGCCTAAAATATTTACTATATGATTCTTTAAGTCAAAGTTGTCATATCCTTGCTTGAGGACCCATCTAATCTCCTTCAAGCAGTGTGGTTTCAATATCTGTACTTTTACATAATGCCATTTGGGTTATTTCCCCAGAAGAAGTCAGACAACTACAATCCAAAGAGCAAGACAGTAGGCTTCAATTTTAAAAATACTAGTAATTATAATGAGTGTAATTATCACTCTGGATAACAATAACAAAACCTAAATATATGTTGTTTACAAGATGCATACTAAATATAAAGAAACAGATTAAAAAGTCAGAGGATAGAAAAGATATGCACGATGCAAACAGCAAAACACACACACACACACACAGACAGCAAGATAATGTCTCACTGTTATTATTAGTCAAAGTAGAATTTAAGGCAAGAATTGTTAGTGATAAGAAGAAATGTTTCATTTTAACAAAATGGTCATTCTACCAGGAAGTGTATCAATTGTAAATTTGAGGCAAGTAATTAATATAGCCTCAAAATACATAAAACAAAAATGGATGCAATCAGTAAGAAAAATAAGGAAATTCACAATCATAATAGGCCATTTTAATGCACTCCTCTCAGGAACTGATGGAACAAGCAAACAAAATCAGTAAATATTTTAAATATTTCAAAAATATATTTAACAAACTTGACCTCATAAGCATATGTAAATGTAAGACCCAGAAAACAGGCCCTGCTCAGCCCAGGGATGGACGGCGACCCAAATACTCACAAGAGACCGGTCTTGATGCAAACAGCAAGAGGTTTATTGATTCCACCAGCGCGCTGGGGTCAAGATTCATAACTCACGCAGGAGCAGAGGAGTCCGACCACGAGCAGAAATTACAGGAGGTTTTAAAGGAAAAAGGGACCATAACCAGGGGGAGGCGAGGGGGAGGTCTGCTGATGATTCGATAGCAAAAATATTTCAATTAGGGTCTCATAGGGCTTTATCTTCACAGTAGGGTCTCACAGGGCTTTATCTTCACAATCTATCCGTTTTGGGAAAGATTACCTAGGCACGGGTTTGCAAGCTATTGTGTCATTGTGTTCAGGCCGGTTTTTATGACTCAGGCCAAGGGTCAGAGCCTACTTAAAATTTTCCTATTCTTTCAGGTGGTTTTGGGGAAACTGAAACTCAGGCCCTCTGATTTCTGAGGCTTTCTGGGGCCTGTCATGGCATTAGTTTGGTCCTTTCATAAATACTGCACATAACTTGAAAATGCATATTCTTTACAACAGTGTATGAAAAATTTACCAACATTAACTTTTCATGCAGCCAGTTTCAAAAAATTTCAGAGGATTGGAATCACTCAGCACATGTTCTCTGACCACAGTGTAGTTAAGCAAAACAGGTACACAAAAAAGGGAGAAATCCCCAGAAACTTGATCCCATGTGTATCAAGTTCCCCAGAGCCACTCTTTGATTCAGTGATTGGCTTTGAGGACTCAGGATCCAGCATGTAGTTACACTCACAGCTATGATGTACTCCCAATCAGGGACCCTTATAGAGACTCAGTGTCCAGAGTTTTTACTGGAGACTGGTCACACAGGCAGCCTCTGCCTGGTATATACCCAAATACCGGATTCCCAGAAGGAAAGCAGGTATTCAGCCAAACCATGGAGTCTGTAAAGTTTAGGCATAGTAGCTAGCCACTCTTACTAGTTTGGGGAATGGTGAGAACCCTTCCAAAATCCAAGTTCCTAGATGTCAGCCAATAGCCAAACTTGTAAACAGGCTTTTAAAAGGACAGGAGGCAGGTTTGGTATGATAACTCTTTTTTGCACATCATGAATCAAAGAAGATATTACAAGGGGAATTAGAACATACATTTTATTAAGGATAACAAAAATATGATGTGTCAACAACTGTGATGTCTCTAAAGCCATTCTTTAAGAGCAATTCATATAAAAAAGAAAGGTTGAAAATCGACAACCTAAGTATCCATTTAAATAATCAGAAAAATAATATCAAATTAAAATAATACAATAGAGAAATCAAAATAGCCAAAAATTACTTCTTTGAAACATTTAATAAAAATGAAAAACTCTTGGGAAGACTGATCAAGAGAAAAAGAAAAATGTGAATTATGAACACCAGGGATTAAAAAGGAAACATTATAGATATTTTACCCATTAAAAAATATATATATATTATGACCAGCATTATGCTAATCAATGTGAAAATTTAAATGAAATGGAAAAATTCCTTGAAAAATACAGATTAATGCTGATAGAAAAATCATAAAATCTTAATAGTCAGATACATATGTAATAAAAATAAATACGTAACTAAAAACCATTCAACAAAGTAAAGCTCCAGGTTCAGATGGCTTTAGCAGTGAATTTTACAAACTTTTCAGTAAGAAATAACACTAAATATACAGGGACTCTTCTAGAGAATAAAAAAGGAACACATTATTTCCCAATTCTATTTATGAGTATAGCATAACCTGGATACCAAAACTTTGAGAGACATTGCAAGAAAGGAAATAAATGCAAAACTACTAAGCAAAATATTAGCAAAGCAAATTTAGGAATATGTAAAAACAGTAACATATCATAAAATGTTGGGTTTATTCCCAGAATGCAAGTTTGACTTAACATTCAAAAATCATTTAACATAATTTAGCACAGTTAGGAAATAAAGAAGGGACCATATGATACCCTCAGTACATGTGAAAAAAGTGATATAATTTCAACACCTTTTCAGTATGCACTGTTATATAACCAATGTAATCTTAGTGAGGAGGGTATTAAATTTGGCTAAACAGAGAAGTGTTTTTGAAGAGGGGATATTGTAGTTTTCTCCTGCGAAATTGCAAAGTAGTTTAAATACATGTCCATTTTTTTTCATAGGGACAAACATTACTTGGTCAAGAGTTCAGGACTTCTGTCCTACCACAGGCCAAGGAAGCTCATGTCTGCTCTCATAGCAGTGATTTGTGGGAAGAAATTTCCACCAGAAAACTACACGTGTCCTGCATTTGTGTTACTTGTGATAGGAATGAAGCAACAAGTTCATGAAGACAGTGGGTACAGGTTAGTTTATCTAACTGAGTAGCTAAATCCTTAGAAGTAAAAATAGGGCTTGAGAGAACGGGCCATGGGACAGGGACACATTCAAGCAGAGAGAGAAGAGATTCAGAAATGTCCAGATTCCAGAGGCTGGGCTTCTGTTTAGGGATGTTAAACCTGTCCGGAGCACTTAGGGTCTGGCACTTAGGGTACCCAGGCAGAAGTGGAGGAAAACATTTTAATAGGGAGGGAAAAGGTAGGAGAGTCAATGAAGGAAAACCTAAAAAGAGAAAGAAAACTTGGAACTTATGCTGAGGAGGGACCTTATAGTACATCTTTTCCAAATGTGGAAAAGCCAAAGGCCTTAGGGTTGAACTGGCTTCCTGAAGATCACAGGGCTAGTCAGTGGCAGGAGGAAAATAAGAACCCTGGTGCTTTGACTACTGGCAGTAGGCTCTTCCCACCACATTAAAACAAAAATATTTCAGCTCTCTATATTCGTGTTTTTTAAACTAATTTAACAGCTGACCATTTAGCCTGCAGAAGTTTATAAGAATATAATTCCTACTTTAAATAGAAAATGAGCCACTTGAAACAGTTTCAGTGGCTTTTTAAAAGTGAAATATATTTAACACATAACTTTGTATAAATATAATTTCTACAATACGCTGATTCAATACATTTATATATATTGTAATATGATTGCCAATGCAGCAACTACCATCTCTTCTGAGCTTTATTTTTTCTTTCTTTCTTTGTTTTAGATTCCACATATAAGAGAGATAATGTAGTATTTGTCTTTGACTTATTTTACTTAGCATAATGCCCTTAAGGTCCATCCATGTTGTTGCAAGTGGCAAGAGTCAGTTCTTTTTAATGGCTGAATAATATTCTATTTTGTATACATATCACAATTTCTTTATCCATTCATCATCAATAGATGTGTAAGTTATTTACATATCCAGGGTATTGTAAATAATGCTGCAATGAACATGGAGGTCCAAATCTCTTTTCAAATTAGTGTTTTCATTTTCTTTGGATAAGTATAGGGAAGTGGAATTGATGGATCATGTGATAGTTCTATTTTTAAGTTTTGAGGAATCTCCATACTGTTTTCCATAGTGGCTGCACTAATTTACATTCCACCAGCAATGCACAAGAGTTCCTTTTCCTCCACATCCATTATTTTTAATATTTTATGTGTATACTTAAAATTTTTTCCATGATCGTATCATACCATCTATGAATAATGAGCTTTTGGTTTTCCTTTATTATCCTTAGAACTTTTATTTGTTTTTCACACCTTTCTGTGCTTACTAGTGCCTTCATCATAATGAATAGCAGTGAGAGACAACATTCTTGTCTTGCTCCAAATCTTAAACGCAATGCTTTTCCACATTTCAAAAAAAGTATGATGTTTGCTGTGGCATTTTTCTAGCCCTTTATCATGTTAAAGAAAATTTCCTTTTGTTCTGTTTGCTGAGTTTTCACTGGGAATGAATATGAGTTTTATTTTTAAAAATGTATTTCTTTAGATGATCATGTTTAATCTTTAAATGTTGATAACTACATTAATCAATTTTTAAATGTTGTGCCCTCTTGACATTCTAGGGTAAAACCAATATTTTAAAAATAAATGTCTTGATGCATTATGTTATAAATCTATGTTTCCTCTCTAAAATCATTTGATATGTATGGTCAGAATTTGGAGGAAAGGGAATACCTAGCAGCCTATTCATAATAATCCCCAACTAGAAACAATCCAAATATCCATCAAAATCAAGCATATTTTGTGTTTATAACAAATAGTTCATGACCTTTTCATAAAACGGAATACTATACAGCCATGACCATGAAAACCTGCAACTACATATGACTATACGGATAAATATCATAAACATAATGTTCAGTAAAAGAAGACAGATGCAAAAGTATGCATATGGTATAATCCTGTTTGTATAAAGTTAGAGAAAACCAGTTTATGCTCAGAACTTGAGATAGCAGATGGCCCTCAGGTGGAATGATGGGAAGAGAGTACAAGTGAGGCTTCTGGTCTGTTGGAAATATGATGGGGCTTGGTCTGATTGCTGGTTACATGGTGGTTACATGTTCTATTTGCAGAAATTCATTGAGGTGTATAATTTTCTCTCCAAAAAATGTTTTTTAAAATGAGAGAAGCAGAATGTATTAGGAAGCAAAACATATCAATTTTAGTCCAAATTTTGCCCCTTGAATGGTATGATTTTATTCAATTAATATGACTTTTCTAGGTCTTGTTTTATTTAGCTATAAAATAGGGGAAGTAATATCTACTATACATAGTGAAAATGAGTAATTAAAGCCAATTTGTTTCCTTAGATTTTCCTGTTGAGAGTTAAGTTATCAATCGGCATGTAAAGGATCAGGAGGCAATACGCAAGGCCATCTTGAGGAGCTAGGATGACTCCTGAGCTGTTAAGAATCAACAGAAATTTGTCTGGAGGTATATGTGTATCTAGAAAAGAATGTGTCCAGGAGAACAGAAGTTTGGTCAGCTACAAAAGCACAGAACTGAAGTCTCAGGACTAAATGTGGCCATGACAAAGGGTCATCCTGGAGATGGACAGATCAGATGTCACATACCTCATGATCAATAACTGAAGGTGATATGGCTTGACAGCTATGTTTCCAAATGTGAAACAATTAAATTGATAATATAGTTTTAGCTTTCAGAATCTTGTGACCTTTGTTCAGAAGATTAACCATCTCCAAACTGAATACATGCATTCATCCATTATTTATCAAACATGTATTGACATCCTACTTACAGGGAGATATAGACAAATAGAGAGGAACAACCTTCCCTTCAAGAAGTCAATAACCTGGAAAAAGAGACGGATATGGGCATTAACAATATAGAGAGTTAAGAGCCTACACAGAAGTAAATGCAGAATCCTGTGGGACCAATTAGAAAGAACAGCTAATCCACGCTTTTGAATTCAGGGGAAGTTCCGTAAAAGGAGATGAAAAGATCCTGACAAAGTCTTCATAAACTGAATTTCTGAACCTTCAGGACTAAGGGCTAAGCCTCGGACCATGGCAAATTTACTGTAGTAAAAGTCACTTTGTGAAATAGCTTGGCCACAGTCTGTTTTGGCTGTGACGTACTATTTGCCTGATGGCAGCATGGCATGGGAGGGCTGAAGGATAAAGCCAGACTCAGGGAGGAGGCAAGGCAAAGGCTCACAATCTCTTGTCTGTCTGATGGGGCTTCTCTTATGCCATGGTTTGTGTTCATGAAGTTTACGTGTGAGGATTAAATGAAGTACACGTCAAGTTCCTTATGAATCCTAAAGACTGGTTCATTTGGTAGTCACTGTTGTTATTTTCTCAGGAAAGTTAAGTCTTTGTTCCTTAAGACTTAAATATTCAAAATACCCTTATTCTGATTAACTAAAATGGTCAATTAAACATGCATTTCCTAAGTACTCCAGAGTGCCTGGCCCTGCCAGCAGTGGGATGCAGAAATGAAAAAGTCCTGCTCCAAAGGGGATCAAATGCAGGTCTGAATGGAGGACATCCACACTGCGGGATATGAGGCACACCAAGGAGGGCTTCGAGGGCGTCAGAGCTCCCTACTGGATTATGTCCATCAGCATCCACTCATCCAAAAGAGCATCCAATCTAAGTAAGTCACTGTGCTTGCTAAGCAACTACCACTTAAAGACAATCACCCTAGTCCCTACATCCACTGCCAACAGATACTTTCCCAAATGCCTTCTTATTGCAGCATGATAGGTGCAAAAACACATTTACAAGATGAAATGGAGTCCGAGGATGGACCCCAGCAGAAACTATCTCCGAATCTGATTTTGAAGGACCAAGAAGGAAGTGTCTACCAGGGAGGAAGGATTATCTGTGCTTTTGCATAACACAGAGATGGGAGAGGATTTGCAGGGCTTGGAGAATCAGTGGGGCTAGGAGAGGGGCATCATTTGGAGGGATGGAGAGAAATCAGAACACAGAGAGCACTGTTCACAAGGCTAAAATACTTAGATTTTATCTATAAATAGGAGGGGAACATCTAGGAGTTTTAATTAACTAAAATCTGAAAAAGAACATTTCCATGGCCCTGTGGAAATTGTAGCGGAGAGGAGACATTAGAGGAACGGAACAGAGCAAGACCAGTAGGAGACATCCTCAGTTTGCTCATATTATGGTGTTTGTTCTAATTCACACTCACCTTAAATGCTTCAAAGAATTTTTAGCATATGTTACAGATGATTCTGCTTGCCAGATTTTTCTCATCATGTTGGTTATTTTAGTTCTGTTTGTACCCTGCAGTAATAGTTGTTGGTGGGGTTTCATCTTAAAGCTATTTTACAGATATCTTAAAAGTTTTCACAGTCACTGCCAATTTGGCAAAAGCAAAATTTGAAGCCATTTTCCTGGATTTATCTTGTAATCAGT
Source organism: Smutsia gigantea (assembly GCA_032199065.1). NCBI lineage: Eukaryota > Metazoa > Chordata > Mammalia > Pholidota > Manidae > Smutsia > Smutsia gigantea. The sequence continues at coordinate 416,567 of JAVSCE010021166.1, forward strand.
GGTTATTTCATGACAGGAAGTAGATCCGTGCTATTTTATAATGTATCATAAAAACAACCACTTATTTAACAATATAATGCAACAAGAGCCCTGGATGCTTCCGTGATTAATAAATGTGGCAGGATTCTTTCCAAACCAGTAGCTCTGAGCAAAAGACAAACAGGGGTGTTTAAACAATGAAGAACTTTGAATAAGGAATTAATGGGGTATAGAATTGCTACTTTTGAAAGGATCTCATAACCACCCCATAACCAAACAATTTCTATGTGAAATGATTTTTCTGGTAAGGAAGTGAGACATTCTTGCATATAACTAGCCTCTCTTTCTCTCTCTGTGTTACACACACACACACACACACACACACACACACACACACACCATAGAACCTCCCACAAGCCAATTTCCAGAGAATGAAGATATACCGTCCTTTCTGGAATTATTGACCACAGTTAAACCGACTCTAAGCAATTTCTTGTATTTAATGTTCATCTCTCACATCTCTCAAAGCTTGGTCCTGGACACAAAGCAATATTTCCTCCTTATGCAGTTTATTTCTTTCAGTACCTTGAAGAATGATGTCTGCAACTATGGTTTTTACCTGAGCTTGAACCTTAAGCATTCATCACTGATTGCTTTTAGGAAATGTGTGTTCATTGGAGTCTTTTGTTCCTTAATTGTCTGTAATTATAGTTTTTTTTACACTTTCTAACACCTCAAAAGACAAATTAAGGAGGCAGCAGGAGTTTAAACCTAGACTGTATACAAATGAAATATAAAGAAAGAAAATGAAATCGCAAAGCTTCTTATAAAGGTGTATGAAAGCTTAGGGTTATTTACAGTAGCTTCAAGAGGTTGGTAAAGGAAGAAAAAGAAAGAAAAGAGCTAGCTCAATAATTAATAAACTGTTAGATTATTTAAATATTCAATTCCTCCTAGGTCTGAATCCTTCAATATCATCCCTTCTTTCCCACTTGAATGCAAAAGTAATGTATATAGCATCACATTCTCCCTCTAAAATGTATCCTTGACTTCTAAACAACTTAATGGTGGAGTTACCAAAACAAAATTTCCTGTCATCTGACTCAATACTCAGTTTGTTCTAGTCAATAATGCTTATGTTACCAATAATATTAAGGCTTCTCTTCTCAAAAACATTTGACACCAAAATTTAAAATAAATGTTAAATTATTTGAATAACTTAATTACCAGCTGTCTAGTAATGGTCACATTTCAGAAAAGCATTTTCACATATCAAAGGGGGCTATTGCATCTCAAATTACCTCCATCATTTGCTTGTCCTTTACTCTCCACCCATAATGGCAAGTTTATATATTTGAAGATTTAAGCTTATCACATGCAAGTGTGGCACCAGTGCATACGGTTGTGCACGCTGTAGACTGTTTAAGTACAGTTGCCATTCACTTAGACTGCAATGGAACCAGTGTCTCAGAAATTCTCAGTAAGATACTACATTGAAAGAATGGTCTTTAACTACATGTCACCTGGTTGAAATTTGGTCTGCCTATGAGTCTGAAGTGTACTGTCCCTGTGAACAGGAGGGAGGCAGACGTGAAGGTTGAGAACTGACATGTTGAGTAGCCAAGATTGAGCCTACAATCTTCAATAATAATATATGTATCTCAATTTTGGGTTGTCCTTAAGAATATCTTTAAATAGCTTTTCTTCCTTTTAACTATTTCTTTGACTCAGTTTGGAAAACACTTTGTGAACTCAGCCTGGTTAAATTAAAATGATACTCCTTAATTATTGAAGTTTCAAGTAGAAGGTTTATTATTCTTGGAGGGGCAGAGATATAGAATATGTGGAAGGCTTACTGAACCTGAGCTAGGGCCCCACAAGATGGAATTTACCTTAGAGGCATTTACGGGTCCTTAACTTTAGAGGCCCAGAATCTTAATTTTGGTGAGTTGTGTCTCTGGGGACAGATTCACATAAGCAAATATTATAGAAATATATACATATGTATAAATATAATATAATATATGTAATATAATAGAACACGATTGTATTATAGAAATATATATAATATATAATTATATAAATCTATCCACATCTATTGATATTATGTGGAAATATATGTAGTATATTATAAATATTTCTGTCATGCATAATAGAATATATATGATATGATACAATATATGACAGAAATATATGATATGCTATAAAATCTATATTATCTAGAAACATATTATATATATATGTGTTTATATATATATATAATATGTTTCTATCACACACACACCCCAAAGTGCTTATTTATATGAGAAATAATGCTGTCAGGTAGACCTACATTCTCATGTTGACAGTCATTCATATTTGTCCTCTAGGAAGACTACATAAAGCTGGCTTTATCTAATGGCTGTTTGGCATGCCTGGGCTCAGAACAAGGAAGGTTACTCCACTGGCTTCCATGGAAATAGCACATCTCTACAATAAATGCAATTTTCAGATAACCTGAGCTCCTGTCTGGGTATGCTCTCTAGGCAGTGACTGGACTACCATCGTTATCTGGAATTTCAGTTTTTATCCTCTAGGAATGCATCTCTTCAGACAGCACAATATAATTGGCTAGGCTTCCATTTCCTAAGTGACAGTCCTGCCCTGGTTTCCTAGCGCACCAGATCAGCCATGGGAAGGAGGTTCTCTAGTTTTCCTGAGTGCCTGTCACACCCCTCTGAGATGTTTCTCACAGGTAAGTGGGTCACTTTGGGGCTATATGTTCCTGCCCCCTTGGCTACAGCTGACTGAACAGGGCTGAATGGGCCTGTGATCGGGGGCCTGCAACACAGTCTGAGATGAGCTCCTGTCTGGGAGGATGCTGTGTGCCGGTGACCTGGCCGCCTATTTAAACCCTCTCACTCCCGAGGGTGCTGCACTTGAAGGAGACACAGAGAAGGAGTCTGTCTAGCAGGTGTGTCAGTAGAAGCAAAAAATACTTTAAAAAAAGGCAGTAGAGGGAATCGTAAGGGGCAGAAAGCCATGAGGCAATAAAGCCTTGAATAAGAGGAAACCAGCAGGTAAGGAGAGCACACGGAGTCAGCAGAGGTAGGAGCAGAAACGTGGGCTTGTAGATTCATCATGAAGACAAAGCTTGGAGGTGGAGCCCTGGGTGTCCGGTTCTGATGAGAGCTTCTGAGCGGGTCTCCTAGAGTCCAGAGTTCCTGGCTGTGAGGCTCCTGAGAGGGTCTCCTGTCTCCTTCACTTCCCCATGATTCTTTAAATAATCGTCCCATTATTTGCGGTAACCTGAGTGAGTCTTTTCTTCTTGCCATATTGAAAAGAGTCTGATTAATAATTCTGAAATTACTACTGATCACATTTATCGAAGTTTTGCAGGCACTATTCGTAATGTCTTAGCATCTACTCCTACAGGGAATCAATACCATATGTGGATTTTACTTGTCAAACTTTAAGAGACAAATTTATTTCCAGATTCTCAGGTGGCATTGAAATGTCGTCCTGGTGTACTGATTCATGTAGAGGCAGACCAGCCCAAAAAGCCGTGTGGATTCCCATACAATTCGTCATTTTGCTCACAAGCTGAATTACCAAATCACAGAGTATTTCTACCATCATCTTAATTAGTGGGGGAGGCAGGTGTTCTATTACTTGGGGCCTTAACTTTAAGAATTTATTTGCACTTGGGGTTAATATAACCTTGCTCTAATCATTAGTCATTTGCAACCAAATCATGCAGAGGCTGATTACAGTTGCACTCTTCTAACCAAGGTGTACCAGGTTGTTTATCTTTTAAGTTTAGGGTATCATTGCCCAATTATTGGTGCATCTGATTTCATAGCAACAGAACAGCACTTAAGCCTCATCAAACTACTAACCATATGAGAGACATGAGAAGGTGCCTGTGGCCTGTCCTTGCCTCCCAACATAATGCCCAAGTCCCAAGGAGGGAAACAAATTCCCTCCCAACAGTGAGGAATGAGAGGGAACCATGGAACATTCTGTAATGAGGTGGGTATATTGAGAAGATGAGTCATAATTGCAGTTGGTCTAATTTTTTCATCACACTAGGAAGTAGAACAAAGCAAGATTATCACTGTAATCTCTTTATAATATTTCCCACCAGCACTTACTGCTCTCACGCTAGTTCTCTGTGTCAGGCTTGCACTTAAACCACCTGTTGCCTACCCTTTGAAACGCTGGGCTTGGCAGGTTTCCCACTGAAGTCACAATCTTAAATGTCCCCACAAGGATGCTGCACAATCAAATGTTCTCAAAGCTCAGAGAAAAAGCAGAAATTATCCTAAGAGAGGAGGACAAAAAGATACCAGAGGCTTTAGGTAGAATTTGGGCAAAAAAGTATTGAGGGCAATAGCTCAGAGCTGCAAAATTCCTTGCCCAAAGTTGCTTTTCTGTCCATAAGTGTGGAATGTTCTTGTTGTTCTGGGATATTTGGCTGGTTCCCCCACTGGCAGGGACTCTGAGCTTTTCCAGGCTGTAGAGCTTTCTGCAGGTTAGGGCCCCCTACTCTTCCGGGCCTCACAGCAGGCAGCACTGATAGGCATCCTCTGATGTGTGGCCTTGAAAGAAAGGGAAGAGGTGTTCATTTGCTCATTCACCCTCACTCACCAAAGGTCAGGGAAGACAGGGGACAGTTCACTGCTGATGTTTTCTTAAATGGAACACAGTTCTGTGTAAGCAGATGAATAGACTTAAATTCATTAGCCCATTAGTAATTCAGTGAATTCATGATTCCTCTGAGCAAGAAATATTGGTGGATTTAGAAATACAGAAAAACTGCAGTAAGGCTTTGAAGGCATATATATAAATTTGATGTCACCTTCCTGTTATAAGTAGCATTTCCAAATGAAACAGTATCTGGCTAGGATGATTTGACTTCCATGACTGGGGAATATAGCTGAAAATAAAACCAGAGTATTGAAAGACACCCAGAATATATCATTTTTTAGCCGTCTTGGTTCTTCCTGTTCTCACAGATAATAAAAAGCCTAAGAAAGGACTCCTTGTTAGTGTCATATATTTCAGAGCAGTCTGTTCTGTAGGAAATTCTGTTTCTGTTTAGGCATTTGAATGACAGTCAACGTTTATTGCAGCAAATTTTTTTCCTGGAGTTTTAAATCAAATTTTTAAGCTGCTCTTTCCTCATACCCCAGACCTCTCTGACTACAGGATAAGGGTCCTTGCAAGTGATGATTTCCCATCACTATCATTGTCATAGAAACAAATGATAATGCCAGAAATCCAAGCACTCTTATCAAACTCCCTGACAGATCTGAGCAGTGAGGGGCAATGTTACTAAATCTTCCTTAAGCCCATGGTTCCCTGCGCGTGTGTGTGTGTGTGTATTTCCACAATATGAACTATGTGAGCAACAAACTGCAAAACTGAAAATATGTGAACAGCATTGCATGTTGGAACAAAAGAAAATTGGCAACAAAAACAATTTGATATTTCTTTAATGATTTGTGTAGTATTATATTTACATATAAATGGTATGCTACTGCTATCAATGAATGTCTTCTCTGAATAGCCAAACCAAGCATTTGGAAGATAAGCTGGAGGAAAGAAAAGTAATCAGGGTTGGGAGAGAGGTGGATTGTAGGATCAACAGATCTGGGAAAAAGGTGTGGGGAGAGCTCTCCTCCTGCATGAGGGAATCTTTGCTTTACAGTCTCCTTACTTAGGCCCCGGCGGCCGGCCTGGAGGTGTTGGTTACAACAGCTTTGCATCCAGAGTGACTGTGTAGTGCCTGTATCTGAAACCTGGCAATGAACAAAACCGTTCACTGGGAACTCCCAGGACACCCAGACTATTGGTGCCCCTATTATATTCCTTAGGAAGAGAAGATGACAGAAAACAGATACCTGGTTTGATCACTTATTAGTGGCTTAGCTAATAGGCTATGCTTCCCAACAATAAATGAATCAGTAGAAGTCTATCTCCGGGAGGATTTTAATCCTCATAAATCATTCCATTGTGTTTGTTGAATGATGGTATTGGGGGCCATCCAAAGCGGCCGGGCACAGTCATGACTGTTTTCAGCTTCAGGCCGTGATGTCTGCAAGTCCATGGAAGCTGTGACCCCCAAGAAACACAAGCTTGATGGGAGTTCTCAGAAATACTCCCTAAAGCCCTCTCTTCTCTCTCACCTACTTTCCTCATGCATCCCAATTCTCCTGCATCAATCTCTTTCCAGTAACTTCAACTCCCCTGCAGCCTGTTGCACTTGTTACCACCTTCCTCCCTGTCTCCTGATTCTGCCTCATCAAAGCCACAGTCACCCTGTAGAAAGAGCCCTTCATGGAGGAGGAGGGCCACGGAGAGGCCTTCCTAGGGGTCAGGGGAGAGGAAAGTGCATGAACAGTCATGTGGTAATTCTCGCTCCCTCTCATGTTATGCAATTAAATTGTTTTATTAACACCAGCACTAATAAAATGGAATTCTGCTGGGGAGCAAGAAAGAGAGAGGAAGAGAAAAAGATAATTTTAGAAACATGTACTTCAGAGGGAACGAACTCAAGTGCTCATCTATCCCCATGTATTCAAAATACAAAAGACACAAAAGTGAATGTTGAAAAATCTCCTCCCATCTCTCTTCCCCGAGTGGAGGAAACCAGCATTTATCAGTTTTCAGCATTCTTTCAGAGATATGTTATGCACACACAAATGAACAATATGTTCTCTCTGCCACCTCTTTTTACCTATTGGTAGCATTTTACACATGCTGGTCTGCCCCTTGCTCTTTTCTCCCATCAGCTGAACTTGGAGATGACTAACAGGAAAGATTTTGCATTATTGCAAGTGGGTGGGACTCAGATGTATGTGTTGTGTACGAAGGGCCCAGTAAATACACCCATGCTTTTTCCATCTGAGTTTTGAATTCATCAAAAAGATAAGATAAAGCAGATGAAGAGCAAAGTGTATTTATTACTGATAAAGCTGATACCAGAGAATGCAGCTCATATGTACAACAGCAATGTCCTAACACTGAACCCCAAGTTAGACAGACTTCCCACCCCAGGGACGGGCAGCTCAGAGAGCCACAGGCTCCCCACGCAGATGCCTTCCCTGGAAGCCTCATGACTTGGTAAGGAAGACAGGAATGTGGAGCCTTTTCCTTCCCACAAGGGAAGATGGACAAGGGGCTCAGTTACATTGGCCCAGTTTCTCACTCAAACTCAGCCTGCTGCTTATTAGGCAACTAACTTCAGTAAATACTGGGGCAAGAACATTCCTAATTTCTTAGGAAAATCTTTCTGAAGGAAACTAAAAGAGTAGGCAACACCCACCTACACACAACCCAACATTATAATGAACTCTGATGTAGTTAACTCATATCTTATTGATAGACACTAAAGGTGCTTCCAACTACCTGCTCTTACAAAATGTAATGAAAATGAATTTTCAGTCTTTGGCTGTTACAAAAAAATGTACTGAATATGAATATTTAAATACAAATAACATTGTACATATAAAAGTTCACACATGTGGGATCATATCAGAATGATGAATTCCTGGAGGCTGGCTGAAAAGAGCATGTGAATTTAAAATTTTGGGAGATATTATCAAATTGCCCTATATGGAGGTTATACCAATTCCAGAAATGTGTGAGGGGATTGATATAACCCCCTTTCTCCATACCCTTTCAACATGAAGTATTAATAAGACCTTTTAATTTTTGCCAGTCTAGTACAGAAATGTAGCATCTTCATGATTGTTTGTATCTGTTTTTTCTTACTATGAGTAAGATTAAATATCTTTTCTTACATTTCAGAGCAATTGTAATTTTTTAAAAATGAGAACTGTCTCTTTATATCCTGTGTCCATCTTCTACTGGATGGTTGTAAACGATTTTTTAATAGACTTTATTTTTATAGCAGTTTTAGGTTCACAGCAAAACTGAGCAAAGGTACAGAGATTTCCATAAACCATCTACCCCCAACACATACATAGCCTCCCCCATTATCAACAGCCTGTCATGGGGTATTTTTGTATTAATTTGAAGACATTCTTTATATTTTAGAAAGATTTTGATTATGATTGTAATTATAATCCCAACTGCAAATCTGGCATTCTTTTGACATTGCTTATGGCGGTTTTGCCATGTTGAATTAATTTTTAGCAGAGTCTAACTTACCATTCTTTTTTGTTTTGTCTCCTGTGTTTTGTGTTATTCTTAGAAAAGCCTTCCCTCCTCTAATATTACTAATTTTTTCCCATGTTTCTTCAAGTACTTTTATGGTTTCATTTTTTATTTATATAAAGACCTTTGAACAGTTTGAATAAATTTGAATAAAACAGGTAAAGATCCAGCTCACCTTTTTTCTAGATGTCCACCCAATATCATTTATTTTCTTCACTACTTTAAAGTTCTAATAATTATTGATCCTATGTTAGTAGGGTCAGAAAAAGGAATGTGCTTGAAATAGACAATGAGTCCAAACCAGAAATCATCTGTTTGAAAATGTTGCCCATCATTGTTTCTTTCCTTAACACTTCTAGAAATAAAGATGTTTATTTGGATTCAAATTCTTACTCATCTATTTATTTGTTGAGCAACTCTAGGCATATGAACATTTTTGAGACTATGACTTCGTGTTTGTTGTGAGGATTATATGGGGGAATATATAAAGTTTGATAATACATGGCAGCCATTAATATTAATTTATTAATTCTTGTCAAGTCCTCTTTTAGCCAATCCTTCTCTCTCTCCCCAGCAATGATTTAGGTCTGCTCCAGATTTCCTTGGGGCCTATTTACATGGTTCACATGGCTGAGCTTAATAGAAAATGTTGGCACTCTTACTTAAGACATAAATATTCAGGAATATTTAGGAAGAGAGTCCCAACTTATGCAGAAGTAAATGGAAAGGGGTTCTTGGTTACTTACTAAATACACCATGGTCTTTAGGACTTAGGGAGCAGTGATACTGAAAGACAAAACGGGGCAAGTGAACTATTGGTGTTCTTCCTACTATTTCTTAAATATGACTAGAAGGAAACTTAGCTTTCTGTCTCATTAAGAGGCCCTTAACTCAACCACCCCAAATATATCTGCCATATTTTCAAATATATCTAGAACAACAGGTCTGTCCATTTTTCTTGGTATCAAATTCTAGAAAGTAACAGTGATCAGACCTTTTAATGAAAATCATAATCTTTCTTGTTCTGGCTTTATCCTTTCTTTATTCTTTGTGGAAATAAAAAAAAGCTGATTACTGTTGGTTGTTTCATATTCCAGAAAGTAATTATTAATTGTATTTTTAGCTTTTCCTTATGTTGCAAAAATATCAGTTTCTCTAATGTTCCCTCAAATAGTCATTGAAGATTATTCAGCTAGAGAAGAATGAGGGAATTAAAGCCAATTATAATAATAAGACAAGGGGTGAGTTAATGACAGCTAAACAAAAATGAGTAATTATTAGGGTTGATGAGTGCATTTTGTAAAGAATTCAACACTCAGAATTTTTAATTACTCTTAGAAACTGACTCTTGACAAAATATAGTATTTGTAGATAATACTAGTAGATGTTGTATGATCATTATGTAATATAATTGGATTGCTGTGGATTTGAACGTTTCAAGATGCATATTAATAACACAAGGCAAAATGTGTTTTGCTATTTTGATGCTTAATATCTGCTTTCTGTTTAGAGAAATACAGTGTTAATGGGAGAGTGCCTAGAATCACAAAATCATAGAATTTCAATAGTGCAGTAGACATGATGGATGATCTGGTTGCAACTGTCCAGCTTTTCAGGTGAGGAAACTCAAAGGTGGAGAGGACTTTGCTCAAGTCATCTGGGCTATTGATGGAGACCCAGCACTGACTCAGCCGAGCACTTACTTCATATCATTTACTTTTTAAACTAAACACTTATTTGAATGACAGTGATGTTGCATAAATTTTGCACTAATTTTTTTTCTTCATTACTTATGACAAGTTTTAATAGCATTTTTGGCATGGAGGATGGATATGCAAAGATAGTTAGCACCCAGATTTTTCCAGACAGTCCCGTTTTCAAATCCTTTTGTTTTATGCAGTCTAAATGAAGTTTGGATACAAATTCAGCCTCTCCATCACCTTACAGTAGATAATCCATAAATGTCTCTTGACTGATGTCACAGCATTTCTGAATGGGTCAAGGAACCAAATTTCCCCATAATAAACAAACCACAGAAGTGAGTCAGGCATGGGATCAGTTGGCCTTCTGATAAAAACAACACAAGCCCCATTTGGAAATGTGCTCTGCAAATAGCAAGCCTTGTTCTACATGTGTACTTGGAATCTTGATTCCAAAACAAATCTTTCACTGACATCCCCCATGTCAAGTGGGGATTGATTTGTGACAATGATTCCAGGCCACTGTTCCAGAAAGGAGCAGTGAACAGGTGATTGGTAGCAGCGATTCTGCATGCTGCAGTAATAGAGACAAACATGGGTGCTTCCTTCAGAGTTTCAGTAGCATCTCATTTTTCTGCTTGTCTGTAGACTTCAGTGCTTTTGGGCCTGATGCATGAGTTGAAAATGTCCGAGAAAGTAATATATATATTTGGTAAATTGTGTAGGAATTATCTGGTGGCTATGAGTGGCAGATATTGATACTGATTAATGACCTCTTCAGAACAGACCCCTTGCATATGCTCCTGTCCATTCCTGACAGACACCAAGACTTTCTTAAAAGCAATCACAGAGGCCTTACTAGAAGGAATGAACAGAGGAGGGGTTATCATCGCTTTCTCACCATTGCTGCCTAGCCAGTCTATAAGAGCCTGCACCTGATCCCCCATGACGTCTGTAGTTTGGTCATAAATGGGCCCACTCCCTGTGGTACAGCCAACTGTGAATGACTCATCAGCACTGAGTTCATCTCCATCACCGGCTTCAGATTCAGGCTTGTGAATGAGGAGGGTGAGAGTCAGGAAGTCGGGGAGGTCTCACCCTTACCCTCATTCAAATTATATTTTATTTGAGAAATTTGCTCACTGTTGATTCACCATGAACTAAAAGTGTGTCTTTACACAAAGGCCACTGCAACATAGAATAAAGAAAGTCTTAGTTTACATTCCATTATAGGGCGTTTGATTGGAGTCCATGCTCACGAGGCATCTGGCTTTTGGACCTGCCTGCTTTTGGCTCCGTGTCCGTGGAGTGGGGACCCTGGGAGCCGTGAGCTTGCATTCCGTGGTCACAGTGCAGTTGCTAAAGACATAGACGGTGTCTTTCTGTCTCTAGGATACAAACAGAAACTTAGCCCTCCACCCTTATTCTTTCCCTTGTGCTTTCTCTCTCTCTCTCTTTCTCTCTCTCTCTCTCTCTCACACACACACACACACACACACACACACACACACACACAGTGAGGAAGGCAGTGTAAAATTTTGCTTTGCAGGCATAATATATAAACCAACAGATAAACTGTTGAAGTATACAGGCATACTATGTTCTATTGTTTCACTTCACTGCATTTCACAGACACTGTTTTTTTCCAATTTGAAGGTTTGTGGCAACCGTGCATTGAGCACGTCTATCGGCACCATTATTCCAATAGCATTTGCTCACTTCATATCTCTGTGTCACATTTTGGTAATTATCCTACTATTTCAAATCTTCTCATTATTATTGTATTTGTTATGGCAATCTGTGATCAGTGATTATGACTTACTGAGAGCTCAGGTGATGGTTAGCATTTTTAGCAGTAAGATATTTTTTAATGAAGGTATGTACACTGCTTTTTTAGACATAATGCTATTGTACACTTAGTAGACAACAGTAAGTATAAATGTAACTTTTATATGCACTAGAAACCAAAAAAATTAATGACTCACTTTATTGAGATATTTGCTTTATTGCTGTTCTGACACCAAATCCACGATCGCCAGGATATGCTTATAATTAATGTGTATAATATTTTACACCTATCAAATTATATTTTACAAACACTATGCAAATATATTTCCTAGAAAATCATATTACATGAGTGGAATGATGATTTATGAAGATGTATGCTCAGGTATTTTTGAGAACCCAGGTAGCCTCTTATGTGTAAGAAGCAACTTTACTGACTTTATGTCGCTTCTTTTATCCACCTTAATGGAGAAGAACTCAGGGTGTTCAGGTAAGGAATTTTTGTGGTTGAATCATAAGAACTTTGTGTAATATAGAGGAAAAGCATTCCCACTTTTCTTCTCCTGACCCCACTATCTCACCTAAGTGTCCCCGGGGAACTTACTTTCAGAGTGGTCTATTTACAAATTCAAGGGAGGGAGAATTTCTCCTAACAAGAAGATATGCACTCAAATTTCAGCTTTGAGAATTAATATCACATTGGGGAAAATATTTTTCTTTGAAGTCCAGGCCAGCATGGGCACAGGCACCAAGGGACATTCTCTCCATCAAGCAGCAGGAAAATCCATCTGCCTTCCACTAGTCTGGGTGGCTTGGGTGACTGATGAAAAGCCAGGGTTTTTCACTGCCCCAAATGATTTTTCCAAGTAGGTAAAATGTATCCTTTTACCTACAAATATCTCTTACTACACAATAGCACCAAATGGCCAGAAATAGGCAAACAACCTTTTAATCAAGATATCATTATGTGATAAATGGAAAGGAGTCACCAGAGGTTTAGCAGAATAAAGAATGGCTGGGAAGTCCAGCTTCAGATAAGCCTGCCTGACTGTGGGAGGTGTGAAGTCCAGTGGGCAGGATGCCCTTCCTCCTTCTCATACTGCCACAACACCAGTGGTAAACAGTGTTCAAAACCCTACGGGGCCTTTGCAGGGATGCAGTATGGAAGGTGCTATTAGTAAATATTTTATGAACAATGTGTACATTTTTGCAAATGCTGCAAGATCATACACACACATATATACCCCATGTACTGTCTGGAGCATAAATATGTTGAGAGGCTTCACCTCAAGATGGGCTTGAGTTTTAGAAACAAAATGATCATTCATCTTCCTCTCAATAGAGCTGATGGATGGAAGAGGTCTTTCCTCCATGGTGGCCTTTCATGCAAGGAGACTAGACCTGGACAGAGAAGCCAGAGGACCTTTCCTTCTCCGTGGGGACCAATCACCCATCTCTCTAAGTTCCCACTTCTCTTCCATCCACCATACTGACTGCTGGGATGCTGAGATGCAGGTGACCTCGTTTTCAATTTCTGCTTTCAGTTTCGGGGTCCTTATTAGAATGACAAGGTGCACAAGTGTTGCCCAAATGAATACATCAGAGCTCTGTGTCTTAGAACAAGTGGTATTTGGGAACTGTTTCCCATAACTCCTTATTTCTGTGACAGGGACAAAGCTGACTGCTTACACAGTTGTCCCGTTTCATTATTCTTTTAGCGAAGAAGTGCAAAGGTCTTCACTTCTCACTTGCTAACCAAGGTGTATTTACCAGTTTTAATAGTTGTAGAGAAATTTAATTTCTAACTTTTCTGTGGGCAGGGCAGATGAGGATCCCTGATTCCACAGGCCAACAGTGCCGTAATCAAGAGCCTGGGCTCCATGGTCAGCATGTGTCAAATCCAGGCTCGGCCACTTCTTAGGAGGCAAGTTACGTAGCCTCTCTAAGTCTGTTTTCATTCTGTGTGACTTTTGTCCTCCTCCTCTCGTACCCCTCATGCATGAGATTAGTGTCCTTTTTTATAAAAGAGACTGCAGAGCCCTCCTTGACCCCTTCCTTCTTCTACCGTGTGACCACACAGTGAGAAGACGGCTGTCTGTGAAGCAGGCTCTCACCAGACACCAAAGCTGCTGGCACCTGCATCTTTGACCTCCAGCCTCTGCAACTGTGAGGAATAAATTTCTGTTGCTTACAAGGCACCCTGACTGTAGTCTTCTCTATAGTAATCCAAATGGATAAGACAACAGCCAGATTTGATATATCATCAGAGCTCCACAATAGTTAAACATTAGAAGACTGACTAGTGCGGCACAATATAAACTAAAGGAGAGAACCCATATCGTCAGCGCTGTTGTAATTGAAGAAAAAACCTTCACAGCTGACAAGACAATGTCCACCAACAGAAGAATGAATGAGCTGTGGCATTTATATGATACAATGTACAACAAATGATAACTGGAGTCCACATACCAATGCAAGTGAATTTCAGAAACATAATTTTGAGTATTTTGAGCAAAATATAAACTGTATAGTATGATTTTTATAAAATCTAAAAACATGCTAAGCAATTCTACAAATCTTTAAGGATGCATATATATGTACTAAAAGTAGAAATAAATGTATGAAATGACTTTTTAAAAACATTTCAAACATTTAAAAAATGCTGACTATTATGGTTACTTCAGAGACAATGGAGGTAAGAATGAAGTCAGAGCAGAAATTGGTATTTTAAGTAGGAGAAAGGATAAATGGATTTTCAGTATATTAATCTTAGCATTTATGTCTGAAATATTAGTCTTAAAGTAAAATGGAGACAAGGCCTGAAGATTCCCCCAGGCAGACAAGACCAGTTAAGCCATGTAAGCAAAACAGTCTAGTTTATTTCATGAACATAAGCACAACTTAAGTTATGTCTTACCTCTGATAATCATAAACAAAATTTAAGTCATCTTCCTAAAATGGTCTAAGATAACCACTTTAATCCCCCGCTGTCTGGAAACGTCCAGTGTAAAGTTAGACAAGTTCCTCATTTTCACTTTAAAAGCCATCCTGTAATGTCATGCCTCTGAGCTTCTTACCAGCTTCAGTTTTGAAATATCCCTGCTCAAAGACAGCTTATTTCGCACTCAATAAAAAATATTTATATCAAGTAAAGTCCTCTGAATTTTCTTTTTATGTTACTGCACAAATTTTTTTATGAGCGAGGGAAGGTAAAGACAAGTAGGGAGAATAAATTTGATAGTCAACAGACTGTTTGCTCTAGTAAGTTTGAAAATCTGTTGGAGTGGAAATACTAGCAATGGGAGCTAGAAGAAATAAGAGATGAGAAAAGTCAGATGCTTGAAATTGAGTTTCAGAAATGCATGATTTAGAGTTGTAACAAATCAGTAAAACATCCATGGAATGGATGGTTGTGATACAGAGAAGATCTTTGCTGTTGAAGAGATCACTATGAGAGATAAATCCTCTCCCTGGAATGTGACTTTGACCAGAATGATCACAAATATTACAATGGAGAAGACGGTGGTCCAGTTTTAATGTGGTCATGGGTGGAACAAGGACAGGGCAGTAACAGAGTCCGGTTATCAAAAGACCTGTGTTTTTGGTTTAATTGTTTTTGTTTTGTTTTATTTTAATGAACAAGGAGCAGAAAAGATTTTAAAAGGTAAATGAAGAGCCAGACGGGCATAAACACCAACTGGTTCTGGCACACAGGGTGGGCCAGGGGTAGGGGAGCCTCTGCGTGATGGAACTCCAATGGAAGCAGGGTCCTCATAGGCAGCTAAGTCGGTTTAACTAGATGGGGAAGGCAATGGCCAGGAGAAACACTGGGGCTTGTTGGAATTGTTTGGCATTGATGTGCTATAGTCTACAGAGGGCACAACCCAGGGGCATAGGAAGGTGTAGGAAAGTGAGGTGGGGTGGAAATCTGGTTAAGTTAGGTAATATATTCAACAGTACATACATTGGGATAGTGGCAAATGATCTGGGAAACTTGAGTTTCTGACAATTTCTGCGAGGTATGATAGGAATATCCCTGGTGGTGTCTGTAGAAAGGGAGGCAACACGTTGAAGTTTAACACCAGGATATTTGGAGGCAGGAGATAAGCTTTGTCAGCTCAGAATTCAAATTCCTTTACCTTCCTCAGCCCCTCTCATCATTCCTCTATGTCTGTCCCCACTCAGATCAATCTACTCTCCTGTTTGTACTCTGATTTGACTATTACTAAGGTATCCCTTTGTTTCCCCATGAAATGATGATGGTTTTTTAAAGCACGTTTTTTATTTTAAATGCTTGACAGCACTTAACAATAGTGGGTACATAGTGGATATTCAATGAAAATTCGATTGATCAGCCATAAATTTCATTTTTCTAGGTTATAACCAGCACTTAGACACTCGAGATATGGGTACAAATTGGAAAGCAAAGGATTTGAGCTTTTATTAGAAACTTTCTCATGCTTAAAAGAAAACCTTGGCTTGTAAAGACTTTGCCATTACTCTCGCTTCCTCTCCAGCTCATGGCAATAGAAGATTTATAAAAACATAAGTAGTTGCCGTGGAGACAACTGCAGGGCACTGGAGGAGCCATTTGAGAATATAAGTAAAAAACTGCTTGCTATAAGAGTCAACAGCAAGATCCTGCATGAATCTCTTTGCTTACAATAATAAAATAACCAAAGTATTATTAAATGCTGTGAATTCATTCTCTTTGATCCAGAGCTGATAATCAGCGGGTAAGTCCTGGTAGACACTTCTTCATTAAGGTCCTGAAATAGTTCCATACTGGTTGGAAAAGAGCCATTGCCTCTTGGATCCCACTCAGTACCATCCCATGACCCCAGCTGCCCAGTCCCTGTCCCACCATCCTCCACAATGTCTCATAATCCAGCAACTAAATGTAACACCTCATCAAGCAAGGGCTCAGCATCAAGGCTGTAGTTGAGGTACTGGCTGCAAAACATGGTGAATCTACCAGCTGTTAAATATAGGGAATACCATCTCTGACTATACTTATCAGAGGTTACAAACTAGTGTCCTAAAGACAAGACTAGTGTGACCCTTCCCAGGTTTTTTTACATTCTTTTTAAATGATCAAGTATCATCTAAAACTTCAGTGATTTCATGTAATATCCAAATTTTAGATCCTCTTGAAAAACTGGAGGCGCTGGCAACATTGGGCTTTCATTCCAAAAATATCAGTGGAGCAGAGCAGTGATTGTCCCCTTTAAACACTGCACATGCTGATACCCACCAGGCTCCACCACTTCTCATTGTGCACCCAGTGGATGGCACCTGGTTCTGCTACTAGTTATCCCTGTGGATGTTTAAGTTTCTGTGCCCCATTCTGCAGCAACCCCAAATCAAATTCCCGGGAACTGTGTTCGGTCCTAAACTTTAGGGTCATTTGGTAGAGCACCAGCTCAGTGTGGGTCTCCTCCCGCTTTGCCTCCTCCTTCCTCTTCCGTGTGCCTTTGCTTCTAGCAATTAAAAAAGCTATCCAACTCCCTTTGGTTCTAATCCAGGATGGCATGTCCAGACTGCAGACAAGAACATCTTGTCTACAATGCCTATCTTTCCAAATTTTCACAGAAAAGGATCTAGAACTGGGGAGAATCATGTACCCTGGTCTTGATATTTGCCACCAATAAAAGACAGAAATGCAACTTTGTGACCTCTGCTGTACATATTTACTTAGGAAGTAAAAAATTATATCTACAGGGACACTGCTGCTGGCAATTATAATGTTCTTTCTTGGAAAGAAGTGCTCCAGTGGGGACAGACCTAACTTTTCTACCTGCTCACCTGCTATTTCCTCCCTTAACTGTGACTGTCACTGGCTAGTTTGTGAATTCACAGCTTTACCCTAAAGATAAACGAGAGGAATGTTCTAACACCACATTCAATTCGAATCCTCGCCTCAGTTTCTGTCGCCGCATAACATACCGCTCAAAACTTAGCTGCCTTAAATGAGTGCTATTGATTTGCTCCTGCTTCTGTGGTTGAACAGCATGGGCTGGTCTGGCCAGGATCATTCATGTCATTGTAGTCAGCAGCTCAGCTATGGTCTAAGATGGCCCCTTGCACACCTCTGACAATTAGTGGAAGATGCTGGAGAGGGCAGCTGGCTCTCTTCCACGGGGCTGGGCCAAACCTCCTCATACGGTGGGCTCAGAGCAACATTCCAACAGGACGGAAACTTCAGAATTCTCACAAGGTCACTTCCGCCACATTCTACTGCCCAAGGCAAGTCCCCAGGCCAGCCCAGACTCAAACGGTGGGAAATAGACTCCAACACTTGATGGCAGGAGCTGCAAAGTCATGGGTATGCATGCAGGCATGAGGAGTTAGTGCCGCAGTCTCTGCAAACCATCTATCACATTCCTAAAGCTAGAATGGATAGCAGGATGGGCTCCATTAGAACAGAAGAGACGGATTATGGCAGTAACACCTTTAAAATGTAGTGGGATCCTATAACATGCATTAGACAGTGTCTAGTGAATTGGAGACTGTAAACAGATGGATGATTGGAAGGAGTACTGGTTTAGAATTCATCAGGAAAGCTGATGCAGAAAGAAAGAAAGGGAGAAAGTGGTAGGGACAGAAGCCTGGAATAGGGATTGTGAGAGCAGGTGGGACTTGAAGGGAGAAGCCCAAATGGCAGGATTTCCTTTTTTATGGCCGAATAATATTCCATTACACATATCTGTACATCTTCTTTATCCAGTCCTCAACCGACAGACCTTTAGGCTGTTTCCATGGAAACAGCTATTGTGAATAAAACTGTGATTAATGTGGGGGTGCAGATATGCCTTTGAGATAGTGATTTAATTTCCTTTGGATATATACCCAGAAGTGAAATTGCTGGAAGATATGACAGGACTATTTTTAATTTTTTGAGGAAACTCCCTACTGTTTTCCATAGTGATGGTACCAGTTTACATTTTCACCAACAGTGCACAAAGATTGTCTTGTCTCCACATCCTTGCCAACGCTTGTTATTTCTTGTCCTTTTGATCGTGACCATTCTAACTGGTGTGTGGTGATAACTCATTGTGCTTTTGATTTGCATTTCCCTGATTATTCATGATGTTGAGCATCTTTTCATGTTCCTGCTGGCCATTTGAAAGTCTTCTTCAGAAAAATATCTATTGAAGTCCTCTGCACCAGTCAGTCTGCCCAGAGAGTCTGGGTAGCCCATCTGGTAGCATCCACAGGTGGGTTTGCTACGGGGTCCTTGGTCAGACAGATCTGGTTCTTGAGTCAGCAGATGGGCAGGCTTGGTGCTTGGGTACAGAGGGATCACCCTGGAGTCTGGGTTCACCAGGGCCAGCCAGGCACTAAGGAGCACTGGAGCCTTCCCAGCATCTGGGTCCATGGGAGCCAGATCGGTAATGCGACTAGCGACATGGCTGTTTTTCAGGAGCCAGCCTGGAGGCTGGGCCATGGGGACCCACCAGCTGCTAGGTTAGATGGCAGCCAGAGCCATGGGAGTCAGTCTGTAACCTGGGGCCTCAGGGCCCGCCTGGAGGTTGGCTCTGGGGGGAACAGTCTGGCACTGGGTCAGGCTGAGAGCCTAGTATGGGAGATGGCCTCATGGCTGGGGCCATGGAGGCTGTCCTGGTGCTGGGGTAAGTCAGGAGCATAGGTCCATGCATGCTGATCTGGAGTCTGGGTCTGTAGGGGCTGGTCTGACTCTGAGGTAGGCCGGGGACCTGGGGATGTGGGAGCTGGTCTGGTGCTGGGGTAGGCTGGGGACCTGGGGCCGTGGGAGCTGGTCTGGTGCTGGGGTAGGTCAGGAGCATAGGTCCATGCATGCTGATCTGGAGTCTGGTTCTGTAAGGGCTAGTCTGGCTCTGAGGTAGGCTGGGGACCTGGGGCCATGGGAGCTGGTCTGACTCTGAGGTAGGCTGGGGACCTGGGGCCATGGGAGCTGGTCTGACTCTGAGGTAGGCTGGGGACCTGGGGCCATGGGAGCTGGTCTGACTCTGAGGTAGGCTGGGGACCGGGGGCCATGGGAGCTGGTCTGGCACTGGGGTAGGCTGGGGACCGGGGGCCGTGGGAGCTGGTATGGCACTGGGGTAGGCTGACACCCAGGTCTGTGGTGAAATGGGGTACTCCCTTCACTCTCCTCCTTTGAGGGGAGGGTCTGTGTGCTGGGCTGCCCAGCTTGGGGAGTGGTGATGGGATAATCTGAGTCTGTCTTTTCAATCCTCTTCAATGAGACTTTTCCTATTTCTGTGCTTCACCCAGGTGGTGTAATTTCCTATTTCTATGCTTCACCCAGGTGCTGTAATTCCTCACCTGGAATCCTTAGCTCTGCAAAAGTATTTTCATGCATGGGTAGCTGTTCAGATTTATGTTTCTGTGAGAGGTAAGGTGCTAGAAATTCCTACATCACCATTTTGTTGATGTCACTCCTTTTGTCTGCATTTTCATCTCTAGGTACATAATGTTCTTTCAAAACAAAAAACTGAAAGACTGGAAAATGTAAGAGACTTTCTTGTAAACGATGGAGCTGAAAGTCTTTTTTTCCCATTAGTCTAAAGTGGAATGGATGAACAGTCACATGAAGAGATACGTAGGGTGAGGAATGTGGGAAGAGGTATGGAGATTCTGTGCCCCATCTGTGCACACCATGTCCCTGCACCTCCATGTGTCCACAAACCTGGAAGCTCCCATGTTGTTTTTGTGAATTGTGTCACTTACCAATGAAAGTTCCCTCGCTATTTCTAGGGATAAAGGCCTTTAAAAACAAACCCATTGGATCTGATATTAATATTGCCATACCATCTTTATATTTGTTAGTATATTTTGGCTTATAGTCTTTATACCTTTATTTTCAATCTTTTTGCATCCATATATGTAAGGCGTGCCTATGTTCAGGAGCAAAGACAGAGCCCGCCTGTGGCCATTCTTTCTTTCTTTCCTCCCTTACTTCTTCTTCTCCCTTCACCATTTTATTTAAAACAGAGTTTATACTATTTATATTTCTTTAGATTACTGATATCTCGACCTTTATATTTACCTTTATATTTTGAACTTTATATTTACCTTGCCTCTTCTATGATTTTTTCTTCTGCTTTCTTTTGAATTGACCATTTCCTTTTTAATTTGAAATATTATATATACTTGTTTAGAGTTTATTTCTATTTTACTAGTGGTTATTCCAAAACTATTAATACTCACCTCTAACAAATCCTAAAATATATCATCACTTGTGTTCTCTTTCTGACCACCATAAAAAGCATCATATTCTTTAACATCCCATGTCTCAACTTATTGTTATATTTCCTTGTATTTCAGATTTACTATTGTTACCCTCCAGATTAAAGATTATTATTATTGTTTTACACATCAAATGTTCATTTAGAGGCACCTGTTTCTCAATTTCTTCTTGTCATTGATTTCTACATCTCATATTTCTTTCTGGAGTCACTCCCTTTTTCCTGAAATACGTTCTATAATTTTCCTTTAGTGATAGTCACATGTTTGCAACTCCCTCAGTTTTCAGCTTTTTTAAAATGTCTCTATTTTAGTTTTATTCTGCAAGATGGTTTACTGTGTGTATAGAATTCTGTGTTGACAGTTATTTTTGCTCAGGTTTTGAAAATACTCTTACTTTCTGACATCATTAGACTTGAGTAGTTAGCTATCAATCTGATTGTCATTCCTTTGTGGATAATCTTTTTCCTCTGGCTGCTTTTAAGATATTCACTTTTGTCCTCTAGTATTTTATACTATGGATTAAGATGGAGTTTACTTTGGATTTGTTGAATATTCCAAGTCCATAGATACACACACACACATATAAATCAATTCTGGAAAAGCCTTAGCCACTAACTCTTAGAATATTTCTGCTCCCCATCTCTCTTAATTGCTAACCCTTTCCTTTCTTTCTAGAGCTCCATCTAATATATCTTAGCTTTCTCATTTGTCATAGATGTTACTCTAATCCTTCTCAGTTTTCTGGGATTATTTCTTCTCACACTGGCTCTGGTCTTGTCCATGTAGGTTTCTTTCTCTAATGAAATATTAGCAAATGTGACACAAGAAAGCCTAATTACACACATGCACATTAGAGCTTGCCCTCTCTTGGAACACTGCCCCACCATATGAGGAAGCTGATCTAGCCTCCTTGAGGGTGGAGATCTTATGAAGAGACTGTTCCAGCTGCTCCATTGTCCCAGCTAAGCCTACTCAACGCTTGAGTTAAATGAAGGTACATGAGTATGAATCCAGGAGGAACAGCAGTAGAACTGCTCAATCAACTCAGAGTCAGAAATAAGAAGTCCCCGTTGTAAGGTTTTCAAGTGGCTTCTTATGGAGCCGCAGATGACTGACACATCATTCAGCCTTCTGTCTCCTAATCTCTTTCACAGTTTCCATCTTATTGTCTGCTTCCTTAGGAGTGATTTTCTTCAGCTCTATTTTTAATTTACCTTTTTTTTCTTCCTCTGGGTTTAACATGTTCTTAAACTCACCCAGAGAGTTTTAAATTTCAATTACATATTCAATTTCTGGATTTCTATTTAGTGTTTTGTTCCAATCTACCTGTGTTCTTGGTGGCATTAAGTTTCCTGTTTTTGATTCAGCATTTGATTTCTTTCAACTTTTTAATATGGTTTCTTTAAAATTAAAGCCTCAAGGACAATAAAATGTGAAATTAGCTTTTATTATCTGAAAGTTCAAGAATCCAGCTGTGTTCTTTGCTTTCCCTCTGCAGCTCAACTATGGCAGTTTGTTTCTTCTTGTGTTTGTAATCTTGTATTCTGGGGTTTTATTTAGCTGGAAATTCTATGCTGTCTGGGTTGAGGACACACCAGTATTGTCCAGGGCAGATTATCTTAGTCCTGCTCCAGCATCATGAGACATGGTGGACAAGGACCACTTTTATTAATTTCTCAGTTTGGCACTGACTGCTCTGGGCAGACAGTACACATTCAAATCCCAAACTGGGGGAACCAGACTGTGCTTAAAACTGTCCTGGAGACTTTTTTAAGTATAGATCTGGGTCAAATTTGATGAATTTTATTGCCATCTTTCTTTCTGGAAAGCAAATATTGTCATAAACCACACTTCAAGGCAGATTCAGGTGTGTGTCTCAATACTAAAACCTTGTGGCATTACAAACGGTATCCCAAATGGACTGACACTTCGAGAGCACCACAACTTCTGTAGCTGCTCACCTTCTATTGGCAGCTTCCTCTTTGCTTTGGAGCTCTGTGATTTCTGCTATATAACTGAGAGGGTGTTTGCTCTATTTTATCAAACATTTCAAGTTCTTTTTTTTTAAAGTGAGAGGTTGTCAGATTATTGAGAACATCATGCTGCTAGAAATAGAACTCCCATTTCATTTTCACCAATTTTACTTAACATTTTACGTCCCCATTTCCTAACTCCTCTCTACCAAAAGCAATGGTTAATTCTTCATTCTACCTTAATTGACCTTGTGTCTGCATTTGATGCATTCAGTGACTTATTCCTTAAAATTCTTTTCTACTTTGGATTCTGAGGTACCACATCTTCCTGTTTTTCTCTCTATCCCAGTAGATATCTTACTTCTGTCTTTTTGCAGGAACCTCCTCCTCAGCCTTCCAAGTTTGGGAATGTCCCAGCTTGCCTCGCCCATCCTTAGTGACCATAACCGTCCCATGGCTTCACATGCCATCCACACACTGACTACTCCTGATTTCATATCTTTCATTCCGGACACCTATTCGGGTTTAGATGCCCATATGCAGCTCACTATCTCCCCTCAGATATTGTGGTAGGTTGAAAAATGCCCCCTGCAAAAGATAACCTGTGAAAACATGATGTTATTTAGACAAAGCTTTTGTAGATGTGACTAAGTTAAGGATCTTGAAATGAGGAAATTATACTGGGTTATCTGGGTGGACCTTAAATGCAATAATACGTGTTCTAATAAGAGAGAGACATTTAAAAATTACCATAGGCAGAGGAGAAGACACACAGAAGGGGAGAGGGCAATATGCCCTGGAGCCAAGTAATGCCAGCAGCCACTAGAAGCTGGACTTGACAAGGAATGGACTCTGCCTCAAGCCTCTGAAGGACTTGGGGGCCCACTGACACCTGGAATTCAGCCCAGTGAAACTGATTTTGGACTTGAATCCTACAGAACTATGAAAAAGAATAAATTTCTATTGTTTTAAGTCACCACGTTTGTGAGAATATTACTACAGCTGTAGGAAACTAATGCATAATGCATGTAGGAAATTAATAGGTAACTTAACTTATTGCCCTAAAGCAGGACTCCTGACTTTTCCCCCACGCTGCTTGAACATTTCTTCATAATTATTTTATCTCTTCATTCCCATTTTCAAAATATAAACTAGGAATGATCTTTAATATTTCTTTTTTTCTCCCTCTATTCATCCAATTCAACAGCATATCCAGTCGACTTTGCTTTCAAACTATAACCTAAATGTTTTCTTATCTTTTTCACCTCCTTTCCAAGCCACCACTGTCTCTCACCTACAATAGTCTCCTATAAGATCTGCATAGTCCATTTTGCCATCTGACAGTCCATCTCCACAAAGGTACCAGACCGATCTCTAAAAAAATGTAAATCAGATTAATACCTCCCTTACTTAAAATGTCCCCAATGACTTCCTTTGCCATTGCCTTAAAACCCAAATTTCTTAGAAGAACTTATGTGACCTGCTCCCTGACTGCCCCCAACTTGTCCCTTTCAGCACACTAAGCTCCTTCCAGGCTCAGCTTTTATACTTGTTCTTCCCTCTCCTGGGAACACTCTGCCTTGAGATTTTTTCATGTTTGTGTCTTCTCATTATTCAGATCAAATGTCACCTCCTCAGAGAGGTCATTACTCTGTATACCTATATCTTTATAGCTATTTCTACCTCTATCTTTGTCTCTATCTCTACCATTTCCATCTCCCTGTCTAGCTATTTATTTTCTTCCTTCCTTCACCCCTTCCTTACTTCCTTCCCTTTCCCCTTCCTTCCTTCCTATCTTTCTATCAATCATATCTAGAGCTATGTTACCCAATAAAACCTCCTGTGGTAATGGACATGTAGTTGTGTGCTATCCAATATGACAGCACCAGCAATATATGGCTACAGAAAGGAACCAATCTCTTTAAAATTTACCTTTAATCACTTTAAATTCAGATCACTACATATGGCTAATGGCTACTTTATTGGTCAATACAAATTGAAAACCTACTCCACTCCCACCCCACATAACTCACTGCCTCATTTCATTTTATTTATAGCATTCTTTACTCTCTGAAATTATCTTGTTTATCCATTTATTTACATGTTTATTTTCTATCTCCCTCCAACTTGCTATGAAGTAACAGTCATGACAAAAGGGATCTCATCCATTTTCTTCACCAGTTTTCCCAGTGCTGAATTTGGTAGTCACAGTTACAACTGAAGGTGTGTCAGTGGGCTCCAGCAACACTGAAGTGGCTGCTTGACTTTGCCACCAATCAACATGTGACCACAGATATTAATACTAGCTAATTCATAATGAGAATTTTCTATATGCCAGATTTTGAGCTAAACTACTAACTTAAATTGTTATTAAGTATGTAATAACTATATGAAGCGTTATTCATATAGTTATTTCCACTTAATAGATGAGGAAATAAAAATTTAAAGAGGTTCAATAATTTGGAATGCAAGCCAAAGTCTATTATTTGTTAGCACTCTGTGATATTACTCATTTCTTTGGGGATGAGACTTTGAGGGAGTTTGGCTTAGACAGCCTTTAACTTTATAATATTGTTTAATTCTATATTGGAACATAATATTTTATACAGCAGTCAATATACTACAGCATGGAAGCCAAAACCAGCCTGTTAACTGTTTTTGTAAATCAAGTTTTATTAGAACACAGCTATGCTCATTTGTTTCTGTATTGTCTGCTTTCATGCTATAATGGCTGATTGTAGTTGTGATAGAGTTCTTTTGGCCTTCAAAGCGTAAAATATTATTTGGCCCTTTATAGAAAAAGTTTGCTGACCCCTATTAAAGAAACTTATAAACAGAGTGGGATTCAAGATGGCAGTGTGAGAGGTGAGACAGAGAACTCCTCCCAAAACCAGACAGTGTAAAAATATAGTTAACACAACTAACCCTAAAACAGCAACAGGAAAAAAGACTGCACCAGACTGCATATAGACCTCACGAACAGAGCAAACGTCACAAAACAGGGTAACATATGAAAGCCTTGATCCGGAGGGACCCGAGCCCTTCCCCCACCCCAGCTCACTGGTGGGAGGAAGAGAAATGGAGTGGGGGAAGGGGTGGAAGCCTGGGACTGCTGAACACCTAGCCCTGGAGATCTGCATTGCGATCAGAATCCTATATTGTGTGGTGCTCTGGAGGATGGGGAGCTGGGACAGGCGGAGTGCTTGAGAGACAGATTCCGGCCATTTGTGGAGGACGGGATCCACACCCAGCCACTCTGGGACAAGGGAACGGTCCAGGTGGTTTGACAGGCTTCCTAGCAGGGAGAGGGCTGCTGAAGGGGCGGGGTTTGCATGGAGCTTGCTGTGCAGGAGAAGGGAGAGCTGGACAAGGTTGTCTGGGCATGCTTTGCCCAGCAGATTGGGAACTTTGGGGAGCTTCAGGTGCTCCATCCCCCTGGCTGACTACTCAACTCCAAGGCCCACCACTGTGATACGCAGCCTGCCGAGCATTCTTCCTGGCCTGACAGCACCAGATGGCAAACCAGCAGTCACTGCACTGGAGTCAGGCTAGCCAGAGGGAGGCCCCGCATACAACAGCTAGAGATGCCAAGCACAGAGGCTTACACCTGTGTGCCTGGCCCACTGGCTCTGATATGGGAGACAGGCAGGGCAGAAGGGAATCAGGAAACAGATCTTTCCTTCCCCCAGGCAACAGCTCCGCTCCTCTATGACCCCCAACCTCACTCTAGGGGATGAGCAGCTCCAGAGACGGAGTTTCTGGGCAAAGGAGGGCACCACACAGAAATATGAAATGTCAAAAGAACATGGTTCAGACCAAAATATCACAAACCCCAGAAAAAAGGCCAAATGAAACTGAACTTACCAATCTTCCTGAAAGAGAGTTCAAAACAAAAATCATAAAAATGCTTATGGAGGTACAGAAAAATATTCAAGAACTCAGGAATGAATTTAAGATGGAGATTCAATCATTAAGAACTCCATATCTAAATGAAACATACAATGGAGGAATTTAAAAGCAGATTAAATGTAGTACAAGAGATGGTAAATGGAATAGATATTAGAGAAGAGGAATACAAAGAAGCTGAGGCACAGAGAGAAAAAAGAATCTCTAAGAATGAAAGAATATTGAGAGAACTGTATGACCAATCCAAACAGAAAAATATTCACGTAATAGGGGTACCAGAAGAAGAAGAGGGAGAAAAAGGGATAGAAAGTGTCACTAAGGAGGTAATTGCTGAAAACTTCCCAATCTAGGGAAGGAGATAGTCTCTCAAATCATCGACATGCACAGATCTCCCAACACAAGGGACCCAAGGAAGACAACATCAAGACATATAATAATTAAAATGGCAAAGATCAAGGATAAAGACAGACTTTTAAAAGCAGCTAGAGAGAGAAAAAAGATAACATACAAAGGAAAACCCATGAGGCTATCATCAGATTTCTCAACAGAAACCTTACAGGCCAGAAGGGAGTGGCATGATATATTTAATGCAATGAAGCAGAAGGGTCTTGAATCAAGAATACTCTACCCTTGTCATTTAAATTTGAAGGAGGGATTAAACAATTTTCAGATAAGCAAAAGCTGAGAGAATTTACCTCCCACAAACCATCTCTACAGGGCATTTTGGAGGGACTCCTATAGATGGAAGTATTCCTAAGGCTAAATAGATGTCACTCAAGGGATAGACAAAGAGTACAGAACATGACTCACAACATACAAAGAATGGAGGAGGAAGAAAAAAGAGGGAAAAAAAAGAATCTTTATGTTGTGTTTGTAATAGCATACAAAGTGAGTTAAATCAGACTGTTAGATAGTAAGGGAATTACCCTTGAACCTTTGGTAGCCACAAATCTAAAGCCTACAATGGCAACAAATACATACCTATCGATAATCACCCTAAATGTAAATGATCTGAATGCACCAATCAAAAGACAGAGTCAATGATGGATAAAAAAACAAGACCCATCTATATGCAGTCAACAGGAGATGCACTTCAAACCCAAAGACATACACAGACTGAAAGTAAAGGGATGGAAAAAGGTATTTCATGAAACCAATAGGGAGAAAGCAGCAGGAGTTGCATTACTTGTATCTGACAAAATAGACTTCAAAACAAAGAAAGTCACAAGAGACAAAGAAGGACATTACATAGTGATAAAAGGGTCAGTCCAACAAGAGGATATAACTATTATAAAAATCTATGCACCCAACACAGGATCACCTACATATGTGAAACAAATACTAACAGAATTAAAGGGGGAAATAGACAGCAATGCATTCATTTTAGGAGACTTCAACACATCACTCACTCCAAAGGACAGATCAACCAGACAGAAAATAAATAAAGAGACAGAGGCACTGAACAACATAATAGAACAGATGGACCTAACGGACATCTACAGAACACTCCATCCGGAAGCAACAGGATACACATTCTTCTCAAGTGCACATGGAAAATTTTCAAGAATACATCATATACTAGGCCACAAAAAGAGCCTCAGTAAATTAAAAGAGGTTGAAATTGTACCACCCAGCTTCTCAGATCACAAAGATATGAAACTAGAAATAAATTACTCAAAGAAAATGAAAAATCCCACAAACACATGGAGGCTTAATAACATGCTCCTAAGTAATCAATGCATCAATGACCAAATAAAAACAGAGATGAAGTAATATATGGAGACAGATGACAACAATAATTCAACACCACAAAAATCTGTGGGATGCAGCGAAAGCTGTGCTAAGAGGGAAATATACTGCAATACAGGCCTACCTTAGGAAAGAAGAACAATATCAAATGAACAGTCTAAACTCACAATTAATGCAAGGAGAAAAGGAAGAACAAATGAGGCCCAAAGTCAGTAGAAGGAGTGACATAATAAAGATTAAAGCAGAAATAAATAAAATTGAGAAGAATAAAACAATAGAATCAATGAAAGCAGGAGCTGATTCTTCAAGAAAATTAACAAAATAGATAAACCCCTAGCTAGACTTATCAAGAAAAAAACAGAGTCTACACACATAAAAAGAATCAGAAATGAGAAAGGAAAAATCACTACAGACACCACAGAAATACAAAGACTTATTAGAGAATACTATGAAAAATTAAACGCTAAGAAACTGGATAATCTAGAAGCAATTGACAGCTTTCTAGAAAAATAAAACCTTCCAAGGCTGACCCAGGAAGAAACAGACAATCTGAATAGACCAATTACCAGCAAAGAAATTGAATTGGTAATCAAAAAACTACCCAAGAACAAAATTCCGAAACCAGATGGTTTCACTGCTGAATTTTATCAAACATTTAGTGAAGACCTAATACCCATCCTCCTAAAAGTTTTCCAAAAAGTGGAAGAGGAGGGAATACTCCCGAATTCCTTCTATGAGGCCAACATCACTCTAATACCAAAACCAGGCAAAAACACCACATAAAAAGAAAATTACAGACCAATATACCTGATGAACATAGAAGCAAAAATACTCAACAAAATATTAGCAAACCAAATTCAGAAACACATCAAAAAGATCATCCATCATGATCAAGTGGGATTCATCACAGGGATGTAAGATGGTACAACATTCGAAAATCCATCAGAATTATCCACTACATCAACAAAAAGAAGGACAAAACCATATGATCATCTCCATAGACGCTGAAAAAGCATTCGACAAAATTCAACATCCATTCATGATAAAAACTCTCAACAAAATGGGTATAGAGGGCAAGTACCTCAACATAATAAAGGCCATATATGACAAACCCACAGCCAACATTACACTTAACAGCGAGAAGCTGAAGGCTTTTCCTTTATGATCGGGAGCAAAACAAGGATGTCCACTCTCCCCACTTTTATTCAACATAGTTCCAGAGGTTCTAGCCATGGCAATCAGACAACACAAAGAAATAAAAGGCATCCATATCGGTAAGGAAGACACAATATTGTACATAAAAAACCCTAAAGAATCCATTCCAAAATTACTGATCTAATATCTGCATTCTGTAAAGTTGTGAGATACAGAATTAATACACAGAAATATGTTGCATTTCTATACACTAACAGTAAACTAGCAGAAAGAGAAATCAGGAATACAATTCCATTCACAATCGCATCAAAAAGAATAAAATACCTAGGAATAAATCTAACCAAGGGAGTGAAAGACTTATACTCTGAAAACTACAAGACACTCATGAGAGAAATTAAAGAAGATACCAACAAATGGAAACACATCCCATGCTCATGGATAGGAAGAATTAATATTGTCAAAATGGCCATCCTGCCTAGAGCAATCTATAGATCAATGCAGTCCCTATCAAAATACCAACAGCATTCTTCAATGAACTTGAGCAAATAGTTCAAAATTCATATGGAACCACAAAAGACCCTGAATAGCCAAAGCAATCCTGAGAAGGTAGAATAAAGTGGTGGGAATTACACTCCCTGATTTCAAGCTTTACTACAAAGCTACAGTAATCAAGACAATATGGTACTGACACAAGAACAGACCCATAGACCAATGGAACAGACTAGAGAGCCGAGACATAAACACAAGCAATATGTGATCAATTAATATACAATAAAGGAGCCATGGATATACAATGGGGAAATGACCGCCTCTTCAACAGCTGGTCTTGGCAAAACTGGACAGCTCCATGTAAGAGAATGAAACTGGATTATTGTCTAACCCCATACACAAAAGTAAACTCAAAATGGATCAAAGACCTGAATGTAAGTCATGAAACCATGAAACTCTTAGAAAAAAACATAGGCAAAAGTCTCGTGGACATAAATATGAGCAACTTCTTCATGAACATATCTCCTGGAGCAAGGGAAACAAAAGCAAAAATGAACAAGTGGGACTATATCAAACTAAAAAGCTTTTGTACAGCAAAGACACCATCAATAGAGCAAGAAGACATCCTACAGTATGGAAGAACATATTCATAAATGACATATCCGATGAGGGTTGACATCCAAATTATATAAAGAGCTCACACACCTCAACAAACAAAAAGCAACTAAGCTAATTAAAAAATGGGCAGAGGAGCTGAATGGACACTTCTCCAAAGAAGAAATTCAGATGGCTAACAGGCACATGAAAACATGCTCCACATCACTAATCATTAGAGAAATGCAAATTAAAACCCCAATAAGATATCACCTCACACCAGTAAGGATGGCCAACATCCAAAACACAAACAACAACAAATGTTGACGAGGATGTGGAGAAAAGGGAACCCTCCTACACTGCTGGTGGGAATGCAAATTAGTTCAACCATTGTGGAAAGCAGTATGGAGGTTCCTCAAAAACCTCAAAATAGAAATACCATTTGACCCAGGAATTCCACTCCTAGGAATTTACCCTAAGAATACAGCAGCCCAGTTTGAAAAAGATAGATGCACCCCTATGTTTATCACAGCACTATTTACAATAGCCAAGAAATGGAAGCAACCTAAGTGTCCATCAGTAGATGAATGGATAAAGAAGAGTGGTACATATACAGAATGGAATATTATTCAGCCATAAGAAGAAAATAAATCCTACCATTTGCAACAACATGGAGGGAGCTAGAGGGCATTATGCTCAGTGAAATAAGCCAGGCGGAGAAAGACAAGTGTCAAATGATTTCACTCATATGTGGAGTATAAGGACAAAGAAAAAACTGAAGGAACAAAACAGCAGCAGACTCACAGAACCCAAGAATGGACTAATAGTTACCAAAGGGAAAGGACTGGGGAGGATGGGTGGGAAGGGAGGGATAAGGAGGTAAAAGGGGTATTATGATTAACACACATAATGTAGCGGGGGTTGGGGATACGGGGAAGGTAGTATAACATAAAGAAGACAAGTAGTGATTCTATAGCATCTTACTACGCTGATGGACAGTGACTGTGATGGGGTATGTGGTGGGGACTTGATAATAGGTGGAGTCTAGTAACCATAATATTGCTCAGGTAACTGTACATTAATAATAGCAAAATAAAGAAAAAAGAAGAAACTTATACCACACAATTCTGTATAAATCCTTGACTAATATCAAACTCAAGTCATAATATTATGCTTTCAAGAAAGCATATTTTAAGACTGTGTAGTTTGTGACAAGTCTTAGTATATGGATCAATTTTGTATTTTTTCAGCTTCATAGAAATATAATTAATATATATCACTGTGTAAATTTAAGGTGTACATGTGATTTGATACATGTGTATATTGCAGAATGATTACCACCATAGCATTAGCCAACACCTTCATTACATCACATAATTACAATTTATTTTTTGTAGTGAGAACATTTAAGATATGTTCTGTTAGCAACTCTCTTAATAATTAATTTCCCTGTTTATCTTTTATAATTTTTAAAGTAATGCATATTACTTCCATATAATTTTAGACTGTTGCATTTAACCTAAAAAAAATCTAGAAAAATTTAAACAACATAAATATTGAAAAGTCTATTATCCCTCTGTCATTTAAAAATCTTTTATGTTGGTGTATTTCTTTTTAGATCTTTTATTTGTACAGTTAGGATCAGACTGCTTCTGTGCGTATAGGAACAATTTTGAGGGGCAGCCTCAGGATGAAAGTGGTACCTTCCTAGGTAAGTCATTTAATCTCTATTTTCAAGAGGTTAAGCAAATGGTGTCACACTTCACCTTATCCACAGGCAGTCACTATTGTCTCATTATGGTTTTATCTCCTTCTACACATTCCCATCAAAAAATATATGAGAAAAAAATAGGTGTTAGCATCTGGGGTGTCCAGGAGCTCAATGGAAAATAGACCTTTTGGTGTTGCTCTCCTTAATTTGATTCTGAAATCACAAGGACCACACTATTGTATTTGTCATTGTGGACTGGGAATCATGCAAAAAATAAAATGTTGTATTTTATGTTGGGCAGGAACTTTTGTGAGAGAAAACTCCTAACTAAGAAATGTTATCACTTGTACTGTTTCTACCAGTGAAAAAGGTCTGCTGTTTATTTGAGATACTGGAACCTAGTGTTAAAAGAAATGTTATGGGGAAAAATTGTTCCTATACGCACAGGTTCAAACAGCCTCTGCTAGTTACTAGCTGTGTGACCTCAGGCAATTCATGAACTGGTTTTATTTATTTATTTATTTATTTATTTATTTTTAATATAATTTATTTTATTATCATTAATTTACAATTACATGAGCAATATTATGATTATTAAACTACCCCTTCAACAGGTCCCCCAACAACCCCATTACAGTCACTGTCCATCAGCGTAGTGAGATGCTATAGAATCACTACTTGTCTTCTCTGATTGTACTGCCCTCCCCGTGTCCCCCCAACATTACATCTGCTAATCGTAATGCCCCTTTTTCCCTCTTATCCCTCCCTTCCCGCCCATTTTCCCCAGTCCCTTTCCCTTTGGTAACTATTAGTCCGTTCTTGGGTTCTGTGAGTCTGCTGCTGTTTTGTTCCTTCAGTATTTTTTCTTTGTTCTTATACTCCACATATGAGTGAAATCATTTGATACTTGTCTTTTTCGGCTTGGCTTATTTCACTGAGCATAATACCCTCTAGCTCCATCCATGTTGTTGCAAATGGTAGGATTTGTTTTCTTCTTATGGCTGAATAATATTCCATTGTGTATATGTACCACATCTTCTTTATCCATTCATCTACTGATGGACACTTAGGTTGCTTCCATTTCTTGGCTATGGTAAATAGTGCTGCAATAAACATAGGGGTGCATCTGTCCTTTTCAAATTGGGCTGCTGCATTCTTAGGGTAAATTCCTAGGAGTGGAATTCCTGGGTCAAATGGTATTTCTATTTTGAGTTTTTTGAGGAACCTCCATACTGCTTTCCACAATGGTTGAACTAATTTGCAGTCCCACCAGCAGTGTAGGAGGGTTCCCTTTTCTCCACATCCTCGCCAACATTTGTTGTTGTTTGTGTTTTGGATGTTGGCCATCCTCACTGGTGTGAGGTGATATCTCATTGTGGTTTTAATC
The DNA here is from genome assembly GCA_032199065.1 of Smutsia gigantea. NCBI lineage: Eukaryota > Metazoa > Chordata > Mammalia > Pholidota > Manidae > Smutsia > Smutsia gigantea. The sequence goes on from JAVSCE010021166.1 coordinate 450,386, forward strand.
TGCATTTCTCTGATGATTAGCGATGTGGAGCATCTTTTCATGTGCCTGTTGGCCATCTGAATTTCTTCTTTGGAGAAGTGTCTATTCATGCCCTCTGCCCATTTCTTAATTGGATTATTTGCTTTCTGTTTGTTAAGGTGCATGAGTTCTTCATATATTTTGGATGTCAACCCTTATCAGATACGTCATTTATGAATATATTCTCCCATACTGTAGGATGTCTTTTTGTTCTACTGATGGTGTCCTTAGCTGTACAGAAGCTTTTCAGCTTGATATAGTCCCACTTGTTCATTTTTGCTTTTGTTTCCCTTGCCCGGGGAGATATGTTCATGAAGAAGTTGCTCATGTTTATGTGCAAGAGATTTTTGCCTATGTTTTTCTCTAAGAGTTTTATGGTTTCATGACTTACATTCAAGTCTTTGATCCACCTTGAGTTTACCTTTGTGTATGGGGCTAGACAGTAGTCCAGTTTCATTCTCTTACATGTAGCTGTCCAGTTTTTCCAACACCAGCTGCTGAAGAGGCTGTCATCTCCCATTGTATATCCAAGGCTCCTTTATCAAATATTAATTGACTGTATATGTTTGGGTTAATGTTTGGATTTTCTATTCTGTTCCACTGGTCTGTGGGTCTGTTTTTGTGCCAATACCAAATTGTCTTGATTACTGTGGCTTTGTAGTAGAGCTTGAAGTCAGGGAGCGTAATTCCCCCTGTTTTATTCCTCCTTCTCAGGATTGCTTTGGCTATTCGGGTCTTTTGTGGTTCCATATGAATTTTAGAATTATTTGTTCCAGTTCATTGAAGAAAGCTGTTGGTAGTTTGATAGGGATTGCATTGAATCTGTAGATTGCTTTAGGTAGTATAGCCATTTTGACAATATTGATTCTTCCTAGCCAAGAGCATGGGATGCATTTCCATTTGTTAGTGTCCTCTTTAATTTCTCTTAGGAGTGTCTTGTAGTTTTCAGAGTACAGGTCTTTCACTTCCTTCGTTAGGTTTATTCCTAGGTATTTTATTCTTTTTGATGCAATTGTGAATGGAATTGTTTATCTGATTTCTCTTTCTGTTAGTTCATCATTAGTGTGTAGGAAAGCAACAGATTTCTGTGTGTTAATTTTGTATCCTGCAACTTTGCTGAATTCAGACATTAGTTCTAGTAGTTTTGGAATGGAATCTTTAGGGTTTTTTATGTACAGTATCATGTCATCTGCAAATAGAGACAATCTGACTTCTTCTTTACCAATCTGGATGCCTTGTATGTGTTTTGTCTGATTGCTGTGGCTAGGACCGCCAGTGCTATGTTGAATAACAGTGGAGAGAGTGGGCATCCCTGTCTTCTTTCTGATTTTACATGAAAAGCTTTCAGTGTCTCGCCGTTAAGTATGATGTTAGCTGTGGGTTTGTCATATATAGCCTTTATGATGTTGAGGTACTTGCCGTCTATACCCATTTTGTTGAGAGTTTTAATCAGGAATGGATGCTGAATTTTGTCAAATGCTTTTTCAGCATCTATGGAGATGATCATGTGGTTTTTGTTCTTCTTTTTGTTGATGTGGTGGATGATGTTGATGGATTTTCGAATGTTGTACCATCCTTGCATCCCTGGGATGAATCCCACTTGATCATGGTGTATGATCCTCTTGATGTATTTTTGAATTCGGTTTGCTAATATTTTGTTGAGTATTTTTGCATCTACGTTCATCAGGGATATTGGTCTGTAATTTTCTTTTTTGGTGAGGTCTTTGCCCGGTTTTGGTATTAGAGTGATGCTGGCTTCATAGAATGAGTTTGGAAGTATTCCCTCCTCTTCTATTTTTTGGAAAACTTTAAGGAGAATGGGTGTTATTTCTTCTCTATATGTCTGGTAGAATTCAGAGGTGAATCCATCAGGCCCAGGGGTTTTGTTCTTGGGTAGTTTTTTGATTACCAATTCGATTTCGTCACTGGTGATTGGTCTGTTTAGTTTTTCTGTTTCTTGCTTGGTCAGTCTTGGAAGGTTGTATTTTTCTAAGAAGTTGTCCATTTCTTCTATGTTTTCCAGCTTGTTAGCATATAGATTCTCATAATATTCTCTTATGATTCTTTGTATTTCTGTGGGGTCCGTCGTGATTTTTCCTTTCTCATTTCTGATTGTGTTTATGTGTGTAGATTCTCTTTTCTCTTAATGAGTCTAGCTAGGGGTTTATCTATTTTGTTTATTTTTTCAAAGAACCAGCTCTTGGTTTTATTGATTTTTTCTATTGTTTTATTCTTCTCAATTTTATTTATTTCTTCTCTAATCTTTATTATGTCCCTCCTTCTGGTGACTTTGGGCCTCATTTGTTCTTCTTTTTCCAATTTCAGTAATTGTGTCTTTAGACTATTCATTTGGGAATGTTCTTCCTTCTTTAAATAGGCCTGGATTGCAATATACTTTCCTCTTAGAACTGCCTTTGCTGCGTCCCACAGAAGTTGTGGCTTTGTGTTGTTGTTGTCATTAGTCTCCATATATTCTTTGATTTCTGTTTTGATTTGGTCGTTAACCCATTGATTAATTAGGAGAGTGTTGTTAAGTCTCCATGTATTTGTGAGCCTTTTTGATTTCTTTCTAAAATTTATTTCTAGTTTTATACCTTGGTGATCTGAGAAGTTGGTTGGTAGGATTTCAATATTTTTGAAATTACTGAGGTTCTTTTTGTGGCCTAGTATGTGGTCTATTCTGGAAAATGTTCCATGTGCACTTGAGAAGAATGTGTATCCTGTTGCTTTTGGGTGTAGAGTTCTGTAGATGTCTGTTAGGTCCATCTGTTCTAGTGTGTTGTTCAGTGCCTCTGTGTCTTTACTTATTTTCTGTCTGGTTGATCTGTCCTCTGGAGTGAGTGGTGTGTTGAAGTCTCCTAAGATGAATGCATTGCTGTCTATTTCCTCCTTTAATTCTGTTAGTATTTGTCTCACATATGCTGGCGCTCCTGTGTTGGGTGCATATATATTTATAATGGTTATATCTTCTTGTTGGACTGACCCCTTTATCATTATGTAATGTCCTTCTTTATCTTTTGCTACTTTCTTCGTTTTGAAGTCTATTTTGTCTGATACAAGTACTGCAATACCTGCTTTTTTCTCTTTGTTGTTTGCATGAAATATCTTTTTCCTTCCCTTCACTTTTAGTCTGTGTATATCTTTGGATTTGAGGTGAGTGTCTTGTAGGCAGCATATAGATGGGTCTTGCTTTTTTATCCATTCTGTTACTCTGTGTCTTTTGATTGGTGCATTCAGTCCATTTACATTTAGGTGATTATTGATAGGTATGTACTTATTGCCATTGCTGGCTTTAGATTCGTGGTTACCAAGGGTTCAAGGGTTGCTTCTTTACTATCTAACAATCTAACTTAACTTTCTTGTTAAGTTATTGTAAACACTTTCTGATGTTTCTTTCTTTCTCTCCCTTCTTATTCCTCCTCCTCCATTCTTTCTATAATAGGTGTTTTATTCTTTGCCTTTAGTTAGAATTTGGATGGTCTTCTTTCTTTGCTATGATTTTATTTTCTCTGGTGACTTCTTTTTAGCCTTAGGTGTGCTTCCATCTAGAGCAGTCCATTTAAGATATCCTGTAGTGGTGGTTTATGAGAGGCAAACTCTCTCAACTTTCGTTTATCTGGAAATTGTTTAATCCCTCCATCATATTTAAATGATAATCGTGCTGGATACAATATTCTTGGTTCAAAGCCCTTCTGTTTCATAACGTTAAATATATCATGCCATTCTCTTCTGGCCTGTAAGGTTTCTGTTGAGAAGTCTGATGATAGTTTGATGGGTTTTCCTTTGTAGGTGATCTTTTTTCTCTCTCTAGCTGCCTTTAATACCCTGTCTTTATCTTTGATCTTTGCCATCTTAATTATTATGTGTCTTGGTGTTGTCTTCCTTGGGTCCCTTGTGTTGGGAGATCTATGAGCTTCGGTGGACTGCGAGACTACTTCCTTCCCCAGCGAGGGAACGTTTTCAGTAATTATTTCTTCAAAGACACTTTCTATCCCTTTTTCTCTCTCTTCTTCCTCTGGTACTGCTATAATGCGAATATTGGTCCGTTTGGATTGGTCACACAGTTCTCTTAATATTCTTTCATTCCTAGAAATCCTTTTATCTCTCTCTGCCTCAGCTGCTCTGTACTCTTGTTCTCTGTTTTCTATTCCATTAACAGTCTCTTGCATCTCATCCATTCTGCTGTTAAGCCCGTCGATCGCTTGTCTGATTTCTGTATTGTCTTTCCTCAGTTCCCTCACTTCCTCCCTCAGCTATTGCACATTTCTCTGTAGGTCCATCAGCATGGTTATGACTTTTATTCTGAAATCTTTTTCAGGGAGGCTGTGCATTTCCATCCCTTCAGACTCCCTCTCTGGGGTTGTCTGGTTGATTTTGGTTTGAACCATATTCCTCTGTCTTTTCATGGCTATATAATTGGTCACTGATAGTTGCCACGTATGTCAGCTGGGCTCTTTAAGACTTTAAAAAGAGAAGAAAGAAAAAAAAGAAAGAAAGAAAAAAAGGAAAAAAGGAAAAAAAACAAAAACAAAACAGAAAACAAAACAAGACAAAAAAAAACAAAAAAAATGCCCACCAGACGTAGATTCTGTGGGAATGCTCTAGGTGGCGCTATTGCCCCACTATTCCACAGCTGTGACTGTGCTGCTCCACAGGGCCCTTTATCGCTCTGGCAGGGGTGGGAACGAATAGGAGGCTGTTGATCTCAGTGAGAAGTGTTAAGTATGGCTACGCTTCCTCAGTCGCCAGCTAAGGCGTCTGAAACTCCCCAGGACTCCCAGCCTGCTGGGCTGAGTGTGCTGGGGCGATCTGGCTCCTCCGCTGGGCTCCTGTCTCTTTAAGACAGCTGAAGAAAGTGCGCGCTTTTTTTTTTTTCTTTCCCGGTTGCCGGCTGCAAGCACCCTGGCGCGTTCCCCGCTCAGATCCTGCCCCTCTGTCTCTCCAATCTCCGCTGCACTGCGCAATGTGGGTCAGCGCTCCCCGCGCAGATCACCGGGGCTGGCTACTTCGCGGGGTGTACTTCCTCTCCCTCCCGGCTCTGACTCCTCTCCTCCCGCCGGTGCGCTGGGGTGGGGGAGGGCTCGGGTCCCGCCGGGTCGCGGCTCCGTATCTTACCCGCCTCTTGGGGTGCCGAGTGCTCTCGGGTGTAGCTGCACGCTGTGTGCTTTCCTGTGTATTCTCGTCTCTCTTTTAGGAATAGATGTATTTTCTGTGTTTTTGTAGATAAATATAGTGTTGGGAGGAGATTTCTGCCGCCCTGCTCACACCGCCATCTTCCCGGAAGTCCTCCATGAACTGGTTTTAATCCCATTTCTTTCATCGGTAAAATGGGCATAAATATTAGCCTAAGTTCCTAGCATTTCTAGAAGATTCATTGTGTAAAATATACAAAGTATATTTCACATCTACTCAGCAGAGTACTTGACATGTATACTTAGCTATTTCTTACTGAAATGAGATCATATTTTGGGGGGGGAAAGAACTTTACTTTTATATTTCATTTTTCTTATTTATTTCACTTCTACTTTTGTTCTAGTATAAGTTGAAATGGAGTCATTTTCTGAAGATGAAAATACTCATCCTATCTATGGCAGAGCCGGTCCTATATGGCACATATACTAAATCCACTCTGAGGTAAGTTTTTAACTTCTAACACTACGCAACCGGGGAAAGCCTTGGATACTATTTATAATATTTCCTAAGGACTTTAGTTAAATTGGCTCTCCTTTTTCACTCCTGTAGTTTCTTCAGAAAAACATCCCTTTTCAACAAACTAAGCGCCACTCTCTCCTTCCTCCCTTATGGCTAATTTTCATTTTAATTGTGTCCTCTAGGACAGAGCCAGAGACAGGATGGCCCAGAGCCACATTTCTGTCTTAGTTACAGTGTAAACAATGTAAGCTTGAACCGGCAACTCAGACTTTCCGAGGATCTGTTTTCTCAACTGAAATGAGTGCACTAATAATTATTCTCCCTTGTCTCACAGAGATACTGTGAGGATCAAATGAGATCATGTGGAAGCTATCAACACAGTGTTATACCTGTATATGGTAATATTGCTACAATTCCCACTATTTTTCTACCCATATATGTTTATAATTCTAGAAGGACCACTGTTTATTGACACAGTCCTGTGAGGCTACCATGACTAGTAAACAAGAGATTGGTTTACTGCCCTTGCTGATGGGGTGCAGTTGCCGTGATCAGCCCTTTCCGTCTGCTGGTGCCAACCACCTTCAGTGAGTTAACACTACTCAACAGAGCAGCAGGAATACAGCTCCTCTGTGTGAAAACCGGAAAGCGTATGTGGAAAAAATGGACATCCTTCTAGGAACGTTAGGGAATAACATCCGGAAAAGATAAAGACAAATGAGCTTTTCCCACTTAAATTTTTATTGTGGTCAACCCAAACTGAATTCTCTTAAATATCTAAATATCAATTTGGAGAGAGGGTGGTAGTGAGGGCATAGAGCACATTAATTTTCCAGACAATTGGCCTCTTTTTTCCTATCCCCTGTGTCTGTACCCAGGCAACAGGCAGTGCCAATGAAGTAAACTGGGTTGATTGATCAGTATTGCTATTAGATGGCGCAGGCTTAGGAGACTTGGAAATTTGGTTTTTCTTGCCCAGGGTATAATTTCTCCCCCCAAAATGATAGCTTCATGGGAATCTTGCAACCTGTCATTAGAATTTTGGATCTCCCTGAAATATTCTAATGTTCTACCTGCTTTCATTCATTTATTGACTACATTCGTATGGTACACATTCTGGATGCAGGCATTGAGACAAATACTGAAAACACACAACCCCATTCTCCAGGAGTCTATACTGTGGAGTACAGTATTTACATCCTGCCTGTTCCCAAAAAGATTTTGAGTAGTATGTGCAATTGAAAATAAAGTCAAAAAGAAAAAGAAAGAGAATTTAAAATCAAAATGAAAGACAGCGCGTATAAGAAAAACATGGAGATAGATTTTCCCTGTCCCCTATAGTGAGCTAATCACTATTCTTTGGACATGAATTGGATTGAATTATGTCAGCTATGAAAGAAAAAGCAATTCATTTCATGTTACAGAGTCAAATACTGCAATAAAGTACTCTCTCCCACCACCACCATAAATACATCTTTCTGGAAAGGCAAGGGTTTCCCTGAAATAAACTCAGATGGGCTATTGTAATTCTTGTTTTATCAGAGGAACATTGTTCAAACAGGCCAATATGGTATTGAACTCTTTGAAAGGCAAAGAGTATATATGAATCTAACCTAGTCAAGGTATTTTTTTTTTTGCAGAGGCCTCATATAATTATGACTCAGCCCTTTCTTAGGGATAATAGTATGAACTTGGACCAATTAATGGATAGATGCTATATCCTTTGGACAGATTCTCTTAAGAAATGAGATCCATTCCCTCATTCATTTATCAAATATATATACAGCATTTTCTCTTGTAACTTAATCAAGCGCTTTGCGGACTCCAACACGCAGTATGTTTAAGAACTGTACAGTGGTGTTTTTGGAATCAAAGGCTGAGTATGAATGATGAATCCTGCAAAAAAGCATCAAATATGACAAAAACAACAAGCAGATTAGAATTTGAGGGTAATAAAATTCTCCCATGATAATTTAAAATAAAACTTATGTCTTCGGTGAGGATTTCATAGCTGTAGAGTTAATCAAGTAAATAGTTTGACAAGTGCTGGAACCTGCCAATTAGGATAGATGCTAAATTAGTCAGGTGGCAAAAAAATCACTTCACGGGAACTTTCACGATGTTAAAAATTGATCATATATTTTAAAGCGACTATACAAACTACACTTACTGAGTCTCAACTAATGAAATCTCAGGAATTCATAATTCACAGACTGTATAATTAATAATGGTAGGTAACATTCACTGTGAATTTGCTAAGTGACAGAAATATTGTGAAGTGATTTACACAAGTAATCTACTCTCTGTTGTTACAGAAAATATTGTCTCTTATCTCCAACTCCAGGAGCTTCAGCCCCAGAGGTGTGATTTTTCACTACTCAGTTTATAAGAACAGGTCAAATTTAGTCCTTTGTTCCACAAATATTTTTTAATACTTAATACACATCAGGCAGGCATTGTGCTAGACGCAAAGAATGAAAGAGTCTTAAGGAAATTAAACTTAAATAGTCTCATGCAGAATATTTGGTATGCCCACCCCTACACCAGCAGGGCCTGGGTGAGGAGGACAAGTGGAAATCCACTTGCTATTGTATGAATATGTAAATGTTATTAAGTCAAACTTACAGTCTGTTAAAACAAAATATATTCTATTCCCCTACTTTGATAAATATACTTTCATAATGCTCTGAAAGGATAGGATCTGAGTTATAATTCTTGGGCTCCTGGGAATCTTGTGCTGGAGCAGAGGTAAGGAAAAAGCACGTCTCAACCTCCAGCCCCTCCCCGAGTTACCTCTCTTCCCATCTTCGGCTTCTTCCCACATCAGGAGGTGCCCCACACGCATGCCTATCCAGACTTCCCATATGCCGGCACACTGCCTCCCTTTGACTATCTCTTGGGTGTAAAGGTGATCACAGGTGTGAGATGGTCCATCCTCAGGGAAATAGATGCTGAAAGAGCCTCATAGAAGCAGGCCTAGGGTTACTGGGCAGGGAATTCTGAGAACCCAGGTATCCAAGTATGATATAGAAGGAAAGGGGCTTGGGCCACAGGTGGCCTTGTTGTATTAGTCCTATGAATGCCTCTTCTAGGAAGTGAAGTGCAGCCAGAACAGCGCCAAGAGGGGCCCTCTATAACATGGGCGTGGAGTGGAGGAAAGAGTGGAGGACCCTGTGACCTAGACCTGAAGGTAGTAACTGCTGCAGGTAAATCGAGGCTAACCATTTCAACAATTTCCCTCACATACTATGTGGGGGGCCTACCTCACTCCCTCGCTCCACCCATAGTGACCTACAAGAATACAGAAGACTAGCTAGAACTTTCTGGAGTGTGCCAAAGGACCCCACACAACTCACACCCTTCAGTCAAGAGCCTCTTTTACCTACTGTGCAATGTTGGGCTTTCGCTCTACACAACCAGCCCCACCGCCTCATGAGGAGAGGATTAACTTCCAAGGCCAAGAGAGTTCTACCTTTGTTCCCTCAGAGCTAACAGTTTTCCATGTGTCATTCAGTCTCCCCCTTTTATTTATAAATGTTCCCAACTACTAAAGGATGTGTGCTTTCATATTTTCTAAGATAGCTTCCTGATGTTCTAAAAGAAATGATCTCTTAGACATTGTTCAGGAAGCTAATGTATAGGAAACTTTTTTTCAATTGATTCTTAATACTTAAAAGTTTTTGAAGAGTAGATTCTCTCCAGTTCAAATGTGGCTATTTTTTTCCATTTTCCAAACACTTTAATTTTATTTTGGCACCTCAATAACTTTTATGAACTAAGTTGAGATAATAACGGTCCCTGAGCATGGTTTAACAATCATTAATAATAATTTCTACTTTGCAACTCTTTGTGAGAATAGAAAATATACATGTACATAGAAACTAGCATAACGGTTTTTAAATAATTGGCACTGTTAAAAAATAGCTATTGCTATTCTTCAATATTATTTTAACTCTTCAGTAAGAAAGAACAAGAAATTCCAGTCATATAAAAAAAATCAGGTCAATAAACCATAGGCTTTCCATCTTAATCAGTAAATAATCTTTTGAATTCATTTTGTAATTGATGTTAATTCAAAAATAATTCTACTCTTACATTGCTTATGCTGCTTAATTCTATTCAGCATCTAGCTTTTGTCCTCGTAATGCTTCATAAATCAGTCCTTTTGGATCATGAATTAGCAAGTCTCCAAAATAAAGTGACAGGTTAATTAAATTATGCAAGGAAAATGGTTTTCAATTCTATACCCCAACAGAGAGGAAAGGGACATTGAAAATTTATGATTACATCAAGTCTTTGCATTTTCTATCATTGCCTAATAATAACTCCAAGCCCAATCACAGAACAATCATTCTGAACTGTTAAGAATATGAATATCATCAAATTTGACCTGGATAAGTCATACAAGCCACATCAATGAAAATGTTACTAGCAAAAACTTTCCGTTGAAAACTCTAAGGTCAGGTAATATTTTCACAAGAGTTGATCTCATTAGAGATGATAGTTCCTTAATTTGCACCACACAACATTTTATGGAGCAATGTTGGCACATGAGTAGTTACATATTCACCCTTCTTGAAACACATTATTTGGGAACAACCTGTATTTGTAAATAATTATTTTCTCCACTATTTTACTTTTCCAAACTTCAGTATGCATTTCAGCTTCCTGAGGCTACTATTGGAAAACCAAGGCAAAATCCAGGCAGGAAGAATATAATTGCTAACATATAGCAGTCATGAAAATAACCCATGAGTCCCAGGTCTTAAAAAGACACCATTTAATGCCTAATGAGAATCCAGGTGCCTAGCATAGATTTAATGAACTGCCCTTTTCTCCATTTTAATTTTCATTTTTTGTCAGAAAGGACTCAATGCTCATGAGATAGTTATTTGATGTCAGTCATAGGCAACATGTAAAGGAGATCAACCTTTTCTCAGACATCTCCGAATGTTTCCTTTCCGTGATATTTTATCATCCCTTAAGAAGGTTTTTTCCTCCTCGTGTTAAGCACACACTCACTGTTCCCATCCCTTTTGTGACATGATAAAGCACATAATTTTCCAAGAATATTTGCAGATGCCAAAAGGACTATGGGAAGAAAATGTTTTTCATAAAGGGGGGCGTTAATACTTGTAGAATTTCAGACTTTCTGGATAAGCACTTAGGAGAGCATTTCTTCAGAAATGGTGGCTTTCCAGGAGTCGACAGGAAGTTGGGAGGGAGGTGGTAGCCAGTGCTCTGTAATATCAGGCACCAGGCCTGTGTCTGTCTTTTCACCCTGATGCACCCATCGACTTACACAGCATGTACACCTTCAATCAAAGCTTGTTGTATGAATGAACACTCTGTGGGAAATTCAGCAATGTGGAGGGTCTACTTTTAAAGGATTTCATGGCTGGGTGTCCTCTCCTCAATCATGGATACAAAAGTGCCCCTAAATGTACTAGAAGGTCACCATGGAGAAGCAGCCTATGACCTAGGACACAGACAAAAAGAGATCAGAAGTTGAGGTCCATTCCCACTACTGCCGTCTCATCCACTAACTTCTAGCTGGTACCCCATTGGCCAGCAGCATCGACTGGAGTCATTCCAATCACTCTTCGGCCTAATAATTATCTTTGCTTTTTTTCTTCTAATCTTTCTTTATCCTTCCCCAGGAAGGAGGGTCTTAGGTGTTTCCAATGTTATCTTGCTAAGTCCTGAGAATGAAGAATACCTCATTTCCCAAGGTGGGCATACAGGCTCTGCTTCATAAAATATTGCTCACATCTTCCCTTTCTTATGGAAAACATTGCTCATTTTAGTAAGTGGTTTGAAATAGGCCATTATTTAGGTCTCTATCTTATCTCTTAAAAAATATCCCATTAGTTACTTTATAATTATACTCCAATATAGCCTTTATTAAGCATCCAACCTGAGATGCTTACTGAAGCAATAATTTCATTTTTTGTATTTACTTCTATTTATAATGAAATTCCTTACTAATTGATATAGGTAAAATTTAATGCCTCATTACAGTTGCAGCATTTTATAGGCCTATTGTTAATGAGGGTCTTGTTAAATTGTGAACTGCCTCTAGGCTTTCCTCAGAGTAATTAAGTTAATTGTACCAAAATTTTAGAATAAATGCCTCACCTGTACATGTGCCTAGTATTCTGTAACATCTTCCCTGCAGGCTTTGAAGAGCACTAGAATTGTCTTCCTAAGAGAATTTCTTTTTTAAGCATAGTTGACTTTAAGGAAAGGAATAGTTATGGAATGATTTCAAATGAATGATGCAAAGGTCTTAGAGCACTGTGGATTGTGTTTAATTCATTTTTGCATCTTTGGAAAAGCTAGCCAAATTCCAGCACATAGTAGATGCTCAATGTGTAGCCGAATAGAATATTTTAAAGTTTCCATTTCACACCCACCAAAATGGTTAACATTTTTTAAAGCTGATAATATTAAGTATTGGCTAGCTTGTGGGGAAAACTGGAATTTGTATACACTGTTGATAGAAACGTAAGCTGATATAATCATTCTGGAAAACAGTTTGGCTGAGTTTTACTAAAGCTAAGCATACCTATACAATAAGCCAGCAATTCCAGTCTTAGGTGTATATACAACAGACATGTGAGATACATGTGAAAATTTATGTACAAAAATGCTGATAGCAGCATTAGTTGTCATCACTGCAAACTGGGAGCAACCCAGATGTCCATTAATTAATTGCACTATGTATTCACAAAATGGATACTATTTGGCAATAAAAGTGGACAAACTACTTCTATACACAACAACATAAATGGATAACACACACAGACACTATTGAGCAAAAGACATTAGATGGACAAGAACACATACTGTATGATCCCATTTATATACAGTTCAAAAACAAGCAAAATTAGCCTGCTGTTAGAAATTGGTTGGGTGAATTTTTACCTTTGGGGAGGCAGAAGGAGGAATTCTGAGACGCTTTAAAGTTCTATTGTTCTATTTCTTGATCTGAATAATGGTTACATGGGTGTGTTCTGCTTGGATTATCTATCAACCTGTCTGCAGAAAAAATGCAGTTTTCCTTTACTCTTACACTACCACCCTACTCACAGTGCTTCTGCCCAGATGTTGGCTTTTCCACACCAAGCAGTTCTGATGCTGACTGCATAGAGTCAGCCAAGACCCTGCAGATTAAGAACTCAGTCCTATAAGACTGTTCCCCTCTTCAAACACCACTCATAAGTGGTCGGCCCCCAGGTTAGCCACAACTTCTGTCTGACTATTCGCATGACTCCCTCCTTGGATTCATTCACTAGAACAGTTTACAGAACCAAGCAAACATGTTTACCAGTTTATTATAGAATAAAGGATATAATTTTTTTTAAAAGGATATAGATAAACAGCCAGATGAAGAGATACACAGGGTGAGGTCTGGAATGGTCCTGAGGGTCCAAGCTTTTATCCCTGTGGAGTTGGGGTGCACCACCCTCTGAGCATGAAGATGTATTCATCAACCCAGAAGCTCCCCACACCTCACATTTTGGGGATTCTTATGAAAGAGTCATCACATAGGCCTGATTGATTATCAGCTCAATCCCCAGCCCTTCTTCCCTTCCTGAAGGATGGGAGTGTGGCTGAAAGTTCCAAGATTGTAATCATGGCTTGGTCTTCCTGGTGACCAGCTTCGATCAGAAGCCCATCCAAAAGACACTCCTATCACCCAGGAGATTCCAAGGGATTTATGAGTTCTTATGTCAGAAGCAGTCAAAGACCAAATTTTAGAACAAAAGATGTTCTAGCGCTCTTATCATTTAGAAAATTACATTAAGTTTTAGGAGCTTTGTGCCAGGAACCAGAGGCAGAGACCAACACATGCATTTTCTATTATTTCACAACCTGCAATGCACAATGTATGAGTTGTTCTTGTATGAATGTTATAATTCCATACAAAATTAATTACAAAGAAATGCCTACCTTTAGCTACATCTAGGTATTAAAAGATTTTTATCCTGTGCTGAGGAGCAGTTGGCCCTAGTATAATGAGAGGAATAATGAGGCAGATTTCGTTTTGGTGCCAACTTGAAGACAATGCTGTAAGGTTGGGTTGCTTAAGTGCAGACTACAATCTAAACTTGAAGGCAGGACAGACAATGCCTTTTGCTACCCAATCCTCACTCATTTGTAACCCTATTTCCTGCCATTCTCATAGCCACACTAAATTTTTCAGCCACACTAAATTTCTTATAAATTTATAATACATTATGTTTTCTCTTACTTCCACACACTGGTAATTAACACACTGTTTCCACTGAATTACACGGTGTTCTCCAGGTGAAGAAATCTCATCTTCATAACAAAGCTTAAGTATCATGTACCCTAGGAGGGCTTCCCTGTTCTTACTTTTCTGTATGTGTATATGTGTAGGAACATATAAAATTCAATATACATGAAAAAAAAATTTTTTATTAAGGTATTATTGATATACACTCTTATGAAGGTTTCACATGAAAAAACAATGTGGTGACTACATTTACCCATATTATCAAGTCCCCACTCATACCCCAATTCTGTCACTGTCCATCAGTGTAGTAAGATGCCACAGATTCACTGTTTGCCTTCTCTGTGCTACACTGTTTTCCCTGTGATCCCCCACACCATGTGTACTAAACATAATACCCCTCAATCCCCTTCTCCCACCCTACCCACCTGCCCTCCCACACCCCTCCCCTTTGTTAACCACTAGCTCCTTCTTGGAGTCTCTGAGTCTGCTGCTATTTTGTTCCTTCAGTTTTGCTTCATTGTTATACTCCACAAATGAGGGACATCATTTGGCACTTGTCTTTCTCCGCCTGGCTTATTTCACTGAGCATAATATCCTCCAGCTCCATCCATGTTCTTGAAAATGGCAGGATTTGTTTCCTTCTTATGGCTGAATAGTATTCTGTTGTGTATATGTACCACCTCTTCTTTATCCATTCATCTACTGATGGACACTTAGGTTGCTTCCATATCTTGGCTATTATAAAAAGTGCTGCAATAAACATAGGGGTGCATATGTCTTTTTGAATCTGAGAAGTTGTATTCTTTGGGTAAATTCCAAGGAGTGGGATTCCTGAGTCAAATGGTATTTGTATTTTTAGTTTTTTGAGGAACCTCCATATTGCTTTCCACAATGGTTGAACTAGCTTACATTCCCGCCAGCAGCGTAGGAGGGCTCCCCTTTCTCTGCATCCTAGCCAGCATTTGTTGTTCTTAGTCTTTTCAATGGTGGCTATCCTTACTGGTGTAAGGTGATATCTCACTGTGGTTTTAATTTGCATTTCCCTGATGATTAGTGAAGTGGAGCATCTTTTTATGTGTCTGTTGGCCATCTGAATTTCTTCTTTGGAGAACTCTCTCTTCATATCCTCTGCTCATTTTTTAATTGAGTTATTTGCTTTTTGGGTGTTGAGGCGTTTAAGTTCTTTATATATTTTGGATGTTAACCCCTTGTCGGATATGTCATTTATGAATATATTCTCCCATACTGTAGGATGCCTTTTTGTTCTGTTGATGGTGTCCTTTGCCGTACAGAAACCTTTTAGTTTGATGTAGTCCCATGAGCTCATTTTTGCTTTTGTTTCCCTTGCTCGAGGAGATGCGTTCAGGAGGAAGTTGCTCATGCTTATATTCAGGAGATTTTTGCCTATGTTGTCTTCTAAGAGTTTTATGGTTTCATGACTTACATTCAGGTCCTTGATCCATTTCGAGTTAACTTTTGTGTATGGGGTTAAACAATAATCCAGTTACATTCTCTTGCATGTAGCTGTCCAGTTTTGCCAACACCAGCTGTTGAAGAGGCTGTCATTTCCCCATTGTATATCCATGGCTCCTTTATCATATATTAATTGACCATATATGGTTGGGTTTATATCAGGGTTCTCTAGTCGGTTCCATTGGTCTATGGGTCTGTTCTTGTGCCAGAACCAAATTGTCTTGTGTACTGTGGCTTTGTAGTAAAGCTTGAAGTTGGGGAGCATAAACCCCCCAGCTTTATTCTTCCTTCTCCAGATTGCTTTGGCTATTCGGGGTCTTTTGTGGTTCTATATGAATTTTAGAATGATTTTCTCTAGTTCATTGAAAAATGCTGTTGGTATTTTGATAGGAATTGCATTGAATCTGTAGATTGCTTTAGGCAGGATGGCCATTTTGACAATATTAATTCTTCCTATCCATGAACACGGGATGTGTTTCCATTTATTGGTATCTTCTTTAATTTCTCTCATGAGTGTCTCGTAGTTTTCAGAGTATAGGTCTTTACATAAAAAAATTTTAAGAGTACTTTTGGTTTATACTTAAGCCAAGTCAACTAGCAAAATAAATTAAATTCAGTCTATATTGGACATTGTTTTACCTTATTGCTGCTGCTAATTTTCTAAATTTTCAAAATCAAGGTTTTCACAATATTCAAACTGTTTAAATTATTCAATGAAGCTGTCAGACATAAGCTGACATGTGCCTGCCTAGGCACATTTTAAAAATGCAGTTACCAGAGTAATTTTGAACTATTCTGATTATCCTACACTGGACGAGGTCCAGATAGTCATTCATAACCCATGGAATGGAATGTACAGAAAATTCACTTGTCAGACTAAATAGTGAGAAGGTTCATCTCAGTTTTGAAATTCAGACTCATGCAATATTTCAAGTGAAATGATTTTCCTTTACTTTAGGGCATGCAAATTAATTCAAAATATGCTTGCTAGAGATTTAGCGCCAAAGATCCCATTTTAAAAATGTGAGAAAAATTAACTGGTGTATCAAATATTTATTTGTATATTAGTGGAAATGTCTAAATTATTGACAGTATTTATAATATGTATTTTTAAGTATTAATATTTGTTTTCAATTTTGTGGTGCACCAGACTGCTTCCTATTTCATGCTGTCTACAACTTATTCAGCTACATGCATGTTGCTCTTGTTCTTTTCCCTTACAGTGTATTTACTCCATCCTACATAATTTCTTGCTATCCATTTTAAAGTCTTCACAGCAATATATCAACATTTTAGTTGTGTATATTCAAATTACCTTCCCAATTTGAAGTGAATCCCTCTTGATATGAATCACGGTGGGGAAAAAGATCCTCCTTCCCATTAAGATCCCCAAAAGGGTCAACGGTTTTGTCCTGTACCCAGAAGCAGCTGGGCCTTAGAAAGATGAAAGCAACAATTGTTGACAACTTAGGTATGGTTCCTGCCAGCTTGGAGACAATGCCATGAGAGATGCATTGTGGTGCAGAGCTGTTGGATGTGATAGACGCTCTGAACCAACAAAGAATATATGGGGTGGTTGCTGTCATGTCAGAACGCATGCATTCAGAAAAAAATTATCTACTCACAAAATGCTTGCTTCCCATTCCTGCAACTCTGGATTTCGGAGGTGTTCAGGCTTTAATGCCAAAAGAAGGATTGCTTTTCATGGTGGATACAACAGTTGTTCCTCAGAATTGAAATGAGACAGTTTTATGGGTGGATTTCCTCAGGAAGTAAATTCTGAGACAGAGATTAGCATACAGATTATCAGGGAGTGCTCTAAAGGTATATATGTGCCTATGGAAAGGAAGAGACATGGTAACAGGACTTGGAAGAGGGTGAAGGGCCAGGCCTTTTACCCCTGAGTCTATCAGTCACTGGATGTGAATCACCCCAAAAGAGGGTGCATACTTCAGTGAGAAGGCTCCCTGCAGCCAAGGCAGTCTCCGGAGGGGGAGTGACAGCTGAGGGCTGCCTTCCAGCAGTCCTCTTGGCAGTTAGAGTATCAGGTCCTACATTCCAAAAGGAGGGTCAGGGGACCAGGGCAGTACATCAAAGAGTTCACCACAGTCTGCTTCCCAGTAGCTCAAGGTATGGGGAAAATAGTGAAAGATAATGTCATAACATTGGCTAGAATGAGAATGAATCCCGTAAAGCTGCACAAGGATTGCTATTTCACTAAGAGGGAAGGAGGGAGGATTGATGCCCCAGAGGTACTTCTGTCTGCTTCTATATCCAGTGGTGAAACTTAGTGGAAGACTACTAGTTACACAAAACAGACAGGACCAACAAGAATCAACATCCTTCCAGAATAAAACCTTGGGTGATGGAACCACTTAAAGTGCCCTGAGCTGTAGATATGTTGGCTGAAAACAAAGGTAATATAAAATGTGTGTAAGTTATAAATACAAACTAAACTCTTATAAGTGATCCCCCATTGTGTAACCAGTCTAAATAAGTTAGTTACAAGGCTCAAGCTCCTCTTAAAGCCCCTACAAATATATTCTTCTTTGCCACGTCATGTATAATTTATATATTTTAATACCTAATATTTTTTCTCTCCTTTTTTCCTACTATTGTGTGTTAGCCATGCACTATCCAACATGATAACCAGTAGCTATATGTGGCTATTTAAATTAAAATTAACAAGATAAAATAAAATAAAACATTCAGTTCCTCAACCATGCTAGCATTTACTCAACAGCCCATATAGCTAGTGGCTACTGTGTTGGGTGGTGCAGATGTAGAATATTTCCATCATCAAAGAAAGTTCTATAACTCAATGGCTCTTAGAATCACCTGGAGGACTTGTTAAAATTTAGATTGCTAAGACCCATACCCAAAACTTCTAATTTGATAGGTGTGGGTGGTGACCCAAGATATTTCATTTCTAACAAGTTCCCAGGTGATGACAATGCAGGGAAAATGGTGATATAGACCCTATATTCAACATTATTGACGTGAGAGTGTGACCGATCTGAAGACAGGAAGATTTATTTTAAATAGAAGAAATGGAAAGGATTCTGGTCCTGGAGTAGAGTGAGTGCAATTTTTGACAATATAAATATTAGTTACTCTAGGCAAGAGTTTTTTATTTGGGAATATGAGTATGAAGATAAAGGCATATATGGACGTTGGGCAGCCAGAAATAGTGAAGTATATTGGATATTTGTCATTTTTCCTGCTCAGAATCCAATCCTCTTTCTTATGTCAGGCTAATCCCTGTTGTGTGAGTCTTAGTAAAATGCAGCGCTTTATCGGTCACTATGGAAGCCAAAGGGAACCAGCCAGATCTGCTCTCTCCCTGCCCCCTGAGCCTGCAAATGGAGTAATGGCTCAGTAGACTACATGCACTTGCCCAGGACTTTAAACCTTATGGGGGTACCTTAATTAAGAGCATAGGACAGTCAGAATTTGTTTGATGTGGGGCAGTTTATGAGTGTCTCTGCCAGGTTTGTATTTTGTTAGGGAGGCGGTGTCCCCAGGCATAATTGTGGAATAAAGAAATGGGACCATGATGGCATGTTGGTCAGATTTTTACTGCTGCATGATCTTAGGCACTATCGTGTATTCTACCTCTTTTCCAAGACTGTAGTTCCATTTTTCACCACATCTGAGGTCCTCTTTATGCTCACTCATACTTTCTCCATTTACAATAAATCAGCCTGCATTAGATTCTGAAGTCAAGAGACTTGACTGGTGTACTCTTCTTTTTCCAGGAAGACTTCTTTCACATGGAGCTTGCCAGTCATTCCCTTAGTTCTCATAGAGATTAATTCCAGCTGGATCTATGTCCAAGAGGTATTTCTGAATGAGTGCCTAGAACATTAATATGTGCCTTAGAATTTTGCTATATCCTGTTCCTCTTAGATCTTAAACTCTTGGCAGATTAGAACTGTATATTCCCTACAGTCAACTAACAACACATTTCAGTATGAAATACTTCAGCAGAAAAAAGAGTATCTTCTTGTATGCCCTCTCAGCATAAACGTCACCTCATTGATGTCTCATTAATGAGCCCTTTCCTCATCACATATAGCTAGCCTAATCCCAGTCAATTGGTTTTCAATACCCGGGTTTATTTTCTTTCCTTCTTTTTTTTGACCTTTATAAATATTCAAATTTTATCCAAATCAAAAAATGTTCCACACTTAAGTAATTTTATGTTTTTTGAATGAGTAGAAAAGTAAGTAGAAGTTATGCCTAGATTTAGGGCATCCCTGCCAATAAAGAGAAGATGACATACCTCACAGGTCAGATTTAAAGAAAATCTGTTAACACACATTCTAAAAGGCTATTATTGACCACATCACCCGGGATCAGCCAGAACAGTGGAAAGTCAAAATGAAATACTGAAAAATAAACCATCCCATGACCTTTATTAAGTATAAGAGGCATAGCTACTGAAGAGACTTACTACAACCTATTCCACAGAGCAGCCCAGGTGAGCTTTCAAAACCAGGAATCAGACAGTGTGGTTTCTAATCACATTCAGAATAAACTCCAGATTCACAGTCCTAGATTAATCAGATCCTGCCTGCTTCTCTGACCCCAACTTGCAGTAGCATCATGTCCAAAGTGTTAGGTTATGATACCACAAGGCAGTATACAATGAGGCACATTTCAGATGAGCCAAAATCAAGTCTATGTCACACTACCCATAATCGAACCCCCTTAATATTATCAGGGAAGATGTGGCAGATGCTTGTAAGGAAAACTATTATATCACATGAATCCCCAACTACAAGTAAACAAGTAAAACCATTCCAGAAAGAACCAGGGATGTCCCAGTGGCCTCTTTAAGATGTGGGTCTCTGGGTCTGTAAATAAATACCAACTCAGCACCAACACTATATTATATATTTAATAATAACTAAGTCACTGGAACCTCATCTGAGCCAACAAATGCTTGTGTCCACATTACCATTCCTTGTCTGTGAGGTTTATTCCAAAAACCCTCAAACTTACTTGGAAGCTTGTGTTATTCACAATAGCCACTTAGCTATATGATTCTAGAAACAAATACTAAAATCCCTGTACCCAGCATTACATGCAGGGTAGCTGCCAGTTACACTAGCCCTGAGTCATTCTCAGAGCACATCCCCTCCTGAGAGGCTTGCTTACGCAGAGCCAGGCAGTCTCCAGTCTGGGTTATGTACACCTCCCCTCCCCGTTCTGGCCATAGCTGACTGGACTGCTGATGGATGCCTGACAGAGGGCAGCATTAATAGGTTGGTGATGCCCTATGGAGTGGCCTGGGGAGAGTGTCCCCCTCTCCCAAGTATCCTATATTGGAAGGTGATGAAGAGACTCAGTAAAATCCTCATATGAGCTCTGAGTGTGACACAAAGGGGAGAAAGGGGCCAAGACAGCCACAAACAAAAGATGTAAGTCAAGGCCATGCAAGAGCTAAATCATGAGGAAGCAGGAGCCAGGTTGTCTTAGTAAAAGCAGAGACAGGACAGCTGTCTCCATGCTGACACAGAACTAGGACAGCAGGGATAAGGCGCTTCTCTGCTGAGGTGATGGATAACCAAGTTCCTTGAGATGCATTACATTATAGTCAGCAGCCCAGTTCGCCCGGAGGCCTTCTGAAAAGGTTTCCTGTTTGAATCTTCCTTTGGAGCTCCTCTATAATCTCTGTTACATTAACACACTCTGCTTCTTACAACAGGATGCTCTTTCACTTCTTTCCCAGACCTATTCTTCTATTGCCCTGGTCTGGAGCGCTCTGCCAGAACAGTGGGCTGGGTCCCCAATTCAGTAAAGATGCAGCCTCCATCCAGCTGCTCAGGCCAAATATAGGTTCTTGGGGTTCTGTTTCTCCTCATGCTCCCCAATCAACACCTTCCCAGTTTGTTGATTTACTGGGGACCCACGGCACAGCGCCACTGGGAATCTCCTTCCGCAGACCGAGTAGGCAAAAGTGCAGCCGGAGGTCCTGGAAGTAGCAGAACTGGACACTAGAGCAGGCCATGACTCCTGGGGGGCGCTGGCCCTCACCTCACCAGCCCTGCCGCTGTCACCCCATGGCTCCCAACCCCGAGGCATGCAGCCGGAGCCACGCAGGGGCAGGGAGACCAAACTGCAAGCGGTCAGCGCCAGCCTGCCGCCCCGGGAGCCTCAATACCCCAGTTTATTTTCTTTATAATACTTCTCACTCTGTTAAACTATATGGTTCATTATTTGTTAATTTATTTGTCTCTATCCCCTCTTGAACATAAGCTTAATGACAGCAGAAACCTTTACTGTAGGTCAGCCTGGACAAAACAAGTAAACATCTTATTAGTTTCAACAAAATTCTATCCTATCCACTCAAAGTATTTTGAGTTTTGCTAAAATCACCAATGAGTCATTAGCAAAGGATCTCTTCTTTCGAACCACAATCACCTACCATGTCACTGGCTAAATCGCCCTCTTTTTCCTGCTTCCTGAGAAACGTAATATCAGTGTTGTGTTGTTCTAATGCACAACACTTAGAAACCATCTGACGACTGAGCAAACTTCAGGATTCCATTCTTCAGCTTTATTTATCCATCAAGTGCTTGCTCCCAGAATAGCTCTTCCTAGAAAGAACTGAATATAATTTTCCTTAGCTTGTTACATCACTTTCTAAAGTCTCCTTCATCTAGATTACTTCTGTCTGAAGTTCAAGATTAGTGGAATCAAAGTGAGTGTGTGGACATGTTCTTGTGGGTGAACTTTGAGGGCAAGATGTTTCTGACGGTTTAGCCTGTTTCCTGTAGGTATTTCACTGACCACTTGATTCCAATCCTGGCTGCTTCACTGACCAGCAAACAAATTACCAGGACTTCTTAACTTGCATTTTCTTGTTTATGAAACTAAGGGAGTATATAAATAGTTCATGCACATAAATTGGCAAATACATAGATGGGAGATGACAGGTGGCTTCTGTCTTTAACAAAAGGGGACTCAGTTTATAAGAGCTAATAAAGTTTTAAACTGAACATTCAATAATGTATATAATTGATGAATAACTAAGTTATTCATCTGAAACCAATATAATATTATACACAAACTTTATTTAAAAAAACGAATAAAATTCTGGAGAATAAAATTTTCTCTGTCTTAAAAAAAACTTTTAGGCTTAGCTCTTTGCAAACAAAAGAACTCACTGTGAGATGTAGGCAGCTATTTGTCTTCAGATATGCCTACTTTTGGTGACAAATTGATTGTAGTCAACAAATGTGACAGAGATGATAACAGGATTAGCACCGAGTCTGAGAGAAACAGTACAAAGCCTAAAAGACTGCATTTCAACTGCACTGATAAGCTGTCATCATACAGAGCAAGTGCTGCCTTCCTTTAGGCAAAGATAATCTGAGCCCGTGAACTTGGTGTTAATTTAGCAACAAAAGGATGGAAAAATGGAAAAGGATCTGTAGGTGAGTAGATTTATAATCCTTGCTAGAGTAGAACAATACCCAGACCTGCAGAAATAGAGAAAAGAGATTTAAAATGGTCTCTCGTGAAAGGGCTGACGTCTGACATCCCCTTTCCTGGTTTGGGCTTGTAAACTCGGCATGGTGTCAGCTATTTATCTCCACTGCCTCTTTCGCTGTTAGTTTCAGTTAAACACAAACTCCACTCTGAACTTTGTTTGCTTTTGCCTTTCCAATAAATTCCACCCTCTTACCCCTCTGGTTTCCTTTCCTTAACAAACATACTCCCCCACCTCTCCTACCAAGCCCACACATTCACCCAGAAAAACACAAACAGAAAAAGCAAAACCAGTTTTACGGGCTGTTGACTGAGGGGTGCATATCTGAGCAAACAACACAGAGCGGTTTTACAGTCATCATCTGTAAAAGTTCTGTTACTATGGATATGGGCCAGTCCAGAAATAAAGATCTCATTACATTAACGTTAATGGTGGGAAATGAACCATGTCCCTTACATTTTCGAAAGCTATTAATACAGTTTTTTTAAGACTTTCAAAACCATGTTTCATTGCATACCTATGGGAACATCATTTCTTGATCCAAAATATTTAAAAGCAGCAGCATCAAGGTTACCCATGATTGTTGCTAAATAATTCACTGTGAATATATGTATTGCCTTCAGGAAAAGAGCATGAAATCCAGAATATATAAATATTAAACAAAAGTAAATCCTTCAGAATGTTTTCATCATTGAGGAGCAAAACAGGAAGACTAAGAATCAGACTTCAGGATAGTGATGAAAGGAAGAAAACACTTTTAATATCTATAAACTCTGAATGCATTTTTAATGTAGTTACAAAGTTTCTATTTTTAAAAAAATCAAGTGTTTTGGTCATTTAAGAATCATTTCACACCATCCCATTATTTCAATAAATACGGTTATTTCAGACATGGAATTTATGGTAGATCATCTAGGCTGCATATTTTCAATTAGAAGCTCTTTGAAGCCTGTCGGGTTCGAGGTTGCCTTTGAGGTTTTGGGGCAACGCGAAGAGCAAAGAAGGCAGAGGCAGTCGTCATGGAGGGCGCTCAGAAAAGGCCTCTTTATTCTGCACCCAGCTGTACTTCTTATACTGCTACAGTGCTAATTCATGGTTGCATAAATATTGAAGATGCTTATGAGCGTGGCCTTCATGGCCAGTTGTCTGGCCTTCAAGGCCCTTATCTAGCTCCTTTCTCATGGGTATACAACACGCTGTGTTTTCAGGTTTCTCAAGGGCCAGACACATCTGACTCCATACAAGGCCAGACATACTGGGGTGAAGCACTGGACAGCTTTCCTCACAGAACAGTAGGGAAAGTGCTGGGAGGGCCTTCCCTACAAAGTACTCTCCCATTAAAATATAACTAAGTACTAGATACAGTGAAGTTTTTAATCATATTTTGGATTCTCAAGAAATAAAGAGAAATACTTGAACATTTCCTCTCTCTCCCTTAAAAAAATAGTGAGCTGAAATGAATACAGAGCTTGAAACAATGAAAGCAAAGGAAATTGGAAAGGCTGAATTGTTTGGAGTCAACTATTTGACTATACAACAGTTGTATAGTCAATACAACTATATAGTAGCATTACTATAATTCTGAAGCTCAAATGTATCATAGGCAAGATAAACCAAAAAAGAACTATGCCAAAAAACAGTATATTAAAACTAGAACACTAAAGATTAAGAGAAGAACTTTAAAGGCAGTCCAAGTGAAAACTGAAATAATATACAAAGAATATGACAACAGATTTATTGACGAGAATACAGGGAGCTGGAAGACAATGGGATGCTATCTTCTTTGAGGACCTTGCTAACCCACAGAACAGTCTGCTGGCCCAATGCATTGCTGACATCACACTGCCTAACCCTTATGAGCAGCTTTGGGCAGACAAATCAGATCAGCGGTACTTTCTGGGTCTTCCTTAGAAACATTGCTGTGGGGAGTCAATTGAGATTATCCCTTCTGTAAGTAGGTACCTCAGAAAACTGGTGGTAATTTCTTTCGGGTATTACTCCTGAAAATCACCTACTTCAGTGCTACAGGCAACTGAAATGATCACTGACTGAGGCTTCCCTGTGGCACCTGCATGTCCAGATTTCCTTTAAGTGGCCTCCTGAGATTTTATTTCCCAGTGTTTCCAGTGGTTATATAAATTTCTAATACTCTTAACTCTCTCATACTGCAATGCCTAAAATGGCTTTTATTTTTCCTGTTGTAAAAATAATCATCTATTTTAAAAAAAAGCACTTTAATAGGGGGAGTCTAGTAACCATGATGTTGCACATGTAATTGTATATTAATAATAGCAAAATAAAAAAAAGCACTTTAAGAGTATATTAAAAAGAAATTCAACTCTATGACGTTTATAAGAGATACACATAAGAAAAGAGATTCAAAAGAATAGCATATAAATGTTAAAGGATATTAATAGCAGAAAGGATGGAATTCAGGCCAAAAAGCATTAAATTACACAGAAAAAGGACATATAATGATATTAACAATCCAGTTCAAAATGAAGATCTAATATTTTTGAATATCTAAGCACCAAGCAACATATGGCAAGTTTCATAAATAAAAGTGTCAGGACCTATAAGGAGGGATATTAGGAATAGACTAATCGCAGCAAACTTTAATTTTGCTTTTTGGCCCATGATCAATCAAGTGGAAGAATAATAAGCATTTTTATTGACATAATGTATTTGATAACATATTTAATAAGTCATGTCTGTTGATAAATACTGAATTCTATACTCAGAACATTCAAATACATATATTTTCTTTTTAAGTGACCATGGAACACACACACACACGCACAAATCAATAGCAAAACTGATAAAACAACTTTTGCAAGAAAAAAAACCTAGATCAAATAATTTTACAAAAGAATTCTGATAAATATATGGAGATCATATTTGCAATGTTCTTATGTTCTTTCCAATTATATATGAGAGGAGAAAGTTTCAAATGTTTTTGTTGAATGACTGTATATAGAATTCAAAACTCAAAAATTTGCACTTAAAAAGAAGAGTCCTTCTATATAAAATTCTAGATAAAATATTAGCAAACATCTAACAGTTATTAAGAGAATATACATCATGGGTTTATTTTTGGCAAGGATAGTTCATTATCAGTAAATCTATTAATATAAATTCACTACATTAATGGATCTAAAAAATCCTATGATTTTTTTTCATAGATATTGAAATGTTATTTCAGAGATATTATTTCTATAGGTACTGAAATGATTATTTCCACAGATAATGAAAAGTTACTTGACAAGTTTCTCCTGTTTTTCTTTCTTCAATTCTTGATACAGATAGTCAATTAAAGAATACATGGATATTTTTCTCCACATACTAACATATATTTATCTGTTGCTCCAGATCATCACTGTGCTTAATTTGAAATAAAAGGCCCACTTAAGTCAGAAACAAAATAGGCCTGTCTACTTTTATTGCTATCATTTAGCATTCATTGGTAATACTAATCAATACAACCAGACAGGAGAAATTAAATGCATAAAAATTAGAAAGGATGAGTTAAAAATTATTTTATCTCTTGCAAATGTTATCTTAACTGAAAAATTCAAGAAAGCTAACTTTAAAAACTCCTGCATATGATAAGAAAATTAATAGTTTTCATATCTCACACACCAGTTTGGGGAAAAAAATTGGAAAATTACCCCATTCACATCAGCAGTAGAAAAGATAAATTCCCAGGAATGAACTTTACAAGAAGTATGCCATTCCCATGTGAGTAAAATAACATTCTTGAGAGGCACTAGTGATGCCTCATACAAAAGGAAACACTGCGTTCTTAGCTTGCAAGCCTAGGCATCATAAATATGTCGATTCTTCCTACATCATGAAGGCTGTAACTGTCTAATATACAAGCAAACGGTGGGGCTTAGACTTCAGGAATACATGTGTTGACCATAATATTTATATGGCAAAAAATAATCCATATAAACATAGCCAGAAAATCATTGAAAGGAGCAGCTGGAACTACTATATATGAACACATATTATAATGTCTTAATAATTAACAATGTGGTCTTGCTACCATGAAAGAGAGATAGTTTATGGTATAAAATATAAAGTCCAGAAATAGATGGAGATACATATATGAGAATTTAGTATGTGATAAAGTTAGCATTTCAAAATTATGTGGGAGTTACAGATCAGTTAATAAATGAACAAGTGAAACAAATTTATAGCCTTCTAAAAAATAATATAATAAAATTGGACCACATTTTGTATTCACCAGAAAAAAAATTTCAAATAGATCAAAGATTTATATATAAGAAGTGAAATCATAAAGGAACTAGGAGGATGCAAGAGGATGGGTTAGAATTCACAATGTATAAAGCATAAAACAAAACTTTGACATATTTGAACACATGAAATAAAAAAATTCTACATGGCAAAGGAAAATTGAAAAAACATGAAAACACAGTTGAAATAAATGACAAGCTGGAAAATTGTTTGCAGGTCATAGACTAAGGACTGATCTAATACTTAAAGTACTTGTAATAGGAAGAGAAAGACCAACTGCAATAAAAAAAATAGGCAAAAGATATGAACAGCCAGTTAACAGAAAACAAACTGTAGATGCTGCTAAAAAAATTAAATATTTAATCATTAAAATATTCCTAATGGTAACCATAATAAGATAAATGTCATTTAAAACTACATTTTCACCAATCAGATTAATAAATATCTAAAAGTGGGACAATGCTTTCTCTCTGAGTCTATGAACATTCTCATACATTGCTCTTAGGAGTTTAAACTTGTCCAGTCTTTTCAGAGAACAATTTGGAAAATATGTTTCTAAATTATAAATACATAGACACTTTGATCTAGGAATTGCACATCTGGAAATCTATCCTATAGGTATATTTTCACATGTATGAAGTGATATCCTAGGTTAGTCCTTATAAGAAAAATATTGGTAATAACTCAGATGTACATTAGTAGATGCTAGTTCATTAAGATTATGATGCAGAGAGTGACTAACAATAAGGAAGTGCTTTATATACTGCTATAGAAAGTTCTCCAAGGTGTAGTGTTAAATGAAAAAGGCAAGACAAATCTTTGTGTATGATATGAAGGCATTTGTGTTAAAAAATAGAAAAAATTAAGAACCTATATTTAAAATTTTACATAAAGTAGTTCTGGTAGGATATATGGAAAACAGTAACATCTATATATCTGGAGGTTATGCGTTTTATAAAAAACATACCAAAGAAAACAAAGAAATATATGTATTGATATGTAGATTTCAGGCAAGTACTAACCAAAGAGAGCTTGGATGGTAGACAAAATGACCTTAAGAAAGAAAAGATATCATTAAGATGCCTTTAGAGATGGAGAGAATCACTGCATGAAGATAAAAGGTTCAACTCATCAGAATATAAATACTCTAAACTTGTACAGAAATGAATTATCCTCACAATATATAAAAACAGATTTGGACAAATTCCAACACGGTGGGAGATTTCAACACAATCCCTTCTTACTAACAGGTAAAATTAGTAAAGGTATAAATTATTGGACACCACTACTAATAACCCTGATTTAATGTAGATAAATAGGTCAGCATCCAATTAATACTGCTTTCCTAAGAAAAATGGAACAAATGAATGACAATTCTAATGCCACTAAACCACTCTCAGTAAGTTCAAAGAAATTCCCTATAAAGTATTCAGTGTCTACAATGCAATTAAATTAGAAGTCAAAGACAAAAATAAAATTTCCTTATAGGTAAATTAAAAACAACTCTAAATAACTCAAGGGACCTAGAAAAACTTATAATGGGAAATATTTAGAATTGAATGGGACTGTCTTTTAATTTTGAATACAATGGCAAATTCTTTCAAGTAATCAGATTTCTACTTTGTACTATGAAAAATTAAAGTCTGCATTATGATCTTAAATATATATTATCAAATCATTGAACACATGATCCATGCAGCTTAGGAAATCAGGAGCATCTAAATTTGATTTTAGTTACACTTATAATTTATTTTAGAAAGTAGAAAAATAGTGAAAGTCAGTGTTGTAGAATCTTAGTACTGTCTGGGGATTTTAAAGAACAAATCTAGTTCTGTTTTACAGATAAAGAAAATTGTTTGAGAGAAGTGTCATAAAATCTTCCACAGCCAGTTGATGTTAAAGATAGGATTCTACTATAGCATGTTACTACGCTGATGGACAGTGACTATAATGGGGTATGTGGTGGGGACTTAATAATAGGGGGAGTCTAGTAACTATAATATTGCTCATGTAATTGTACATTAATAATAGCAAAAAAAAAGATAGGATTCTAATCAAGGTCTCCTAATAGCAGAATGTCATGGATTCATATTGACATGGGTTCAAGTCTTGTGTCCACTGATTTACCTCTTGGAATCTGTTTTCCTACATCAAAAAAAAAAAGTTAACTAATCATGTTTAACTCAAATTTTGTAGAATTTTAAAAATTATATGAATCATTACATGAGTAAATAATGTTC
This sequence comes from Smutsia gigantea, assembly GCA_032199065.1. Taxonomy (NCBI): domain Eukaryota; kingdom Metazoa; phylum Chordata; class Mammalia; order Pholidota; family Manidae; genus Smutsia; species Smutsia gigantea. The sequence goes on from JAVSCE010021166.1 coordinate 479,793, forward strand.
ATTGTTTACCAGACAATAGCCTTTCTGTTAAATAATGGTTCTGAGAAACTTGCTTCTATAATTTAAACATAAAATAATACTGTGTTCAACTATTTCTTAAAGACATTCATGTAGAAGTTATATTTTACTAGGTGCTACTTTGCTGATATGCTAGAAAATTTGTATGTAATACCCATTTGTGAGTGTGAATGGGACACTAAAGCACTCTAGGGCAGCCGTTTATAGAGTTTTAGTCATAATTATCTCTGATTACTGCTTGACATTAAGCAACTTCCTATTTTCACTATTGTCTCCATTTCTGAAAGGAGTGTCATGACTCATCTGGCCTCTAACACTGCAGGTGTGTGTAGGTGCCTATTACCCTTGCTTCAACACCTTTATGAGGTCACTCATGAACATTAAGCACATGACAGGTAATGGTTTTAAGGGGGTTCAGCTATATTGCAGCCTAGTTTCTTCATTTATTCTCTAAAAGGCAAAGGATTTAGTTAGGGGAGCTTTTCCAGAGAAGAGAGGATCTTATAAGTCTCCTGCAAAAAAAAAAGCTGAAAGATAGTTTCTGTCTTATTCTGAGATATCAAAAATTAATGCACATTGGTAGTAGGCCAGATCTCACCAGAGTTCTTAGGTCAAGACCCTTGAAAATGTCTCTGCCATGAGCACAGTGCCTATGGAGTCTCAGTCTGCAATGATCTCCTGTGGAACTCAGTGATGTAGAGGCCTTGGGATGACCCTGACCAACTGATTCCATATTCCAGGTGGAAGCCCAGGCCTCTATATTTTACAAGTTTAATAGTTACCAAGGATTAGGAACTAAACCCTAAGTTTCCATTCTAAATCACAGATCCGATGATGTCATTTCCCGCTCAAAAACCATCAATGGCTCGCTATTGCCCCAGGAATTAGGTACAAACCGCTTAGGCTGTAATTTATCTTTCACAATATCATCTAAAAATCTGTTCCCTGGGCTCCTATCCTGTAGTCCATGGCATAAACCCAAGGCTACAAGCTGAACATCCTCTAACCTTTTCAAATGCCTCTCTGTATATCAGCTGCATGAGATCATCTGCAGAGCATATGAAAATGGCAGAGCCTGCTGCCACTGCCCCCTCCGCAGTTCAACAGGTACAGGAGTCTGCCTGTTCCTCAAGCAACTGCCCGGAGCCCTGGGCAAGGTCTCGCCACCCCTCATGCTGGCGTTGGTACAGCTCTTTCCTCTCCAGGTGTGCCAAGCCGCACCTGGCAGACTCTTAAGGTTCAGAGTCACCTCCTTGACTACCCCTCCGACTAAGCAGACTTCTTTTACACAGGACCCCCATATTTAGCACCTTTTGTCTTCTATTTAGTGCCCTTTGTGTTCTCTCTGCTAATAGATTCCTGAGGACAGAATCCGTGTCTTTCTTATTTTTATATCCTCCATAATGCTTAATATAGTGGCGGCTTCAAGGTAATGGATTGATTAACATCTTTGAAACTGAATGGAATACAAATATAGGAGGGAGCCTGGGCCTGGCCGTGACTGGGCTCAAATGGGTGGTGGGAAGGACGGCAAAGGGGAGTCTGATCCTCGGGGGTGGGAGGGGCAAGGAGTTTGACAAGGCTAGGACTTCTCTCAAGACTTTGGATCTGTGGCCCAGGAAGGAAATGGAAAACATACACATATACAATGGCACAGAAAATGATTTCAACTATATATTCAGTCTGCATTAAAGGACAGAACCATACCAAACGCACCAGGGTTATCTCTAGGACTATGAGGGCATATAGTATTCTAGCTATGATTTTCTATTTTTTTCTAAGTTTTCTTCAATAAACAATACCTCTTATTTTTCTAATCATGTAAAAAATATTTTTTAAATCAATCATTGGATATATTTCAATCCTGCTTCATAGTTACTTTTTTAATTGGGGAAGAAAATACCTGCAGTTTATGTCAGTTCATTATAATATTCAATTATATTTTCAAAAATTATAATATTCAAAAATATTCAAACATTTACTAAACATCAATTGTCAGAAACTTTGCTGGAGCCTGAGAATACCAAGATGAATAATATACAGTCCCCATTCTCACAGAACTAACAGGCTGGTGGGGGCACAGACACATGGGCAGAGCTGTTCAATGTTATGTGATAAATGCAGTGACAGAGAAATGCACAAGATGCTAGGAATCACCTGGCTATGCCACTGGACACCAGTCCCACTGGTGGGAGGCTTTTGGATGCAGAAAGCCCTGAGTGATTCCTAGGACCAGTAGGAGTTAGTCAGCTCTAGAAGTAAAGGGATAGGTTTCCTGGTAAAGGAAGGAGCATAAGGGATGAAGACAGGAGGCCACATTCGAACCCTGGTAATCCCATTCAGTAGGGCTTTAAGGGAGAAAGCTGAGAGCAATGAGACTGAAACAAGCAGGTGTGATCCACCCACCCCTTGCAGTTCAGGGAAGGGAGCTTGAAAACAATTTCCTCCATTTTTGTTTGAGAATCTCATTTGCTATTTGTAGTGTTCTGGTATGTAAAATAATGCAGACTATTTATACCACAAGGCTCCTGTGGATAACTGAGAGGGAAAGTCACAGTTGTCTCTGAACCTGACTGGTGGTCAGAATTACCTGTGGGTTCATGAAAGAACAGATTCACTGCACATCCCAGATAGGATTTTTAAATTCTCAGTTAATTCTAATAATAAATGTTGTTTTGTTGGTTAGGAATTACTATTCTAGATTTTCTGTTGTTCTCAACTTTCTCTGCCTTTAGAATTAACTGGAGAACTTCTTAAACCCACAGATGTCCAGGCAAGCCAATGTTCAGGTTCACTGATCTGAGGCAAGGCCCAGGCATCTGCATTTAACAAAAATTTTCCCAGGTGACACTGGTATACAGTCAGGGCTAAGGACTCCTGCTGAGTCTAAACTCTACTGTTGCACCAATTACAGGAAGAAGGGAGAGAAGGAGAGAACACACAGGCAGTGGGTGGATGGCAGGCAGGATGCCAGGCTGGTTAAGAGCTCCGGCTCAAGAATCAAACTCACAGCATATGAACTCTGCCAGGTATGAAGCATTCATCACGCTCCTTAACCTTTCTGAACCTGTTTCCTCACCTATAAATAACGTTGATAATACAGCTGGAATGTTAAATGTAGGTAAAATTCTTAGCATCATGCATGTTAAATGTTAGTTATTAATATTGATAAAGCATTTTAAGCAGGAAGAAGTATTAAATGTTGCCAAAAGGTGAAATGAAATTAGGCCTAAAGGTTTCCGATAAGATGACAACCTGTAAGTCATGGAAATTTCAATGAGAACCATTTTGATAGAGTGGTTGGGAGGAAATCCAGAATTGATTCTGAGTTCTAGTTCTTTATTCATTTAGATCCCCAGAACACTACAAAGTTTGACTATGTAACTTTAATATCTGTAGAAAGCCCTTCACAGAACTTTAATATTGGGTCCTCATTTTTATTACAAACTAATCAATGAAATGACTATGTAAAACATTTAATATTGCTCTCCATTTTCAAAAAGAACCATTATTTTTTAATGGTTATGTGTGCAAGACTTGTACGTGTTTTGTAAAGCTGAAATCAAAGACATCATTATTAAGTTGTATAATGACCTCTGAATTCTTTTCCTCCTTAGAGCTCAGGGCCTGACCCGCCCCCCTACAGAAGAGCGTAACAACTTCAGGGAAGCTCTATAGGCCAGTGCAGGCAACAGCACTGTATCTCAGCTTTTCCTCCAGACCACTAAGCCTGCTTCCCCTCTTTCGTCTTCCCGGAGGCAGATCCTTCACTCAGGTTCCATCCTACCTCTCTGTTTACTCAGACTTAGCGTTTGCAATTTCCTCTGGCTTCCAGACCACTGAGGCATAGACACGGCTGGCTTCTGTTTTGCTTTGCTCTCTGAGGGGTTGGAGCAGCTGGGATGCCCCACTCCCAGAGTGCAGTATGTGACCAAGCCAAGATACGTGCCTAGAAGGTGCCATTTCCCAATACGCAACAGCCAGATGGCCAACAGTAAGGGAATAACTAAAAGCAAAGTAAAACAAAACCAAAAAGCAAAAACCCTAGTTTTGATACAGTAGAAAGGCATTTAAAATGGCAAGTATTTTGATACCTAAAAATATGTATACATGGCAGTATTACATGGAAAAGGGTCAATTTAGCATATACACACTAATGATTTACATGTAGAGTGGAGTTTACATACATTTGCAAAATAGGAAGGTAATTTAGAAAGTCATAAAACGTTACAGTTTAAAATATTTGTCAGACTCCCTTATCCTGCAAATATAGCTTGTGTGAAAAGAAATCAAGCTGGAAACTACTTGACTTGTTTATGTTAAATCAGCCTTCCAAAGACTGTCCTACTAATGAAAGCAATTTGTCCATCAATTCTTTCACCAAAAGATCAATTGCTTAGACTATTCATTGAATAAGCATTGGTTTCATCTCTTAAATCAGTTAATACTTCTAAATAAGTGGCATTTTTGACTTCTGCTATTTTTTAATCAGAGCTTTAAAGCTCAAGCCTCAGCAGGTCAGAAGTAAATTTGTATTTGGGGATTCAGAGAGGTACTCTATCAAATGCAACAGAGTTGACTGCCTTATAAAATTAAACATTTGACTTGGAAAAAAATATTTAAGGTAATTATAAACCATTCTGCATTTGCTATATATGCTTATATAAAATAAAAAGGCAAATAAATGAATCTTAATTATCATTTTCCATTTAACTAAAAATAAACACATTGACTTGCTTTCAAAATGCAGTCACACTGTCAGCTGGACATGCTCTTGAGAGCAAATAATATTCTCTTTGTATCTGTGTGTCTCCAGACCTTCAGGGTCAACCTTAATGCTTCCTTCTCAGTTGTTGGCATGACCATGGACATGACTGCCTACGCCATGTAGTCAGGGCCTGACTCTACAGTAAGTGCTTGAGGGGTCTTACTCCAGGCTTGGTACCACATATCCATTCCAGAATGTGTTTACTGTCTTCTGAGCCCACAACAGACCTTTGCCCAGGGAGCCAGTTTTTGCCCTCTGCCCGTGCTCTCTGAATTAGGTGAGTCTTATGGACTGCTTCCTTTGTTCTTCACCCTTGCTTTGCTTCTGGATGGTATGCTTCGTTTTCTCTTACCTCTTTCCTGGCATTAACACTAGACCCACTGCACTTCTGTGCCTGCCATCAGCTCCTGACATCAGAATGTAAGGTCCCCTGCTCAATTTGACATATATTAAATATATATAAAACTTCCCAACTGGGTAAGCAAAGGGGCCTTACCATTTTTACATTCTTACACACACACACGTACACACACAATAAAAGAGATAAGCAAAATCCTTTTTTAAGGCATAAAGAGCTCTTGAAATCCAACTTCCTTTTCAATACGTATGTCCTGCCCCTCCCCCTTACTCCACCCTTTAATTTTCTGTCTCCTCTCCCATAGGACCTTACTCTATCAATTAGCTGTCCTCTCTTTTATCTTCAGCATTTTCTTCCTTACTGCCTCCTTATTTTCTTATCACTATGCTATTGCTCTCAATAGTACCACTTGCATGGTGTCTTACTGTCACCCTCAGTTCCTCCTCTATGGGCTTCTTTATTCACAGGACAATATTGCCTCCATAACACTATGAAATGGAAACTACATCTTTCCATTCACAGCCTGGAAGTCCTGGAAGGGACTTGAAATTCAGCTTTCTCATACTGAATTCATTTTCCCCTCAAATGAAGACTTCTAGGCTATTATTTCAGTTTAGTTTTATCTTATTTATCCGTACTAAAAAAAACTTAGGAATCAGATTTATCCATTATACAGCTAGATCCCGCTTGATAGAGTCCAAATCTAAAATGCCATTCATATTTTTGGTTTCTTCTCCATTCCCAGTATGTCTTGTCATCACTTCTCTAACACCGCCATTGATCATCCCACCGAGGTCACTGTTCTGCTGGACACAGCTGGTCTCAGACAGTGACTGCCACAGGAAGAAGATGCTGCTTTCCACCATTCTTCTTCACGCTGTGTGTAGGTCAGGCCCTTCTTTGTTCCTACCTGTGCCACTGAAATAAGATAGTGCCTTTGGTGAGGCTTCAGTGAGAACTCAGAATGATGTCGGGCAGGGACCTGCGACAAGCATCATAGTTAACTTTTCCTGCTTATGATGAAAAATGCTGAGATAAAAACAGTAGAGTAAGAACAGGAGGGACTCCATATTAAGGATAAGATTCCATTTTAAAAACCAGCAAGTTAGGAAGTAAGATTGCTAACATATTCTTTAGCAAACAGACAATAACTCAACCCACTTTGGGGGCAGGGTAGATGGTCTGGATTGATTTGTTCTCAGAGAGAAGCTGCTATCCTGGAGAAGAATGAACCAATTTCTTGTGTGAAGTTAATTCTGTAGAATTACCTGGAGGAATGATAATAGAAGAGAAAAGACTTAATGTCTCTCACTGGAGACAAGCATGTTGAGACCACTTTACGAGTCTATATGCCCAGGCCCTTTGAAAAATCCTTTAAAGAGGGAACCTCCAGCCTTTTAGCATACCTCCTTTCTGAGGATGCCCACACTTTCCTTTAAGTGCGTAACTTTAAATAAAGCTTTCTCACTGCTTAACTTAATTGCGTTTTGTCTCTCTGCACTTTTCCAGGGGTAAGACTCTTTGTTTCTTTGCTGTTTCATTTTATTTCCAAGTCTTCACTTAGTCTCCGCTTTACTCCTGATAAGCAGCAAGAGGCTGCTGAGAGCCCAGATGTGGGCCTGCGAGTTCCCATTGCTTGAGTGATGTGATGTGGAGGGAGCTGCAACTGCAGTGGCTTGCCTGAAAATCTCCCTCCTTTAGGAAGTTCCCAGAATATAATCTCACTCCATTGTGTGTTCCACGGCTCCCTAAATCCTGGGCGGCAGGGGCTAGTCCCCACGCGGTGCAGATCCAGGAGAACACAGGATGCCAAGTGATCCTGGCTCTAAGAGATGGCAAGGGAATCTGCCCTATACCAAGAAAATGTTTAGCAAACTTTCCCTCCACATCTCTGCATTTTCCTGCTCTCAGCTGCCTGCAAGGCCGCTGCCATTCACTTCTACTCTTGCTCTAATGAATTCCTTCCTTATCTACACTCTACCTACTTGCTCAAGAATTCTTTCTTGTTCAAAGTCAAGAACGCTCCCCTGTATTGATTGAGGTTTCACCTGGTGCACAGAGAGAGACATCTCCAGACACAGCTGCCCAGCAACAAGAATAGTGGAAACAGAGTCTTTTCACCCACTGGACACTGTAGGAACAGCACTGAAGATGTTTTCTGGTCAACCAGACATGCTGGAGATGTGAAAAACACAATAGTGTCTGGCTCTATGGCTACAGCAAGACAGCCTCAAGATATTTCTCCAAGTGTGGGTTATCAGATAAACAATGAAGGAACTCTGTTAACTGAGTGGAACCCTACTACACACCCAGCAAACAGGGAAAACTATGTAATGCCATAATACTCTCATTTACAGGCAGAAAAATGGAGGTTCTGTCCACGTATTTACAGGCCAACATTGTAAAAGACAGTATGCTCCATGAACCCTTTGAAAGTTGGGAGCTGATTTATCTTCAAAGAGTTTTGCCTTTTGGCTCTGTTGGAAAAGCTCTGAACGTTTGCAAAGGAGGAAAAAGTACATTGACATCACCGCCATATCAATTAAAAAAATATTCTGTCAAAGGAAAGCCTTTAAGGGATTCTCCTTTATGGGTGTGCTTAATTAAAAAGTTACCTTAAATTTCATTAAATGTGTGCCCTTAGGTCCTGTCTTAGGGAACCCACAAAAACCCAGTCCTGTTGATATTCCCACAGAGTTGCTTGTGTTGTGCCCAGTTTACTGAGAGATAGGTCTGACTCAAGAGATTTTTAGCACTGGAACAACCAGGAAGTTGAATTAATCTTTCCCAGAATTGCTAGAAGGTTCCAAACATTACTTAATGAAAACTGCCTTAAAATGTGACCAACATGAATGCCCTGAGGCAGTTTTCTTTTGACATGTCCCAGAAGCTTTTATTATAATGGAGATTCAGAACAAGCACATGAGGTCAGATGTCTGCTGTAGGGGTTCCTCAAAAGAGCCTTGTTGAGTCATTTCTAAAGAGAAGAATAAGATCAGGAAATGCCTAAGGGTAAATACTACTTGTCAAGTCTTATTGTCACCACAGAGAAGGAGTCACATTTTGAGAATTTTCCTCTATAATTGAAACCCTTGTCTTTCAACTGAAGACAAGATATTTCAGGGTGTGATGATTTTAAGTCAGTAGAACAAGCTTTTTACCCTAGAGTGTCTTCTAATTTTTTTCTTGTAGGTCTATTACAGTTTGATCTAGATGCTGGGGATTTGGAAATTAGTATGTAGTTAAATAGAAAGTATTTGCCCCACTGCAGCTGACTCCTAACATTTTTCTTTTATTAAAAATCTCTGTTATTTCATTAATGCTTTATATATTCATTGTAGAAAACAATACAGAATAGAAATAAACAAAACAAAGAAAAAGCACCTATGGAAACACTACCTTGTTATCCTGGTTAATAGTTCAGTGCATAATATTTTACTGTATATTTAGTATAAAACATTCCAACTTTTGCAAATAACATGCATATAAATTTGCATTATATATTTTAAAATAAGACAATACTATACACATTTCAGCATATTTTTCAGTAAAGATATTGCAGATATTCTCTTCCCATCAAAATGTAAACTGACATTAAAATTCTTAATGAATATACAATGTTCCAAGTTATATTACTGTGGAGAAAATGGAAATTTTTGACCAGGATTCCTGCCTGGCCTTAATAGTGCCCATTTTATATATATATATATGCCTGTTTGCACATCGATGAGATGTTTACAGAGGATAGAGCAGCTAGTCAGTCACGGGAGTACCGGTCCAGGGGAGGGGTGGAGAGGAGACACCCGTTCTCTCCCCCACTCAGTTACTGGTATGTAAATGGTCAGGCACCCATCAGTCACTAGAGACCCACCCACAGAGTTCCTCCTGATGCTAGGGGCAGGGAAGCAGAGGGCCGCCTGTAGAGCAGGGAGAGAGCCATGGAGCCCTGGTGCTCCTGGAGGATTAAGCCTGAATGTGGGAGAAGGGAGACTGAAGAGTGGGGGAGGGAAGCCTGGTGGGAGAACTAGGAGAGAATGGAGGCTGGTAGAGGGAAGCTGGAGAGGATGAGAGACTGAGACCTACTTCCGTGAGAATAAAACCCCCATTACACCCCTAACTTCTTGCCATTGCCTTTACTCAGTCTCACTGAATTCATAGGCAACTTGCACCTGTGGGGAACCCCTTCCTCCCAGAGCAATATTCTTAATGAATATGTAATGTTCCCAGTTATGTTACATCATTAATCATTTTACTAATTCTCTATTGCTCAATATTTTGGTTAGATACCAGTTAAGATAGACTGGCTTATTCTGCACATGGTGGTGAAATAAATGCTTTTTAAAGACTGAATGAACACAGTCTGGGTGAATGAATCCGTGAGAACCTCTGAGCCCAGTATCACTTACCCTTCAGAGAAGGGGTGGAGATTGAGATTCAGCATAACATTTTAACATATTTCCATTTCAGGAGGATCTCATTAAACAAGGCTCTCTGGAATTACATTTTAGGTAGAGGTTAGGGGCATATGATGAAAAGCAAGCAAATAAAAGTCATCCTTGAGAACCTCTCAGGAAGATGCCCCATTGGATGTACTGTTCCTCACATCCAACCTCCTTGGTTTCTCTTCTGCATAGGAAAGGTTATTTTTCTTTTTGTGGAACCCTAGAAATAAGTAATAATTTGTGTTTCAGGGTCATGCCAAATGAAAAATATGTATCATTAAACACCAGACTGGGTTGGGAGCCCAGTGGGGCAAGGAACCAACTTATGATGGGCAGGGAATGGGTGGAGGCTGAGTCTTTGGGGTGTAGGTGGTAAGAGAGGCTCACACTGGAAGCAGTAAGGGGGACACCAAGATGGAGTCCACGGATGGACACAGAAATGGGCTGGGGATCAGGGACCCAGTGCAGGCAGAGAGCACGGGCCCTGAGATGAATGGACAAGAGAAGATTGCATGATGCTGGAGCAGGTTCCAAAGCAGAAACCAGGGAGGCGGAAGGAGAGGTTCAGGCTTCGGGAGATGCCGCAGTGACCCCCAGAGGGACCATGGTTCCAAGACCATGCTCTGAAGCCCTGGGCTCATGGGGGTCCCGCTCCCCTGGGCTCATGGGGGTCCCCAAGTGGAGCCCCGTGTGCTGCTGTGCCCTTGGCTTCGTTCAGACGTGGTATTTTCAGATTTCAAAATATTTTTTGATTGCAAAAGTAATGCTTCTGCTGTAAAATTAAAACTTCAATGTTGAAGCATTTAAATAAAAATGAAGAGTCCCTCTTACCTCTTCCGTGCCTCCAGTCCTTCTCTCCAAGGGGAATTAACCAGTGCGGACAGTTTGGTATATACATACACCCTTCCTTACTTATATTTTAAGTACATGTACTCAAACATACACATTCACACAGTATTTTTTTAATTATTAAAAAGATGTTATTGTTACCTACACCCTGTTTTGTGTTATTTTTCTCACTCAGTAATATATCATGGCAGTTTCTTGCATCCTGCTTATGCACATGGTATTTCTTAAAGTGAAGAGAGCCCATTAAGATATCAGATGTCGGGAGGTTATTAAGACAGATCTTGATATTCTAAGAAAGCTTTTCTTCCATCCTACTCAGTCTGTTAGTCCCAGTGAACTAGAAATTAAAGATTTATGTTGCTAATTATTATTTTTTAAATAAAATTTTAAGGGCAAAGCTTTGCTGGAAATATATACGGTAATTGTGTTTACTGATGGTCGCCGCTCCCAAACAGCAATTCATGGCATAAAATTCAAGTAATTTGAACAATAAGCCCAGGTTAATTAAAACTGGGTAACATTTAGGCAAGCATAAAATCCACTTTGGAGATTTTCCAGGCATGCATTCATTTCTTAGGCATTTAATTCAGCCTAGGAGCTGGTGCTGACAAGGTACGACACTTGGTGCCAATCAACCCTGGCCTGCCTTTGATCACGCCCTGCACATTTTTTTTTTTCTGTGGCTCCAGAACCAGCTTTAGAGAGCTGGGTCCAGCCACTGGAAAAATAGCACTGCAGTTCTTTGTGCCTAATCTTGGGTCCCATGCTTGTGTTATTACCATGCATGCCACTTGCCTTAATCATTATACGCTGGCTAATTAAAGCAATTCATCAGGCCCCAGAGAAGTTTGGATGCTGTCTGAAGTTCCTTCTGCCTTCACCCTCCACCCAGTGCTGGAGGCCTGGTTCCCTTGGAATGTGCTGCTGTCCCCAAGCCTGACCACATGGAAGCCTCCTGCTACAATGAAGGGTTCACATGGGCTTTGATGGTGGAATGTCACTGCTCTAAGATGCTCTCCTGGGCGCCCAGGTCGGGTGAGCAGCCCCTCTGCCACGCTTCACGGACCACACTGCATTGTCAACATTCCTTCAGGTCTTTGAGCTCCATGAGGGCAGGCGTGTATTTTCTCAGCTTTGTCCAAGGCCTGAATGTAGGGGGTGCCCAGTAAAAACCCCTCACGCCCACCCCATAATTCCTTTCCACACACTGACTTTTGGCTAGGGAAAATAATTAATTCCACAGATATTTATGGAGGACCTCTTTTGGTCCAGGTACTGTTCTGGGCACTGTGAAGAACCAGAGCTGAATAAGACATGGCTAGTGGGGAGATAGAACACATTTGCAAATGGCTGTAAGACAAAAATCCCATAAGAAAAGGTCAAAGAAGGTGCCACAGGCTCTCAGAGCAAGAGAATACTGAACAGTACCTGCTAGGGACATCCAAAAGGGCTTCACGGAAGAGGTGGCATTTTGGCTGAGCTTTCATTTTATGAAACTGATTTGGATGCGTAGAGACACGTGTGTGTGTGTGTGTGTGTCTGTATGTGAGCTAGCAGATGGGGCAAGGAGAAGAGATTGAGATGCTTCCAGGGAATAAGGCCTCCAGCTTAAGCAAAGGCATAGGCTGGATTTGTGCAGTCTTGTATTCATCACAGAGATAAAACATTGTGGGGACAGCAGCCGGCAGTTCCTGGAAGTGCCCTGGGTCAGGGCGGACGTCTGCAACATTGTGGGGAAGGTGATCTGGAACTCAGCCTCTCCTTGCTGCCCTCCTCTTTCCCTTCGAGGGGTACACCCCCTCTCCTTCTTTCCCAATTCCAGATGGGCTCTCTGGATTTCAGGCTTTCCTGCCTTCTCCTCCCTTCCTTAACAATGCCGTGCTCAGGAAGAGAGCACATACCTTGAGCTCCCATGAGGGCTTGGGTTCCAGCCTGTCTGCTGTCACTTAGTCTGCCTTGGCCCAGGGCTCAGAGCTGTGAGGAGGATTTGGTACCAGAATAAGGTCCAGTGTGCACTTGGCTTTCTTCTACTCCCAGGAATGGAAGAGAGGAGGTGGGTCCGCCTCCCCTCTCCCCACCTGGTTTGGCCTACACATCACAATCACAAATGCAAACAGTTCCCTAGGCGAAAAGCTCCCTCAGCTTCTGCCCATTGAGCAACTGACTTTATTTCTCATTACTTTAATTAACAGAGTAAATAAATGTAGCAGGATGCCTTGCTAATGTTGAACTTGCTTTTATTTTCCTTCTCTGCTCTAGTGAGGGTCCCTTTGATCATCATTAGGAAGGTAAATCCCCTCCGAGAGTCCCTGGGGGGCCATGTGTAAAACTCTCCAAAGATTAACAGGGGAGCTTCCCATCCCTCTAGGGGAGGGAGTAGGGTAGCTGTGTAGATCAGGAAGGGGGAGCATAAAAAGGCCCTTCTTGTTTTAAAAGGGAAAGTTTAAAAGGAATAAACATATTTACCTTTGGCAGAGGGCTTGGGAGAGGAAAGCTGGTTTCCAGAGAAGGAAAGGGATCTTTGGGCTGCAAAGAATGGCCACGAGGAGCCAATCTGGGGCAACCAGAAATTTGGAGGAAGTCTGTGGGATGGATGGAAATAGCTGACTAGTTAAGAACTACAATTCATGCATTCAGTGGGGGTTAGTTTTGGACACCCTCGGCACTGACAGAGTAGATTTTCCTCCACTAAGGGCCCCTATTGGGGCGTGGGCAAGCAGCTGCCCAAGACTATCTGTTGCTGCAGGAGGTTTTAGAGGTATTTTGCCCAGGATTTCCTCTCCCTGGAGTTAGTGTTGAATTTTCTCAAATGCTTTTCTAGCATCTAAGGAGATCATCATGTGATTTTTGTCCTTCTTTTTGTTGATGTGGTGTATGATACTGATTGATTTTCAAATATTTTACCATCCTTGCATACCTGAAATAAATCCAACTTGGTCATGATTGGTGATCTTTCTGATGTATTTTTGGATTCAGTTTGCTAATATTTTGTTGAGGAGTGTCTTGCCACTGGGTTTCAGCCCCAGACAAGTTCACTATGGATTCAGTGCGACCAAAGAAATGACAGTAGAATATTCTTGGGGTGAAAGGGTTATACCCAACTTTATTTCCACAATGGCAGGTCAATCACTAAAATCCCATCCACTCAGAGCAATTCTGCATGCAGCAGGTTGGTCTCCACCTCTGGGCCTCTCTACCTGCACAGCTGTCCTCTGGGCCTCTCTGCACCACAGCCGTCCTCTGGGCCTCTGCCCACACAGCCATCCTCTGGGCCTCTGTCCTCAGTGCTGCCACCACTCCAGCCTCTGCTCTGCTCTCCTGCAGCCTTGCAGCCATGCCAACATATTGCCCAGAGCACTGGGCAGGGCTATCTATATAAAGTCAATAATGACACATTGCCCATATGTGTGTAGTGAGATAGCCAACAAGGGAAAGGTGAGAATCCTGGCCATAGGAACCTTCACTTTATCCACAGGAGTTTTGCACCTTTGTTCATCAGGGATATTGGTCTGTAATTTTTTTGTGTGTGGTGTTTTTATCTGGTTTAGGTATTAGAGTGATGCTGGCTTCATAGAATGAGTTTGGAAGTATTCCCTCCTCTTCTACTTTTTGGAATACTTTAAGAATAATGGATATTAGCTCGTCTTTAAATGTTTGATAAAATTCATACTTACCTGGCAGGGGAGATACCATGATCAAGAAGGGGGTTTTCCCAGGGCGAGGCTTATCCATTGCACTCCGAATGTGCTGACCCCTGTGATTTCCCCAAATGTGGGAAACTCGACTGCAAAATAAATAAATTAAAAAAATTCAGCTGTGAAGCCCTCTGGGATTGGAGTTTTGTTTTTAGCTTTTTGATTACCAATTCAATTTCATTGCTGGGGCTACCTAACCTTTTAAATACAAGACATGCCCTGGGGCTCTATGTCCTCTCTGTCCTGCTCTCATCCACTGCGTACTTGGCAATCCAGTTTCCTTCTCCACAGCTATACTGAAACTGTTCTCTTGAAGGTCAACACTGACCTCTTTTTAGCTAAATTCATTATTCTTTTCTGGTTCCTTTCTGTGACCATCTCTATTGCATTTTTTGAAAACTGATGTTTCCTACCTCCAATCTCTCTTCCTTGGCTTCCATTCTATTTGCTAACAGTTCCTTTTGTTTTTATATTCTTCTATTCTTCTTGGCATCCTTTTACTGAATTCCCTTTCCCAAGTCCTTGGCTCCCTATGCCATCTTTATTCTTTTACTCCAAGGTCATATCATCTTCCCTACAGCCATCACCTCTATGCTACAAAAAAGGGCCATGCTACTTTCTCACTTCAGCTGTAGTGTCTCACTACCAACTGTTTATTTACTCTTGGATATTTCACTGCTGCTACAATATGAATGTATCTCTCTTTCTCAAAATGGCTCCACCTTCACATTTTCCTGCCTTTGGTGAGTCATTTTCTTAAGTATAGTTGATAGGGCTGCCATAACAAAATACCACAGAAATAATGGAAATGGAAGGAAATCGAACAGAAATTTACTTTCTCCCAGTTCCAGACACTAGAAGTCCATGATTAAGGTGTTGGCAGGTTGGTTTTCCCTGAAGTCTCTTTCTTTGGTTTGCAGATGGCCACCTTCTTACTGTGTCTTCATATGGCCTTTTCTCTATCAACGCACATCCCTGGTATCTCTCAGCCTTCTTATATGGACACCAGTCATATTGGATTAGGGCCTACCCTAATGACTTCTCATAACCTTAATTACATCTTTAAAGGCCTTATCTCCAAATGCAGTCACATTCTGAGGGATACTGGGACGTAGGACTTCAGCATATGAACCTGGGAGGGACATAATTCAATCCATTACAGTCACCAACCCAAAAAACTTTGTTGTTCTCTTTACTTGCCTCAATCATTTTCTATCCAGTTAATCTTCTAGATTTTTCCTGTAAAATATCTAAATTTCTTTCTCTACCACCATTCCCAATGACATTCTCAGGTCTTAATCAAGTCTAAATTTCCCTGCCCAGTTTTAAAAAGACCCTCTATAATCTAAACCACTGTGGGTAAAACTAACATTTCTAGAATATCTTGCCTGTCTTCAGTTCATTTGCATATCCTGAGGGGTGGAGAGAAGTTCATCTCCATATCAATGGGTAATTACCAGGGCAACTGAGGGCGTGTTTGAACCTGAGAGTTTAAGGGGAGGGGCTGGCTTGCTTGCTGGTTTCTTACAGAGCAGAGGAGAAAGATGGCCCTGGACTGCAGTTTGTAAGCAATAAACGGGTTTTAAATGTTATTTCTCCCTTTGACAGATTTCGATTTTTAGAGGTATTTTGCCCCAGTATTTCCTCTCCCTGGACTTAATCTGGTGGCAGTTGGCAGGATTCATCTGAACCCAAAATCAGTCATAATGGGTGTGACTTTTGGGAGGGCTGCTCCCGTGGATGGTGCGGAGTCCACAGCAGATGCAGCAGCAAAGGGTGCTGCTTCACATGTTATTATCCCCCCAGCTGTGGGTCTTCCAACTTGGGAACCCCTAGTGGGGAATTGGTCTAGGCCAAAGTACCTCTTAGAGGGGTGGGGACTTCCCCAGGAACAGGGAAGGGTGGAAACACTGGAAGCTGCAGAATTAGCCCTCTGTAAGTTGGAAGACTGCTCGGAGACCTTAGGGGGCTGTGTAGCGGCTGGCATTGTAGGGTCTCTTTTCATCAAAACAGTGGAAAATGTTATACAGGACAAAGAGGATTATCGAGAGGGTTGGCAAGGACAGAGAGGGACTTAGGCAAGGGAGAGACACACCTCAGCATCACTTGGAGGGCTGGATGATAACTGATGGGATGCTGTTAAAGAAGAGAGACAGTTACAGAAAAGGCAGGTCATGCTCCTAGAAAATTCCTTAGCAGCAGCGACGGGGGAGATGGTAGGAAAAGCCACCTTGCAGGAGGCTGTGGGGAGGGGGAGAAAGAGTGGTGCTTTCAGCCCCGGAAATGGTAGAGGAGATGTTGGTGGAGAAGCCCAAGGGAGAAGAGGAGGAGGCGGGGCCATTGGCAGATCTGTTACCCAGGCCACTGCCGGAGGTACCATCTCCCCCTATTTTAAAGGCCTGCCCAGCTGTAATTAAGAAAATAAAAATTAAACAACAGCGGGCTCCTCAGGGGGAGAAGCAGCCCCCTCCCCAGGTTGTGGAGCACTCCATGCTCCGCCCCTATACCCAGGATGAGCTGGTGGACGTGAGCATCCAGTACAGGCACAGCCCATCGGAATCTCTGCCTACATGGCTTTTAGGTCTCTGGGATATGGGGGTGGAAAATATTGTTATGTCGGGTACTGAGATGAGTAGAATGCCTTCCCTGATGACTCACCCTTCCCTCCCCAGCGGTTGCAAAATGCCCCTCATGACTCAGGGAATCAGACACTGCTGGAATAGCTGACAGCTGCCATCAGGGTAGTTTGGCCTAATCAGGGTGATTTACCACATTTTCCCAGTAGTTGGAAAACATGCTGAGCTCCAACAGGTACTTTGGGAATTGGGTATGAAAAATATCATCTATAATATGGACCCCCAGGGCCCTGATGAGGAGGTGTTCATTATAGGAATGAGAAATCTGGTGCTACCTACAGCTTCGTCTTTGGGTCCCTAGTAAATACTCTTGCCTCCCTCCCCCACATAGGTCAATCCATAAGTGAGGCTACTGGTACTTTGGCAGATCTGGGGGAGGCTGAAACAATATAGGCATGAAGGGAAGTACTGGCCACAAGTGAAAGGAGAAGTGCAAAAGGCCCTGTGAAGGTCTTGAGGACCCAGATATGGGTTGATTTGATAAAGGCCAGGGTAGTGAAAGAAAATCTTGATGGACAGTCTAATAGAATATTGTTAGAACTGTGGCACCAATTAAAGCTAAAGCAGTGGTTCCAGCTGCTGGGGTCCAGGACACAGAAACCAGAGTCAAGCCTCATGCCCGGCCTGTGTCCCTGCAACTTAACGGGAGACAGTACTCAGGATTCACCTGAGCCTTCAACTGCACAGGAGGATGATTGGGCATCGCAGTTGGACTGAGGGGGTGGTCAAAGTCCCCACCTTGGGAGACACGGTGGGGACCAGAGGCCACATGTAGAATTAGCAATTCATTGGTTCTCTATGAATGTACATGTCCTGGCGCTGGTGAACACAGTAGCTGAGTGTTCTTTGATTCATGGCAACCCTGAGCATTTTCAAGGGACCTGTACTGTGATAGATGGCTATGGGGTAAGGCAATTAGAGTGAAGAAAGCCCAAATATCATTGGGGATCGGGAGTTTACCCCCAAAAGGAGTATACCATATACATTTCTCCCATCCCTGAATATATTTTCTGGGTAGATACCCTGCAGGGCCTCTGGTTGCATACCGCTGCAGGTGAGTTCAGACTGAGGGTACGTGTGGAAAAGGCAGTTCTGAGGGGACATGCTAAGCACCCACCTGTAGCTCTGCCTGTAACTTGGCGGGTGACAAATACTAAGCAGTATAAATTGCCTGGGGGCCACAAACAAATTGGAGAAACTACAGGAGTTGGAGAGAGTGGGTTTCATAAAGCCCACTCATAGTCCTTTTAATTCCCTAGTGTGGCCAGTGAGAAAGCCAGAGGGCTCCTGGTGTATGACTGTAGACTACAGGGAATTGAATAAAGTCACACCCCCTTTGCATGCTGCTGTCCCCTCTATAGCAGACATTCTGGACACCCTCAGCCATGAACTCGGAATGTATCATTATTTGGTAGACCTTGCTAATGCTTTCTTCTCTATTGACATAGCACAGGAAAGACAGGAACAGTTTGCCTTCACATGAGAAGGCGGGTAGTGGACACTCACGCTCCTTCCACAGGGATATATCCACAGTCCCACCATCTGTTATTGACTTGTAGCCCAGGACTTGGCCACATGGAGGAAACCGCAAACAGTGTGGATGTATCACTACACTGATGATATTATGCTCACATCTGATTCTCTTTCAGATTTAGAAGGGGCAGTTCCTAGACTTGCAAAATCTACAGGAAAAAGGATGGGCTGTGAACAGCACCAAGGTTCAGGGACCTGGTTTGTCTGTGAAATTCTTGGGAGTTGCTGGTTGGGTAAAACTAAAGTTGTTCCTGAAGCAGTTATAGACAAGGTCCAGGCTTTCCCCACCCCTACAAGAGGTTTAGGGTCTTTCGGGCTACTGGAGCATGTTTATCCCACAATTGGCACAGATTCTGAAGCCCTTATCCCCGTTGTTCAGAAAGGACATCAGGAGCGAGTGGGATGAGACATGTGCAGCTGCTTTTACGGCTGTCAAGGGGCAGTCAAGGAAGTACAGGCCTTGAATGTAATGGACTCATCAAGGCCCTGTGAACTACATGTTCATGTAACCGAAGATGGTTATGGATGGGGTCTTTGGCAGCGGCTTGGATATGCCAATGTATTGGATTCTGTTCACAACTATGGAAAGGAGCAGGGGTCTGGTACACCTTGATAAGAGAAGCAGCTGGCTTCTATGTACCATGCCTTGATGGCTACGGATCCCATTGCCAGAACAGCTCTGACCAAGGTAATAACCACCTATCCCATCGTGGGGTGGGTGCGAGACTGGACCCAAATGGCCTGGAGTGGCATGGAACAGACACCTAAACTGGCCAAATGGGGCACATATTTAGAGCAGCGCAGTGGCCTTTCTACTAGCCCCTTAAGTGGAGAAGTCCAACGCTTATTGGGGCCCATGAACTATACCAGTGGAAAGCAGGAAGAACTTTTTTTTGAGCCATTGGTAGCCAAGACTCCTTATCAGGATGGAAAAGCCCCTATACCTGAAGATGCTTGGTACACAGACGGCTCTATTCATGGGCAGCTGCCAAAGTGGAGGGCTGTGGCTCTCCATCCTAAGACTAAGACAATATGGTTGGAGGATGGAGAGGGGAAAAGCAGTCAATGGCCTGAGTTGTGAGCAGTATGCTTGTCATCACCCAGGAGCCTTCCCCCATAGCTGTCTGCACTGACAGCTGGGCCATCTACTGGGACTTTACCCTGTGGCTACTGACATGGTATCATGCCAACTGGATGGTTGGTCACTGGCCCCTTTGGGGGCAAGAGTTGTGGCAAGACCTAAGGGCCTCTGGTTAGACTGACTGTTACTGTATTTCATGTGACTGGCATTTGTCTTTGGCATCCCCAGGGAATGATGAAGCAGACATATTGGCCCAGATTCACTGGGTAGAAGGAAAGCCTGCCTCTGATGTGGTCCAATGGCTACATCAGTGTTTGTTGCATGTGTGACAAAAGACAATGTGGGCTGTAGTCCAGGCTTGCCATTGACCTTTGAAGAAGTCAGCAGAGCCCAGGAGGAGTGCCTTGTATGCTCTATGAGGGACTTAGACTGAGTCCCACAGCAACATGGGACAATAGTAAGGGGGCTAATACCCCTTGTCAGGTGGCAAATAAGACTATATTGGGCCTCTGCCCATATCAGAAGGATATCAGTATGCCATGATTTATGTGGACATGGGTACTGGACTATTGGTTGCTTTCACTGCACTTTGTGCAGATCAGCAAGCCACCAAGAGGGGCCTGGAGTGTCTCTTTGCAGCCTATGGCTGCTTGCAGGTGACTGAGAGTGATCAAGGCACCCACTTTAGTGGACATGCGTTACAAGAATGGGTGCAGCAATTAGGAATAAAGTGGAAATTTCATGTACCATATAATCCTACCAGGGCAGGCATAACAGAGAGGTACAATGGTTTGTTGAAATCTGGCCTTAAGCCAGACACCAATAGTCTACAGGATTGGTCAGTTCGCCTATGGACAGTGCTGTGGCATTTGAATGAGAAGCCCTGTAAAGGAGCTTTGAGCCCTGTGGATGCGCTCACACACCTTGCTGCCTCTGCTGTACAACTGTACATCCAAGCCAAAGAAGAGCTACTGAAGCCAGGGTATGGCCAGCAGAGGAACATCCTGCTGCCAGCCCCTACTGCATTAAGCCCTGGAGACACCGTTGGATGCACATGGCCCTGGACATTTCGACACATGGACCATTAATGGCTGGCGCTTCTGGCATCTGGGGGGAAAGGCCTGAAAGCTGGCCTCCTGTGTATTCTTGGAATAACAACTCAATGGCCCTCAAAGGTCACAGTAGTGTACCCAGAACATCCAGGAGGTAAGAGTATCTTGTGAGGAAGTTTTGTTTTATCTTTATGACCAGTGCATGTACCTCCTATAACCCTATATGTTGACCCATCTGTAACTCCCATAGGGAGGGGGTAAAAGTCTGGTATACTAAACCAGGACGAGATCCCATTCCTGCCACTGTTTTATCACATTATCACAAGACCACTCTCTTGCATGTATCCTACCTGATGAACAAGATTTGCCTAAGCTGTTGTCATTAAAACACGTACCTTATCACCCTTAAGTTTATTTTCTCCCACAGTCCTTGTGGCCTGAATGCGCCCCCTGGCTGCAGCTGCCCTATGATGACTGCTCTGAACCCTCCGCTACCACCTGCCTATGGAATTTATGAGCTATGGACTTAATCTGCATAAGATTTTGAACCTAGCTGAATCCCTCTGGCTTTAGGATTGTGATGATTTTACTAATGTTGCTATTGTTATGTCATTAGTCTGGTAACAATGCTCCAGTTTTCTCACCCAGGGACCATTATGGAAGAAGGGGAATGAGTAGATTATAAGGCAAGATTTCTGCTGGGGTGGCCTGTGGGTAAAATTGAAATTTTCCAGAATATCTCCCCTGGCTTTAGTTCATTT
Source organism: Smutsia gigantea (assembly GCA_032199065.1). Classification (NCBI taxonomy): domain Eukaryota; kingdom Metazoa; phylum Chordata; class Mammalia; order Pholidota; family Manidae; genus Smutsia; species Smutsia gigantea. The sequence goes on from JAVSCE010021166.1 coordinate 500,986, forward strand.
GCATATCCTCAGGGGTGGAGAGAAGTCATCTCCATATCAATAGTTCATTTCCTAGGCAACTGAGGGCTTGTGTGAACCTGAGAGGTTAAGGGGTGGGGGCTGGCTTCTTCCAGGGCAAGAGAAAGACTGCCCTAGACTGCAGTCTGTAAGCAATAAACGGGTTTTAAACTTTATTTCTCCCTTTGACTGATTTTGGTTTTTAGATGTATTTTGCCCCGGGATTTCCTCTTTTGGGACTTACACCCACCTTACCTTTTCTTTTGGTATTTTAATGAAAACCATTCATGTACATAAAAAATGTAAGTGAAAATAATAAAAAGGAACAGTTCAGTGCCCTAACCCCAGGCCCATTGTCTAGATGTGGTGTGGGTAAAATTGCAATTTTTCCAGAATGTCTCACCTTGCTTTAGTGCATCTCTATATCCATAGGTGTTTCCAAGGGGTGGAGAGCAGTAGTCCATCTCCAGATCAATATGTAATTACATGGGTGAAGGAGGGCTTATCTGGACTAGAGAGGTTGGGTGGAGCTCTCTTCTTCTGCAACAGGGTCGAGAGATGGGGGACAACTGCTTGTAAGAAACAAACGGGTTTCTCCCACTTTATTTCTCCCTTTGACTGATTTCAGTTTCAAAGGTATTTTTCCCTGGGATTTTCCTCCTGGAGTTATGTGTAGCCTTCACATAGTTTCTTTGGTCTAGCATATGTTTGAGGAAATTAGTTTCAACCATAACTCTTTTCTTGACATGTTGGTTAATGCCATCATTCTAATAATATTACTATATAAAAGTATTTTTTAATTGTAGCTATTAATTTATCAATTTAGACATTCTATCCTTTATGAAAGATTTAAGAAATTCTTGAGAATATACTTTCTTTAAAAGTTTATTTACTTGCCATCAAAATTTATTAATTCTCTACAAAGTAAAATGAGATTACTAGAGCCCTTCCTGCCATTTCTTTTTCCTTCCACTTTTCAATTTCTGTTAGATATGTCTTTAGTTTCACATTGTCAGGGATGATACCATTTACAATCTGTTTATGACAGTTTTTAAGAACTATATGTTTATAGGTTTATTATAAAACCATACATCAACACATAGAGCTTACAATATTATAACTTTATGAGTATTGTTCACAAATATGCCAGGCATAAAATTTCCCCCTAAGATGCATCATTGTTAATCTCTGGGCCATTCAAAACAAAGTTCTCTTAACATCTGTACAAATATATCCTTTTTTCTTTACCAGTTGCTCAAAGATTTTTCCACATTTTAGTTTGCTTCCTATTTGGACATTTTTCTCTTAGAATTTCTGATCTTTTTTTCCTTATTGAGAGGCAATCATTTCCTAGGGCTGCCATAACAAATTATCACAAACTAGGTGGCCTGAAGTTACATAAATTTATTCTCATAGTTCTGGAAGCTGGCAGTCTGAAATGAGAATGTTGGCAGGACCATGCCCTCTTGGGGCTCTAGAGAAGAACCCTTCCTTGCTTCTTTCAGCTTCTGGTGGCTCCCAGCAATACTGGCATTCCTTCATTTGTAGCTTCATTACTCCAATCTCTGCCTCCATCTTAACATGGCCTTTTCCTCTGTGACTATGTCCTCTCTTCTTATAAGGACATCAGTCACTTGGGACCATCCTAAATCCAGGATGATTTCATCTCCAGATCCTTCACTAATTATATCTTTAAAGACCCTATGCCCAAATAAGGTCACATCTTGAGATTCCATGTGGACATGAATTTTAGGGGGATACTATCCAACCCCATTACAAGGGAAAAATATTACTTTCTTACTATATTATTATATTTTCTCCACTTTAACTAATTTAATGAAAAAGGGAATTATGTCCAAAATTAATCTAGGAGCTCAATTTCATCACTGCCTTGTTTCTTTTTCTCCACACTCTGCCTCTGTTTTTCTGTATGTCAGCTTCATTCTCAAGCAAGCTTACCTCATGTACCAGCAAAGATCCACTCCAGCATCTCTCTAGGCTCACATCCTCTTCACAGACTGTGATCCTAGCAAAATAAAACTACTTTACTGATAGTTCCAGTAAAATACCTAAGGAATTTTCTGATAGAGCTTGTTTAGTTCATCTCTGAGCTACGCATTGTGGCCAGGGGCATGAAGTGAGCTTACCTGGGCAAACCTGGGTCACAAGCCCACCTCTAATGTTAAGAAGTAAGATGACCCTAGCTGAACCACAGGGATTAAGAATGGAGCAGGGATGGTGATCTAAGAGATTCTTGGTAGGCAAAAAACACATAGTTTATGGCAAAACTGCAAATAGTTTTATCAATAGCTTGATTGATAGTTTAGCTCTACATAAAATTCCAGGCTTATGATAATTTTTTTCCAAAACGTTGAAAGTAATATTTCATTATTTTCTTTCATTCCAACATTTTGTTATGAAAAAATCTGAAAGAAAAATTAAAAGAACTTTATAGTGAACACTCATACAACTATCATCTAGATTCTATAATTAACATTATATTTGCTTTATTAAATATCCATTTATCCATCCATCTATTCAACTAATGATCCTACTTACTTTTTATGCATTTCAAAATAAGTTGCAAACATCACTACCTTTACTTCCAAATACTTCAGCATGTATATCATTATCTAGAGCTCAATATGTTTATAATTTCTTTCGAGTTAAAATTCATATATAACAAAATGCAAAAATTTTAAGTGTGTGGTTCAATGAGTTTTGACACTGCAATCCAAGATAAAGAACATTACATGTTACCTCATGTCCCTTCCCAGTAAATCCCTGCACCTACCCCCTGCAGAGGCAACCATTGTTCTGATTTATTTCCATTGTGGATTCATTATATGTGTTTTAGGACTTCATGTAAATGGATTCATATGGTATTCACACTTTTATGTAAGGATTCTATTATTTAGCATAATGTTTTTTATATTCATCCATATTGTAGTCTACATTGTCCATATTGTAGTCCTATTGATGGACACATGGGGACTTTTTCAGTTATTATGAAATAAAGCTGATATACACATTCTTGTACACAACTTTTTGTGGGCATAGTTTTCATTTTTCTTGGACAAATACCTAGGAGTGGAGATGCTGAGACATAAAGTAGCTATGAGTTTCATTTTATAAGGACCTGCCAGATCTGATTTTGAACACTTTTTCATGTGCATTTTGTGTATTTTCTTTTAGGTAGTGTCTGATAAAATCTTTGGCTCATTTAAAAACATGGATTATCTTTTTATGAATTGTAGGGGTTCTATATATATTCTGGATTCTAGGCCATTGTGAAATATGTTTTGGAAATTTTTTTTCCCAATCTGTGGCTTGACTATTCATTTTCTTAACAGTGTCTTTTGATGAGAAGAAGCTTAACATTTGACAAACATATCAATTCTTACTTTTTTTGGTTTTCACTTTCAGTGTCCGTCCTACCCCCAAGTCATGAAGATACTCTCCTTTGTTTTCTTCTTTTCGTTTTAATTATGTTTAGATGAAGGATTAATCTCAACTTAGCATGTGAGATGAGGTAGAGGTCAAGATTCTTTCCCCCCTCCCATATAGATATCCGGTTGTCTCAGTACCATTTTAAAAAAGAATCTAGTGTTTTCTGATATCTGATCATTGCAGACAGCCTGTTACCAGTCTGATTTTTATTCCTTTGTAGGTGACCTATTTATCACTTTCCAGCGTGCTTTTTGGATCTTTTTTCCATAGTGCATCTAATACTATCTTATTTATCTTTTAGTAGTATCATTTTTCTCTCTAAAGGGTCATGGTTATCCCAGCTTTGACATATTTTCTCCAACGATTTCTGTAATGACTTCTACCTTTGCATTTTCTCTGGCTTTCTTTTTGGAATTCTTATTGGTCAGATCTTGGATCTGGATTGGACTCATAAGTTTTTATATTTTCCCTTTGTTTTTTGTCTTTCTCCTTTCACCAGTGTCATATTTCCACCTTTCTAGAAAAAAAATTGTTTTCAAGCGTATTTTTATTTTCCAAGTGCTCTTTCTGGTTCTCTAATTGTTATTTTATATAGCATCCTGTTTTTATTTTATGTACTTAATGTCTTCTAGAATAACTCCAGGAATATTAATTATAGGTTTGAAAAATTCTTTTTTTATTACCCAAATTGGTTATGACATCAACTTTTTTTTTTAAGGTATCATTGATATACACTCTTATGAAGGTTTCACATGAAAACCAATGTGGTTACTACATTCACCCATATTATCAAGTCCCCCTCATACCCAATTGAAGTTACTGTCCATTAGTGTAGTAAGATGCCAGAGTCACTACTTGTCTTCTGTGTGCTACACTGTCTGCCCCATGACCCTCCCCCACACCATGTGTACTAATCATAATGCCCCTCAATCCCCTTCTCCCTCCCTCCCCACCCCTCCCCTTTGGTAACCCTTAGTCCCTTCTTGGAGTTGTGAGTCTGCGCTGTTTTGTTCCTTCAGTTTTGCTTCATTATAACGTCAACTTTTATTTCTGCTTCTGTTGTTTTTTTGGTTTTGTTTTCTGTTTTATGTAGTTGATTTCCCTCTTGTGTCTAATTGTGTGTGGGTGGTTTTTTATATTTAAAAATGAGGAAACAGACTTTTATTCTAGATGTATTTCCCTTATTATTACATAGAGGGCTGTTTTCCTGCTGGTTAATTGCCCAGAATACAGAAGAGGCTGACAGGAAGTTGTGTTCATGAGTAGAGCTTTCTAAACAGGAAGATGTCCCCATTACAATTAAGGTTAGGAAGCCAGAGAAGGGAGGGCTTTCACTGGGCTGCTACCACTCACCCTAGCATCAGTTCATCAGTATTTAATGAAAAGCTATTATCTGTTGATTGTCCTCTTTTACTTTCTCTTAGCTATTACAGCTTTATTCATTTTAAAAAGTACTTACTGTACTTGCAAGGAAGCAGAAACAAATGCTTATGCTCAGGCTGACATTTTGAATTAAAGCTTCACTCTGTTTCTAAATGGGCATCTTTCACTATATTTAGGTTAATATCTTCACTGTCTGATGCATATGCTAGACTAACATCCACCTTCATGCCCTCAGCTATTGTGTTCTCTTTTCCAGAAACTTCTCTTCCCTCCCTTCTCCTACCTAAACCTAGTGAAATTCTTCCCACCTTTTGAAGCTAACTTGAACATACTTCCTCTAGAATCCCATCTGTTTAACCCATGTTTCACTGACCTTCTTTTTATTTTACTATTATTCAACTCAATGCCTGTCATTCATAGTTCAGCTCTTAATTATGCAGTCTACTATTGCTCACAGTAAGTTTCAGATGTTTATTATTATGTTGGTAACTATTAAAAACTCTTAGGTCTCAAATGGTGTCAGCGGAGTTTGGGCAGCAGTCTGTACATGTTTAACCCAAAGTATAAACAGAAGGGGCTGAATAATATTTTTGGGTAACACTGATAGGCATAAAGCATGAGAAATGGAAAAGAAAAAAGGAAAGCTAGGAGAAAGAAAGGAAGTGGGGAAAGAAGAAGAGGTTAAAAAATAAAGAAAATCCATGGTTCAGTATAAGTTCTTACCTGCATATTCATTCCTTGGACAAACTTCAGGACAATGCTGGTTTAATGGCCAAATTCCATTTTTCAAGCCTATCACTTGCATGCCTTCAGTAAACATTCAACTATCAGTCTGCAAGTACTGACCTCCACAGTTAGGCTTACATGAATGTAGAGTAAAACTAGAGAAGAAAATAACGAACTATCTCCTTATGTTTACCAAAAAGGGCAAGCAAAGCCTTAAAACAAATACAGTTTCTCCTTTTTGTATCATTTTGTTTAGTAACTGTGTGACTACTGTAGACAGGAGGGCTATATGTGCTAGAGTAGATGCTGTGAATAATCCCTTATTAGACTGTAAAATTTTATTTGCCCATATTATATAGTCATCTTAGATAGTAAATCTGGAGACCAGGCCCCTTTTAGGATCAAACTGTAGAGTTGCAGAACTAGTTCTCTAGACTAGGATAGTTTAAGCATAAACTTGTTTTGTATAGATAATTATCAGGCTGATCAAACTGTAAATCATTAATATGACCAAAAATTAAAACATGTCTTATAAACTTAATAGCACTAATGAAAGGACAAAATATTTGAGAATTCCTGGAAAACCTAGTATGCTCTTTGGCCATGAATATGAGGAGGAGATGTTGAGAAAACCAGATTTTTGTAAGAGGAGAGAATGTGTATGCAAACAATGTACATTTTAAAGGTTAAGTCTCTGGGTGGTTCTTTTAGAATACTGAAGACCAATCATTAAATACTTTGTTGGTTTTACTGTCATATATTTAGGCTATGTTAAGCATATGCTTGAGTAATCATTTCTTAACTTGTAATGAATGCACAAGAATTGGTTTCCCTGGGGGTCAAGAGGTTAACCTTGGAGCCCACTGGATTCTGTTTCTTTAGGGAGAAGGTTAGCACAGAATTTTTGTAAGCTGTTATTTTGTTAAAAATGTAACATTCTCTACTGGAATCTGCTTTTCAACTAAGAAAATATCACACAGTGTATCTAATGGTGCAAGTTAAACTTCTCAGGGAAAAGTAAGCAGGTATTTTTAGTTAAGGTGCCACCATCATCACTCCACAAATCCCATTGTGTTTGCAGCAGCTCAACACAAACAAGTCGATAATATAATTGAAT